>BPTQ01000009.1:19207879-19447376 GCA_019973895.1 Chrysanthemum seticuspe | reverse complement strand
CACTTCACAACCAGTGGGGTTGATAACAGATTGTATACAATCGAGCATCTGTAATACAATAGCTAATCAATAAATCAATCAATCTCATTGTGACACCTCCTGCCTGCCAAGAAATGGTTGACATACGGACTAGGTGTCGGGCTGTCTCCCGCATAATACATTTTGATATTTATGGGAGATGGAGGGTTCCATCTCCCAACCTACAAATTAAAGAATTAGATTGGAAGAGAAACAAAAAGAGAGTGAAAGAGAGAGATCTTTCCTAGGGTAGAGGGTGAAAGAGAGAGATTCAAAGAACGATTCTAAGCTTGGTATATTAACTAACAAACACAAAATGTTATTGGTTATAGGTTGTTAACCATAGTTCTCGGTACTAATCTAGTATTTCTAACCAATAAACACACAAAACAACCAAGCTTAAGATATTGGATTTTCCCGTTCGTCCTCATCGGTGTTACTCTAACTAACTAACTAACTAATCGATAACATAATGTCTACGAGCTAACATATGTTAGACAATAGTTGGGGTGACCAACACTTCACTATGGATTTTCTAAATCCTAACAGGAATAGGCAGTTCTTAGCTGGATCTAACTGGTTCTTGGCAAAAATAACATTTTCTTAACTGGTTCTTACTGGTTCTTGGCTGGAATATCTGGTTCTTAACTAGTTCTAACTTGTTCAGGCTGTTCCGGTCATTTTGACAGATATTTCGCTGAAAACGGAGTTACGGTTCAAAAGTTATGGCCGTTTGAAGTTTAGACATAAAAAGTCAACTTTGGTCAAGCCGCAAGTGGTCAAAACGCAAATAGTCAAACCGTAAAAGTCAAAACTCATTTTTTTTGATCAAATCGCAATGTTCAAATCGCATTGGTCAAATCGCAAGATTGTCAAACCACTGGAATGCAAACCGCCTAAATCAAACTGCTTTTTATCAAACCGCTGAAGACAAACCGCTTGAGTGAAACCGCTTAACTCAAACCGCTGAGGACAAACCGCTTGATTCAAACCATTTAAGTCAACCCGCTTCCGATACAACGAATCTAGACAAACCGCACCCAAGAACTTGACAAATCCCTTCCTTGATCAGAACAAATCATACCAAAATGACATCATACGAGACTCAAACCGCTTCCTTGAAACTCTTCAAAAACTAAACTTTTCCAATCCAAAACACTATAACCAAGATGAATTAAGACTTCTAAACCAAAACCTAAGCACTTATGATGATTCTTAACACAAAAGTACTATCAAAATTCAAACTTTAACACTTTTAGGGTATAGAATTCGAACCAACAAAACACACAAATAACCAATCTTTATGATCTAATCATGACTCTTGATACCAATTGTTGGATATTGGTTATTGTAACACACAAACAATCAATTATATGGTTCGAATCTTAGCAAGAAACTTAGAGAGAGAAAGTGGGCGATGGGATCCTTACTAGAGAGAGAAAGTGAGAGAAAAACTTAGAGAAGATTAGATTAAGAAATGAAACGTCCAACCCTCTACCTTGGGAGGTAGAGGGTATTTATATTTTACGTAATACGCCCTCTGTCGGGCTGTGGATCAGGCATATAGCTGGTAAAGACCCGTCCGTCCTCCACGAACTAACTAACTAATCGATAACATAATGTCTACGAGCTAACATATGTTAGACAATAGTTGGGGTGACCGACACTTCAGTATGGATTTTCTAAATCCTAACAGGAATAGGCAGTTCTTAGCTGGATCTAACTGGTTCTTGGCAAAAATAACATTTTCTTAACTGGTTCTTACTGGTTCTTGGCTGGAATATCTGGTTTTAACTAGTTCTAACTGGTTCCTGCTGGTTCAGGCTGTTCCGGTCATTTTGACAGATATTTCGCTGAAAACAGAGTTACGGTTTAAAAGTTATGGCCGTTTGAAGTTTTGACATAAAAAGTCAACTTTGGTCAAAACGCAAATAGTCAAACCGTAAAAGTCAAAACTCAGTTTTTTTGATCAAATCGCAATGTTCAAATCGCATTGGTCAAATCGCAAGATTGTCAAACCACTGGAATGCAAACCGCTTAAATCAAACTGCTTTTTATCAAACCGCTGAAGACAAACCGCTTGAGTGAAACCGCTTAAGTCAAACCGCTGAAGACAAACCGCTTGAGTCAAACCATTTAAGTCAAACCGCTTCCGATACAACGAATCTAGCCAAACCGCATCCAAGAACTTGACAAATCCTTTCCTTGATCAGATCAAATCGCACCTAAATGACATCATAAGAGACTCAAACCGCTTCCTTGAAACTCTTCAAAAACTAAACTTTTCCAATCCAAAACACTATAACCAAGATGAATTAAGCCTTCTAAACCAAAACCTAAGCACTTATGATGTATCTTAACACAAAAGAACTATCAAAATTCAAACTTTAACACTTTTAGGGTATAGAATTCGAACCAACAAAACACACAAATAACCAATCTTTATGATCTAATCATGACTCTTGATACCAATTGTTGGATATTGGTTATTGTAACACACAAACAATCAATTATATAGTTCGAATCTTAGCATGAAACTTAGAGAGAGAAAGTGGGAGATGGGATCCTTTCTAGAGAGAGAAAGTGAGAGAAAAACATAGAGAAGATTAGATTAAGAAATGAAACGTCCAACCCTCTACCTTGGGAGGTAGAGGGTATTTATAGTTTTACATAATACGCCCTCTGTCGGGCTGTGGATCAGGCATACAGTGGGTAAAGACCCGTCCGTCCTCCACGGTGTTACTCTAACTAACTAACTAACTAATCGATAACGTAATGTCTATGAGCTAACATATGCTAGACAATAGTTTGGGTGACCGACACTTCACTATGGATTTTCTAAATCCTAATAGGAATAGGCAGTTCTTAGCTGGATCTAACTGGTTCTTGGCAAAAATAACATTTTCTTAACTGGTTCTTACTGGTTTTTGGCTGGAATATCCGGTTCTTAACTAGTTCTAACTGGTTCCTGCTGGTTCAGGCTGTTCCGGTCATTTTGACAGATATTTTGCGGAAAACGGAGTTACGGTTCAAAAGTTATGGCCGTTTGAAGTTTTGACAGAAAAAGTCAACTTTGGTCAAGCCGCAAGTGGTCAAAACGCTAATAGTCAAACCGTAAAAGTCAAAACTCAGTTTTTTTGATCAAATCGCCGTGTTCAAATCGCATTGGTCAAATCGCAGGATTGTCAAACCACTGGAATACAAACCGCTTAAATCAAACTGCTTTTTATCAAACCGCTGAAGACAAACCGCTTGAGTGAAACCGCTTAAGTCAAACCGCTTATGTAAAACCGCTGAAGACAAACCGCTTGAGTCAAACCGTTTAAGTCAAACCGCTTCCGATACAACGAATCTAGACAAACCGCATCTAAGAACTTGACAAATCCCTTCCTTGATCAGATCAAATCGTACCAAAATGAAATCATACGAGACTCAAACCGCTTCCTTGAAACTCTTCAAAAACTAAACTTTTCCAATCCAAAACACTATAACCAAGATGAATTAAGCCTTCCAAACCAAAACCTAAGCACTTATGACGATTCTTAACACAAAAGTACTATCAAAATTCAAACTTTAACACTTTTAGGGTATAGAATTCGAACCAACAAAACACACAAATAACCAATCTTTATGATCTAATCATGACTCTTGATACCAATTGTTGGATATTGGTTATTGTAACACACAAACAATCAATTATATGGTTCGAATCTTAGCAAGAAACTTAGAGAGAGAAAGTGGGCGATGGGATCCTTACTAGAGAGAGAAAGTGAGAGAAAAACTTAGAGAAGATTAGATTAAGAAATGAAAACGTCCACCCTCTACCTTGGGAGGTAGAGGGTATTTATAGTTTTACATAATACGCCCTCTGTCGCGGCTGTGGATCAGGCAATACGTGGGTAAAGACCCGTCCGTCCTCCACAGGTGTTACTCTAACTAACTAACTACTAATCGATAACGTAATGTCTACGAGCTAACATATGCTAGACAATAGTTGGGTGACCGACACTTTCAGTAGTGGATTTTCTAAATCCTAACAGGAATAGCATTCGTAGCTGGATCTAACTGGTTCTTGGCAAAAATAACATTTTCTTAACTGTTCTTACTGGTTTCTTGGCTGGAATTATCTGGTTTTACTAGTTCTAACTGGTTCCTGCTGGTTCAGGCTGTTCCGGTCATTTTGACAGATATTTCGCTGAAAACAGAGTTACGGTTAAAAGTTATGGCCGTTTGAAGTTTTGACATAAAAAAGTCAACTTTGGTCAAAACGCAAATAGTCAAACCGTAAAAGTCAAAACTCAGTTTTTTTGATCAAATCGCAATGTTCAAATCGCATTGGTCAAATCGCAAGGATTGTCAAACCACTGGAATGCAAACCGCTTAAATCAAACTGCTTTTTATCAAACCGCTGAAGACAAAACCGCTTGAGTGAAACCGCTTAAGTCAAACCGCTGAAGACAAACCGCTTGAGTCAAACCAGTTTAAGTCAAACCGCTTCCGATACAACGAATCTAGACAAACCGCATCCAAGAACTTGACAAATCCCTTCCTTGATCAGATCAAATCGGACCCAAATGACATCATACGAGACTCAACCGCTTCCTTGAAACTCTTCAAAAACTAAACTTTTCCAATCCAAAACACTATAACCAAGATGAATTAAGCCTTCCAAACCAAAACCTAAGCACTTATGATGATTCTTAACACAAAAGTACTATCAAAATTCAAACTTTAACACTTTTAGGAATATAGAATTCGAATCAACAAAACACACATATAACCAATCTTTATGATCTAATCATGGCTCTTGATACCAATTGTTGGATATTGGTTATTGTAACACACAAACAATCAATTATATGGTTCGAATCTTAGCAAGAAACTTAGAGAGAGAAAGTGGGAGATGGGATCCTTTCTAGAGAGAGAAAGTGAGAGAAAAACATAGAGAAGGTTAGATTAAGAAATGAAACGTCCAACCCTCTTCCTTGGGAAGTAGAGGGTATTTATAGTTTTACATAATACGCCCTCTGTCGGGCTGTGGATCAGGAATACAGTGGGTAAAGACCCGTCCGTCATCCACGGTGTTACTCTAACTAACTAACTAACTAATCGATAACGTAATGTCTACGAGCTAACATATGCTAGACAATAGTTGGGGTGACCGACACTTCACTATGGATTTTCTAAATCCTAACAGGAATAGGCAGTTCTTAGCTGGATCTAACTGGTTCTTGGCAAAAATAACATTTTCTTAACTGGTTCTTGGCCGGAATATTTGGTTCTTAACTAGTTCTAACTGGTTCCTGCTGGTTCAGGCTGTTCTGGTCATTTTGACAGATATTTCGCTGAAAATGGAGTTACGGTTCAAAAGTTATGGCCGTTTGAAGTTTTGACATAAAAAGTCAACTTTGGTCAAGCCGCAAGTGGTCAAAACGCAAATAGTAAAACCTTAAAAGTCAAAACTCAGTTTTTTTTTTGATCAAATCGCAGTGTTCAAATCGCATTGGTCAAATCGCAGGATTTTCAAACCACTGGAATACAAACCGCTTAAATCAAACTGCTTTTTATCAAACCGCTGAAGACAAACCGCTTGAGTGAAACCGCTTAAGTCAAACCGCTTATGTCAAACCGCTGAAGACAAACCGCTTGAGTCAAACCGTTTAAGTCAAACCGCTTCCTATACAACGAATCTAGACAAACCGCATACAAGAACTTGACAAATCCCTTCCTTGATCAGATCAAATCGTACCAAAATGACATCATACGAGACTCAAACCGCTTCCTTGAAACTCTTCAAAAACTAAACTTTTCCAATCCAAAACACTATAACCAATATGAATTAAGCCTTCCAAACCAAAACCTAAGCACCTATGATGATTCTTAACACAAAAGTACTATCAAAATTCAAACTTTAACACTTTTAGGTTATAGAATTCGAACCAACAAAACACACAAATAACCAATCTTTATGATCTAATCATGGCTCTTGATACCAATTGTTGGATATTGGTTATTGTAAAACACAAACAATCAATTATATGGTTCGAATCTTAGCAAGAAACTTAGAGAGAGAAAGTGGGAGATGGGATCCTTTCTAGAGAGAGAAAGTGAGAGAAAAACAAAGAGAAGGTTAGATTAAGAAATTAAACATCCAACCCTCTACCTTGGGAGGTAGAGGGTATTTATAGTTTTACATAATACGCCCTCTGTCGGGCTGTGGATCAGGCATACAGTTGGTAAAGAACCGTCCGTCCTCCACAGTGTTACTCTAACTAACTAAATAACTAATCGATAACATAATGTCTACGAGCTAACATATGTTAGACAATAGTTGGGGTGACCAACACTTTACTATAGATTTTGTAAATCCTAACAGGAATAGGCAGTTCTTAGCTGGATCTAACTGGTTCTTGGCAAAAATAACATTTTCTTAACTGGTTCTTACTGGTTCTTAGCTGGAATATCTGGTTTTAAATGGTTTCTGCTGGTTCAGGCTGTTCCGGTCATTTTGATAGATATTTCGCTGAAAATGGAGTTACGGTTCCAAAGTTATGGCCGTTTGAAGTTTTGACATAAAAAGTCAACTTTGGTCAAGCCGCAAGTGGTCAAAACGCAAATAGTCAAACCGTAAAAGTCAAAACTCAGTTTTTTTGATCAAATCGCAGTGTTCAAATCGCATTGGTCAAATCGCAAGATTGTCAAACCACTGGAATGCAAACCGCTTAAATCAAACTGCTTTTTATCAAACAGCTGAAGACAAACCGCTTGAGTGAAATCGCTTAAGTCAAACCGCTTATGTCAAACCGCTGAAGACAAACCGCTTGAGTCAAACCGTTTAAGTCAAACCGCTTCCGATACAACGAATCTAGACAAACCGCATCCAAGAACTTGACAAATCCCTTCCTTGATCAGATCAAATCGCACCCAAATGACATCATACGAGACTCAAACCGCTTCCTTGAAACTCTTCAAAAACTAAACTTTTCCAATCCAAAACACTATAACCAAGATGAATTAAGTCTTCCAAAGCAAAACCTAAGCACTTATGACGATTCTTAACACAAAAGTACTATCAAAATTCAAACTTTAACACTTTTAGGGTATAGAATTCGAACCAACAAAACACACAAATAACCAATCTTTATGATCTAATCATGGCTCTTGATACCAATTGTTGGATATTGGTTATTGTAACACACAAACAATCAATTATATGGTTCGAATCTTAGCAAGAAACATAGAGAGAGAAAGTGCGAGATGGGATCCTTTCTAGAGAGAGAAAGTGAGAGAAAATCATAGAGAAGGTTAGATTAAGAAATGAAACGTCCAACCCTCTACCTTGGGAGGTAGAGGGTATTTATAGTTTTACATAATACGCCCTCTGCCGGGCTGTGGATCAGGTATACAGTGGGTAAAGACCCGTCCGTCCTCCACGGTGTTACTCTAACTAACTAACTAACTAATCGATAACGTAATGTCTATGAGCTAACATATGCTAGACAATAGTTGGGGTGACCGACACTTCACTATGGATTTTCTAAATCCTAACAGGAATAGGCAGTTCTTTGCTGGATCTAACTGGTTCTTGGCAAAAATAACATTTTCTTAACTGGTTCTTGGCTGGAATATCTGGTTCTTAACTAGTTCTAACTGGTTCCTGCTGGTTCAGGTTGTTCCGGTCATTTTGACAGATATTTCGCTGAAAAGGGAGTTACGGTTCAAAAGTTATGGCCGTTTGAAGTTTTGACATAAAAAGTCAACTTTGGTCAAGCCGCAAGTGGTCAAAACGCAAATAATAAAACCTTAAAAGTCAAAACTCATTTTTTTTTGATCAAATCGCAGTGTTCAAATCGCATTGGTCAAATCGCAGGATTTTCAAACCACTTGAATACAAACCGCTTAAATCAAACTGCTTTTTATCAAACCGCTGAAGACAAACCGCTTGAGTGAAACCGCTTAAGTCAAACCGCTTATGTCAAACCGCTGAAGACAAACCGCTTGAGTCAGACCGTTTAAGTCAAACCGCTTCCGATACAACGAATCTAGACAAACCGCATCCAAGAACTTGACAAATCCCTTCCTTGATCAGATCAAATCGCACCCAAATGACATCATACGAGACTCAAACCGCTTCCTTGAAACTCTTCAAAAACTAAACTTTTCCAGTCCAAAACACTGTAACCAAGATGAATTAAGCCTTCCAAACCAAAACCAAAACTTATGACGATTCTTAACACAAAAGTACTATCAAAATTCAAACTTTAACACTTTTAGGGTATAGAATTCGAACCAACAAAACACACAAATAACCAATCTTTATGATCTAATCATGGCTCTTGATACCAATTATTTGATATTGGTTATTGTAACACACAAACAATCAATTATATGGTTCGAATCTTAGCAAGAAACTTAGAGAGAGAAAGTGGGAGATGGGATCCTTTCTAGAGAGAGAAAGTGAGAGAAAAACATAGAGAAGGTTAGATTAAGAAATGAAACGTCCAACCCTCTACCTTGGGAGGTAGAGGGTATTTATAGTTTTACATAATACGCCCTCTGTCGGGCTGTGGATCAGGCATACAGTGGGTAAAGACCCGTCCGTCCTCAACGGTGTTACTCTAACTAACTAACTAACTAATCGATAACGTAATGTCTACGAGCTAACATATGCTAGACAATAGTTGGGGTGACTAACACTTCACTATGGGTTTTCTAAATCCTAACAGGAATAGGCAGTTCTTAGCTGGATCTAACTGGTTCTTGGCAAAAATAACATTTTCTTAACTGGTTCTTACTGGTTTTTGGCTGGAAAATCTGGTTCTTAACTAGTTCTAAATGGTTCCTGCTGATTCAGGTTGTTCCGGTCATTTTGACAGACATTTCGTTGAAAACGGAGTTATGGTTCAATAGTTATGGCCGTTTGAAGTTTTGACATAAAAAGTCAACTTTGGTCAAGACAAAAGAGGTCAAAACGCAAATAGTCAAACCATAAAAGTCAAAACTCAGTTTTTTTTTGATCAAATCGCCGTGTTCAAATCGCATTGGTCAAATCGCAGGACTGTCAAACCACTGGAATACAAACCGCTTAAATCAAACTGCTTTTTATCAAACCGCTGAAGACAAACCGCTTGAGTGAAACCGCTTAAGTCAAACCGCTTATGTAAAACCGCTGAAGACAAACCGCTTGAGTCAAACCGTTTAAGTCAAACCGCTTCCGATACAACGAATCTAGACAAACCGCATCTAAGAACTTGACAAATCCCTTCCTTGATCAGATCAAATCGTACCAAAATGACATCATACGAGACTCAAACCGCTTCCTTGAAACTCTTCAAAAACTAAACTTTTCCAATCCAAAACACTATAACCAAGATGAATTAAGCCTTCCAAACCAAAACCTAAGCACTTATGACGATTCTTAACACAAAAGTACTATCAAAATTTAAACTTTAACACTTTTAGGGTATAGAATTCGAACCAACAAAACACACAAATAACCAATCTTTATGATCTAATCATGACTCTTGATACCAATTGTTGGATATTGGTTATTGTAACACACAAACAATCAATTATATGGTTCGAATCTTAGCAAGAAACATAGAGAGAGAAAGTGCGAGATGGGATCCTTTCTAGAGAGAGAAAGTGAGAGAAAATCATAGAGAAGGTTAGATTAAGAAATGAAACGTCCAACCCTCTACCTTGGGAGGTAGAGGGTATTTATAGTTTTACATAATACGCCCTCTGCCGGGCTGTGGATCAGGCATACAGTGGGTAAAGACCCGTCCGTCCTCCACGGTGTTACTCTAACTAACTAACTAACTAATCGATAACGTAATGTCTACGAGCTAACATATGCTAGACAATAGTTGGGGTGACCGACACTTCACTATGGATTTTCTAAATCCTAACAGGAATAGGCAGTTCTTTGCTGGATCTAACTGGTTCTTGGCAAAAATAACATTTTCTTAACTGGTTCCTGGCTGGAATATCTGGTTCTTAACTAGTTCTAACTGGTTCCTGCTGGTTCAGGTTGTTCCGGTCATTTTGACAGATATTTCGCTGAAAAGGGAGTTACGGTTCAAAAGTTATGGCCGTTTGAAGTTTTGACATAAAAAGTCAACTTTGGTCAAGCCGCAAGTGGTCAAAACGCAAATAGTAAAACCTTAAAAGTCAAAACTCATTTTTTTTTTGATCAAATCGCAGTGTTCAAATCGCATTGGTCAAATCGCAGGATTTTCAAACCACTTGAATACAAACCGCTTAAATCAAACTGCTTTTTATCAAACCGCTGAAGACAAACCGCTTGAGTGAAACCGCTTAAGTCAAACCGCTTATGTCAAACCGCTGAAGACAAACCGATTGAGTCAGACCTTTTAAGTCAAACCGCTTCCGATACAACGAATCTAGACAAACCGCATCCAAGAACTTGACAAATCCCTTCCTTGATCAGATCAAATCGCACCCAAATGACATCATACGAGACTCAAACCGCTTCCTTGAAACTCTTCAAAAACTAAACTTTTCCGGCCCAAAACACTGTAACCAAGATGAATTAAGCCTTCCAAACCAAAACCTAAGCACTTATGACGATTCTTAACACAAAAGTACTATCAAAATTCAAACTTTACCACTTTTAGGGTATAGAATTCGAACCAACAAAACACACAAATAACCAATCTTTATGATCTAATCATGGCTCTTGATACCAATTGTTTGATTTTGGTTATTGTAACACACAAACAATCAATTATATGGTTCGAATCTTAGCAAGAAACTTAGAGAGAGAAAGTGGGAGATGGGATCCTTTCTAGAGAGAGAAAGTGAGAGAAAAACATAGAGAAGGTTAGATTAAGAAATGAAACGTCCAACCCTCTACCTTGGGAGGTAGAGGGTATTTATAGTTTTACATAATACGCCCTCTGTCGGGCTGTGGATCAGGCATACAGTGGGTAAAGACCCGTCCGTCCTCAACGGTGTTACTCTAACTAACTAACTAACTAATCGATAACGTAATGTCTACGAGCTAACATATGCTAGACAATAGTTGGGGTGACTAACACTTCACTATGGGTTTTCTAAATCCTAACAGGAATAGGCAGTTCTTAGCTGGATCTAACTGGTTCTTGGCAAAAATAACATTTTCTTAACTGGTTCTTACTGGTTTTTGGCTGGAAAATCTGGTTCTTAACTAGTTCTAAATGGTTCCTGCTGATTCAGGTTGTTCCGGTCATTTTGACAGACATTTCGTTGAAAACGGAGTTATGGTTCAATAGTTATGGCCGTTTGAAGTTTTGACATAAAAAGTCAACTTTGGGCAAGACAAAAGAGGTCAAAATGCAAATAGTCAAACCATAAAAGTCAAAACTCAGTTTTTTTTTGATCAAATCGCCGTGTTCAAATCGCATTGGTCAAATCGCAGGATTGTCAAACCACTGGAATACAAACCGCTTAAATCAAACTGCTTTTTATCAAACCGCTGAAGACAAACCGCTTGAGTGAAACCGCTTAAGTCAAACCGCTTATGTAAAACCGCTGAAGACAAACCGCTTGAGTCAAACCGTTTAAGTCAAACCGCTTCCGATACAACGAATCTAGACAAACCGCATCTAAGAACTTGACAAATCCCTTCCTTGATCAGATCAAATCGTACCAAAATGAAATCATACGAGACTCAAACCGCTTCCTTGAAACTCTTCAAAAACTAAACTTTTCCAATCCAAAACACTATAACCAAGATGAATTAAGCCTTCCAAACCAAAACCTAAGCACTTATGACGATTCTTAACACAAAAGTACTATCAAAATTCAAACTTTAACACTTTTAGGGTATAGAATTCGAACCAACAAAACACACAAATAACCAATCTTTATGATCTAATCATGACTCTTGATACCAATTGTTGGATATTGGTTATTGTAACACACAAACAATCAATTATATGGTTCGAATCTTAGCAAGAAACTTAGAGAGAGAAATTGGGAGATGGGATCCTTTCTAGAGAGAGAAAAATTTAGAGATGGTTAGATTAAGAAATTAAACGTCCAACCCTCTACCTTGGGAGGTAGAGGGTATTTATAGTTTTACATAATACGCCCTCTGTCGGGCTGTGGATCAGGCATACAGTGGGTAAAGACCCGTTCGTCCTCATCGGTGTTACTCTAACTAACTAACTAACTAATCGATAACATAATGTCTACGAGCTAACATATGTTAGACAATAGTTGGGGTGACCAACACTTCACTATGGATTTTCTAAATCCTAACAGGAATAGGCAGTTCTTAGCTGGATCTAACTGGTTCTTGGCAAAAATAACATTTTCTTAACTGGTTCTTACTGGTTCTTGGCTGGAATATCTGGTTCTTAACTAGTTCTAACTTGTTCAGGCTGTTCCGGTCATTTTGACAGATATTTCGCTGAAAACGGAGTTACGGTTCAAAAGTTATGGCCGTTTGAAGTTTAGACATAAAAAGTCAACTTTGGTCAAGCCGCAAGTGGTCAAAACGCAAATAGTCAAACCGTAAAAGTCAAAACTCATTTTTTTTGATCAAATCGCAATGTTCAAATCGCATTGGTCAAATCGCAAGATTGTCAAACCACTGGAATGCAAACCGCCTAAATCAAACTGCTTTTTATCAAACCGCTGAAGACAAACCGCTTGAGTGAAACCGCTTAACTCAAACCGCTGAGGACAAACCGCTTGATTCAAACCATTTAAGTCAACCCGCTTCCGATACAACGAATCTAGACAAACCGCACCCAAGAACTTGACAAATCCCTTCCTTGATCAGAACAAATCATACCAAAATGACATCATACGAGACTCAAACCGCTTCCTTGAAACTCTTCAAAAACTAAACTTTTCCAATCCAAAACACTATAACCAAGATGAATTAAGACTTCTAAACCAAAACCTAAGCACTTATGATGATTCTTAACACAAAAGTACTATCAAAATTCAAACTTTAACACTTTTAGGGTATAGAATTCGAACCAACAAAACACACAAATAACCAATCTTTATGATCTAATCATGACTCTTGATACCAATTGTTGGATATTGGTTATTGTAACACACAAACAATCAATTATATGGTTCGAATCTTAGCAAGAAACTTAGAGAGAGAAAGTGGGCGATGGGATCCTTACTAGAGAGAGAAAGTGAGAGAAAAACTTAGAGAAGATTAGATTAAGAAATGAAACGTCCAACCCTCTACCTTGGGAGGTAGAGGGTATTTATATTTTACGTAATACGCCCTCTGTCGGGCTGTGGATCAGGCATATAGCTGGTAAAGACCCGTCCGTCCTCCACGAACTAACTAACTAATCGATAACATAATGTCTACGAGCTAACATATGTTAGACAATAGTTGGGGTGACCGACACTTCAGTATGGATTTTCTAAATCCTAACAGGAATAGGCAGTTCTTAGCTGGATCTAACTGGTTCTTGGCAAAAATAACATTTTCTTAACTGGTTCTTACTGGTTCTTGGCTGGAATATCTGGTTTTAACTAGTTCTAACTGGTTCCTGCTGGTTCAGGCTGTTCCGGTCATTTTGACAGATATTTCGCTGAAAACAGAGTTACGGTTTAAAAGTTATGGCCGTTTGAAGTTTTGACATAAAAAGTCAACTTTGGTCAAAACGCAAATAGTCAAACCGTAAAAGTCAAAACTCAGTTTTTTTGATCAAATCGCAATGTTCAAATCGCATTGGTCAAATCGCAAGATTGTCAAACCACTGGAATGCAAACCGCTTAAATCAAACTGCTTTTTATCAAACCGCTGAAGACAAACCGCTTGAGTGAAACCGCTTAAGTCAAACCGCTGAAGACAAACCGCTTGAGTCAAACCATTTAAGTCAAACCGCTTCCGATACAACGAATCTAGCCAAACCGCATCCAAGAACTTGACAAATCCTTTCCTTGATCAGATCAAATCGCACCTAAATGACATCATAAGAGACTCAAACCGCTTCCTTGAAACTCTTCAAAAACTAAACTTTTCCAATCCAAAACACTATAACCAAGATGAATTAAGCCTTCTAAACCAAAACCTAAGCACTTATGATGATTCTTAACACAAAAGAACTATCAAAATTCAAACTTTAACACTTTTAGGGTATAGAATTCGAACCAACAAAACACACAAATAACCAATCTTTATGATCTAATCATGACTCTTGATACCAATTGTTGGATATTGGTTATTGTAACACACAAACAATCAATTATATAGTTCGAATCTTAGCATGAAACTTAGAGAGAGAAAGTGGGAGATGGGATCCTTTCTAGAGAGAGAAAGTGAGAGAAAAACATAGAGAAGATTAGATTAAGAAATGAAACGTCCAACCCTCTACCTTGGGAGGTAGAGGGTATTTATAGTTTTACATAATACGCCCTCTGTCGGGCTGTGGATCAGGCATACAGTGGGTAAAGACCCGTCCGTCCTCCACGGTGTTACTCTAACTAACTAACTAACTAATCGATAACGTAATGTCTATGAGCTAACATATGCTAGACAATAGTTTGGGTGACCGACACTTCACTATGGATTTTCTAAATCCTAATAGGAATAGGCAGTTCTTAGCTGGATCTAACTGGTTCTTGGCAAAAATAACATTTTCTTAACTGGTTCTTACTGGTTTTTGGCTGGAATATCCGGTTCTTAACTAGTTCTAACTGGTTCCTGCTGGTTCAGGCTGTTCCGGTCATTTTGACAGATATTTTGCGGAAAACGGAGTTACGGTTCAAAAGTTATGGCCGTTTGAAGTTTTGACAGAAAAAGTCAACTTTGGTCAAGCCGCAAGTGGTCAAAACGCTAATAGTCAAACCGTAAAAGTCAAAACTCAGTTTTTTTTGATCAAATCGCCGTGTTCAAATCGCATTGGTCAAATCGCAGGATTGTCAAACCACTGGAATACAAACCGCTTAAATCAAACTGCTTTTTATCAAACCGCTGAAGACAAACCGCTTGAGTGAAACCGCTTAAGTCAAACCGCTTATGTAAAACCGCTGAAGACAAACCGCTTGAGTCAAACCGTTTAAGTCAAACCGCTTCCGATACAACGAATCTAGACAAACCGCATCTAAGAACTTGACAAATCCCTTCCTTGATCAGATCAAATCGTACCAAAATGAAATCATACGAGACTCAAACCGCTTCCTTGAAACTCTTCAAAAACTAAACTTTTCCAATCCAAAACACTATAACCAAGATGAATTAAGCCTTCCAAACCAAAACCTAAGCACTTATGACGATTCTTAACACAAAAGTACTATCAAAATTCAAACTTTAACACTTTTAGGGTATAGAATTCGAACCAACAAAACACACAAATAACCAATCTTTATGATCTAATCATGACTCTTGATACCAATTGTTGGATATTGGTTATTGTAACACACAAACAATCAATTATATGGTTCGAATCTTAGCAAGAAACTTAGAGAGAGAAATTGGGAGATGGGATCCTTTCTAGAGAGAGAAAAATTTAGAGATGGTTAGATTAAGAAATTAAACGTCCAACCCTCTACCTTGGGAGGTAGAGGGTATTTATAGTTTTACATAATACGCCCTCTGTCGGGCTGTGGATCAGGCATACAGTGGGTAAAGACCCGTTCGTCCTCATCGGTGTTACTCTAACTAACTAACTAACTAATCGATAACATAATGTCTACGAGCTAACATATGTTAGACAATAGTTGGGGTGACCAACACTTCACTATGGATTTTCTAAATCCTAACAGGAATAGGCAGTTCTTAGCTGGATCTAACTGGTTCTTGGCAAAAATAACATTTTCTTAACTGGTTCTTACTGGTTCTTGGCTGGAATATCTGGTTCTTAACTAGTTCTAACTTGTTCAGGCTGTTCCGGTCATTTTGACAGATATTTCGCTGAAAACGGAGTTACGGTTCAAAAGTTATGGCCGTTTGAAGTTTAGACATAAAAAGTCAACTTTGGTCAAGCCGCAAGTGGTCAAAACGCAAATAGTCAAACCGTAAAAGTCAAAACTCATTTTTTTTGATCAAATCGCAATGTTCAAATCGCATTGGTCAAATCGCAAGATTGTCAAACCACTGGAATGCAAACCGCCTAAATCAAACTGCTTTTTATCAAACCGCTGAAGACAAACCGCTTGAGTGAAACCGCTTAACTCAAACCGCTGAGGACAAACCGCTTGATTCAAACCATTTAAGTCAACCCGCTTCCGATACAACGAATCTAGACAAACCGCACCCAAGAACTTGACAAACCCCTTCCTTGATCAGAACAAATCATACCAAAATGACATCATACGAGACTCAAACCGCTTCCTTGAAACTCTTCAAAAACTAAACTTTTCCAATCCAAAACACTATAACCAAGATGAATTAAGACTTCTAAACCAAAACCTAAGCACTTATGATGATTCTTAACACAAAAGTACTATCAAAATTCAAACTTTAACACTTTTAGGGTATAGAATTCGAACCAACAAAACACACAAATAACCAATCTTTATGATCTAATCATGACTCTTGATACCAATTGTTGGATATTGGTTATTGTAACACACAAACAATCAATTATATGGTTCGAATCTTAGCAAGAAACTTAGAGAGAGAAAGTGGGCGATGGGATCCTTACTAGAGAGAGAAAGTGAGAGAAAAACTTAGAGAAGATTAGATTAAGAAATGAAACGTCCAACCCTCTACCTTGGGAGGTAGAGGGTATTTATAGTTTTACATAATACGCCCTCTGTCGGGCTGTGGATCAGGCATACAGTGGGTAAAGACCCGTCCGTCCTCCACGGTGTTACTCTAACTAACTAACTAACTAATCGATAACGTAATGTCTATGAGCTAACATATGCTAGACAATAGTTTGGGTGACCGACACTTCACTATGGATTTTCTAAATCCTAATAGGAATAGGCAGTTCTTAGCTGGATCTAACTGGTTCTTGGCAAAAATAACATTTTCTTAACTGGTTCTTACTGGTTCTTGGCTGGAATATCTGGTTTTAACTAGTTCTAACTGGTTCCTGCTGGTTCAGGCTGTTCCGGTCATTTTGACAGATATTTCGCTGAAAACAGAGTTACGGTTTAAAAGTTATGGCCGTTTGAAGTTTTGACATAAAAAGTCAACTTTGGTCAAAACGCAAATAGTCAAACCGTAAAAGTCAAAACTCAGTTTTTTTGATCAAATCGCAATGTTCAAATCGCATTGGTCAAATCGCAAGATTGTTAAACCACTGGAATGCAAACCGCTTAAATCAAACTGCTTTTTATCAAACCGCTGAAGACAAACCGCTTGAGTGAAACCGCTTAAGTCAAACCGCTGAAGACAAACCGCTTGAGTCAAACCATTTAAGTCAAACCGCTTCCGATACAACGAATCTAGCCAAACCGCATCCAAGAACTTGACAAATCCTTTCCTTGATCAGATCAAATCGCACCTAAATGACATCATAAGAGACTCAAACCGCTTCCTTGAAACTCTTCAAAAACTAAACTTTTCCAATCCAAAACACTATAACCAAGATGAATTAAGCCTTCTAAACCAAAACCTAAGCACTTATGATGATTCTTAACACAAAAGAACTATCAAAATTCAAACTTTAACACTTTTAGGGTATAGAATTCGAACAAACAAAACACACAAATAACCAATCTTTATGATCTAATCATGACTCTTGATACCAATTGTTGGATATTGGTTATTGTAACACACAAACAATCAATTATATAGTTCGAATCTTAGCAAGAAACTTAGAGAGAGAAAGTGGGAGATGGGATCCTTTCTAGAGAGAGAAAGTGAGAGAAAAACATAGAGAAGATTAGATTAAGAAATGAAACGTCCAACCCTCTACCTTGGGAGGTAGAGGGTATTTATAGTTTTACATAATACGCCCTCTGTCGGGCTGTGGATCAGGCATACAGTGGGTAAAGACCCGTCCGTCCTCCACGGTGTTACTCTAACTAACTAACTAACTAATCGATAACGTAATGTCTATGAGCTAACATATGCTAGACAATAGTTTGGGTGACCGACACTTCACTATGGATTTTCTAAATCCTAATAGGAATAGGCAGTTCTTAGCTGGATCTAACTGGTTCTTGGCAAAAATAACATTTTCTTAACTGGTTCTTACTAGTTTTTGGCTGGAATATCCGGTTCTTAACTAGTTCTAACTGGTTCCTGCTGGTTCAGGCTGTTCCGGTCATTTTGACAGATATTTTGCGGAAAACGGAGTTACGGTTCAAAAGTTATGGCCGTTTGAAGTTTTGACAGAAAAAGTCAACTTTGGTCAAGCCGCAAGTGGTCAAAACGCTAATAGTCAAACCGTAAAAGTCAAAACTCAGTTTTTTTGATCAAATCGCAGTGTTCAAATCGCATTGGTCAAATCGCAGGATTGTCAAACCACTAGAATACAAACCGCTTAAATCAAACTGCTTTTTATCAAACCGCTAAAGACAAACCGCTTGAGTGAAACCGCTTAAGTAAAACCGCTTATGTCAAACCGCTGAAGACAAACCGCTTAAGTCAAACCGTTTAAGTTAAACCGCTTCCGATACAACGAATCTAGACAAACCGTATCCAAGAACTTGACAAATCGCTTCCTTGATAAGATCAAATCGCACCCAAATGACATCATACGAGACTCAAACCGCTTCCTTGAAACTCTTCAAAACCTAAACTTTTCCAATCCAAAACACTATAACCAAGATGAATTAAGCCTTCCAAACCAAAACCTAAGCACTTATGATGATTCTAAACACAAAATTACTATCAAAATTCAAACTTTAACACGTTTATGGTATAGAATTCGAACCAACCAAACACACAAAGAACCAATCTTTATGATCTAACCATGGCTCTTAATACCAATTGTTGGATATTAGTTATTGTAACACACAAACAATCAAATATATGGTTCGAATCTCAGCAAGAAACTTAGAGGGAGAAAGTGGGATATGAGATCCTTTCTAGAGAGAGAAAGTGAGAGAAAAACAACGAGAAGGTTAGATTAAGAAATGAAAGGTCCAACCCTCTACCTTGGGAGGTAGAGGATATTTATAATTTTCATAATACGCCCGCTGTCGGGCTGTAGATCAGGCACACAGTGGGTAAAGACCCGTCCGTCCTCCACAGTGTTACTCTAACTAACTAACTAACTAATAGATAACGTAATATCTACGAGCTAACATATGCTCGACAACAGTTGAGGTGACCGACACTTCACTATGGATTTTCTAAATCCTAACAGGAATAGGCAGTTCTTAGCTGGATATAACTGGTTTTTGGCCAAAATAGCATTTTCTTAACTAGTTATTACTGGTTTTTGGTTGGAACATCCGGTTCTTACCTAGTTCTAATTGGTTCCTACTGGTTCAGGCTGTTCCGGTCATTTTGACAGATATTTCGCTGAAAACGGAGTTACGGTTCAAAAGTTATGGTTGTTTGAAGTTTTGAAATAAAAAGTCAACTTTGGTCAAGCCGCAAGTGGTCAAAACGCAAATAGTCAAACCGTAAAAGTCAAAACTCAGTTTTTTTTACTAAATCGCAGTGTTCAAATCGCATTGGTCAAATCGCAGGATTGTCAAACCACTGGAATACAAACCGCTTAAATCAAACTGCTTTTTATCAAACCGCTTCTTATCAAACTGTTTAACTCATACCGCTTCTTATCAAACCGTTTAGAGTCAAACCGCTTAAGTCAAACCGCTTATGTCAAACCGCTAAAGACAAACCGCTTGAGTCAAACCGCTTAAGTCAAACCGCTTATGTCAAACCGCTTACGTAAGCCGCTTAAGTCAAACCGCTTACGATACAACGAATCTAGACAAACCGCTTCCAAGAACTTGACAAATCGGTTCCTTGATCAGATCAAATCGCACCCGAATGACATCAAACCGCATACACGAAAATAGTACGAGACTCAAACCGCTTCCTTGAAACTCTTCAAAAACTAAACTTTTCCAATCCAAAACACTATAACCAAGATGAATTAAGACTTCCAAACCAAAACCTAAGCACTTATGATGATTCTTAACACAAAAGTACTATCAAAATTCAAACTTTAACACTTTTAGGGTATAGAATTCGAACCAACAAAACACAAAAATAACCAATCTTTATGATCTAACCATGGCTCTTGATACCAAATGTTGGATATTGGTTATTGTAACACACAAACAATCAATTATATGGTTCGAATCTTAGCAAGAAACTTAGAGAGAGAAAGTGGGAGATGGGATCCTTTCTAGAGAGAGAAAGTGAGAGAAAAACAAAGAGAAGGTTAGATTAAGAAATGAAAGGTCCAACCCTCTACATTGGGAGGTAGAAGGTATTTATAGTTGTACATAATACGCCCTCTTTCGGGCTGTGGATCAGGCATACAGTGGGTAAAGACCCCTCCGTCCTCCGCGGTGTTACTCTAACTAACTAACTAACTAATCGATAACGTAATGTCTACGAGCTAACATATGCTAGACAATAGTTGGGGTGACCGACACTTCACTATAGATTTTCTAAATCCTAACAAGAATAGGCAGTTCTTAGCTGGATATAACTGGTTCTTGGCCAAAATAGCATTTTCTTAACTAGTTCTTACTGGTTTTCGGTTGGAACATCCGGTTCTTAACTAGTTCTAATTGGTTCCTACTGGTTCAAGCTGTTCCGGTCATTTTGACGGATATTTCGCTGAAAACGGAGTTACGGTTCAAAAGTTATGGCCGTTTGAAGTGTTGACATAAAAAGTCAACTTTGGTCAAGCCGCAAATGGTCAAAACGCAAATAGTCAAACCGTAAAAGTCAAAACTCAATTTTTTTGATCAAATCGCAGTGTTCAAATAGCGGTCAAATCGCAGGATTGTCAAACTGCTGGAATACAAACCGCTTAAATCAAACTGCTTTTTATCAAACCGCTTCTTATCAAACCGCTTAACTCAAACTGCTTCTTATCAAACCGCTTAGATTAAACCGCTGAAGACAAACCGCTTGAGTAAAAACGCTTAAGTCAAACCACTTATGTCAAACCGCTTAAGTCAAACCGCTTTCGATACAACGAATCTAGACAAACCGCATCCAAGAACTTGACAAATCCCTTCCTTGATCAGATCAAATCGCACCTAAATGACATCATAAGAGACTCAAACCGCTTCCTTGAAACTCTTCAAAAACTAAACTTTTCCAATCCAAAACACTATAACCAAGATGAATTAAGACTTCTAAACCAAAACCTAAGCACTTATGATGATTCTTAACACAAAAGTACTATCAAAATTCAAACTTTAACACTTTTAGGGTATAGAATTCGAACCAACAAAACACACAAATAACCAATCTTTATGATCTAATCATGACTCTTGATACCAATTGTTGGATATTGGTTATTGTAACACACAAACAATCAATTATATGGTTCGAATCTTAGCAAGAAACTTAGAGTGAGAAAGTGGGCGATGGGATCCTTACTAGAGAGAGAAAGTGAGAGAAAAACTTAGAGAAGATTAGATTAAGAAATGAAACGTCCAACCCTCTACCTTGGGAGGTAGAGGGTATTTATATTTTACGTAATACGCCCTCTGTCGGGCTGTGGATCAGGCATATAGCTGGTAAAGACCCGTCCGTCCTCCACGGTGTTACTCTAACTAACTAACTAACTAATCGATAACACAATGTCTACGAGCTAACATATGTTAGACAATAGTTGGGGTGACCGACACTTCAGTATGGATTTTCTAAATCCTAACAGGAATAGGCAGTTCTTAGCTGGATCTAACTGGTTCTTGGCAAAAATAACATTTTCTTAACTGGTTCTTACTGGTTCTTGGCTGGAATATCTGGTTTTAACTAGTTCTAACGGGTTCCTGCTGGTTCAGGCTGTTCCGGTCATTTTGACAGATATTTCGCTGAAAACAGAGTTACGGTTTAAAAGTTATGGCCGTTTGAAGTTTTGACATAAAAAGTCAACTTTGGTCAAAACGCAAATAGTCAAACCGTAAAAGTCAAAACTCAGTTTTTTTGATCAAATCGCAATGTTCAAATCGCATTGGTCAAATCGCAAGATTGTCAAACCACTGGAATGCAAACCGCTTAAATCAAACTGCTTTTTATCAAACCGCTGAAGACAAACCGCTTGAGTGAAACCGCTTAAGTCAAACCGCTGAAGACAAACCGCTTGAGTCAAACCATTTAAGTCAAACCGCTTCCGATACAACGAATCTAGCCAAACCGCATCCAAGAACTTGACAAATCCCTTCCTTGATCAGATCAAATCGCACCTAAATGACATCATAAGAGACTCAAACCGCTTCCTTGAAACTCTTCAAAAACTAAACTTTTCCAATCCAAAACACTATAACCAAGATGAATTAAGCCTTCTAAACCAAAACCTAAGCACTTATGATGATTCTTAACGCAAAAGAACTATCAAAATTCAAACTTTAACACTTTTAGGGTATAGAATTCGAACCAACAAAACACACAAATAACCAATCTTTATGATCTAATCATGACTCTTGATACCAATTGTTGGATATTGGTTATTGTAACACACAAACAATCAATTATATAGTTCGAATCTTAGCAAGAAACTTAGAGAGAGAAAGTGGGAGATGGGATCCTTTCTAGAGAGAGAAAGTGAGAGAAAAACATAGAGAAGATTAGATTAAGAAATGAAACGTCCAACCCTCTACCTTGGAAGGTAGAGGGTATTTATAGTTTTACATAATACGCCCTCTGTCGGGCTGTGGATCAGGCATACAGTGGGTAAAGACCCGTCCGTCCTCCACGGTGTTACTCTAACTAACTAACTAACTAATCGATAACGTAATGTCTATGAGCTAACATATGCTAGACAATAGTTTGGGTGACCGACACTTCACTATGGATTTTCTAAATCCTAATAGGAATAGGCAGTTCTTAGCTGGATCTAACTGGTTCTTGGCAAAAATAACATTTTCTTAACTGGTTCTTACTGGTTTTTGGCTGGAATATCCGGTTCTTAACTAGTTCTAACTGGTTCCTGCTGGTTCAGGCTGTTCCGGTCATTTTGACAGATATTTTGCGGAAAACGGAGTTACGTTTCAAAAGTTATGGCCGTTTGAAGTTTTGACAGAAAAAGTCAACTTTGGTCAAGCCGCAAGTGGTCAAAACGCTAATAGTCAAACCGTAAAAGTCAAAACTCAGTTTTTTTTACTAAATCGCAGTGTTCAAATCGCATTGGTCAAATCGCAGGATTGTCAAACCACTGGAATACAAACCGCTTAAATCAAACTGCTTTTTATCAAACCGCTTCTTATCAAACTGTTTAACTCAAACCGCTTCTTATCAAACCGTTTAGATCAAACCGCTGAAGATAAACCGCTTTAGTCAAACCGCTTAAGTCAAACCGCTTATGTCAAACCGCTAAAGACAAACCGCTTGAGTCAAACCGCTTAAGTCAAACCGCTTATGTCAAACCGCTTACGTAAGCCGCTTAAGTCAAACCGCTTACGATACAACGAATCTAGACAAACCGCTTCCAAGAACTTGACAAATCGGTTCCTTGATCAGATCAAATCGCACCCGAATGACATCAAACCGCATACACGAAAATAGTACGAGACTCAAACCGCTTCCTTGAAACTCTTCAAAAACTAAACTTTTTCAATCCAAAACACTATAACCAAGATGAATTAAGACTTCCAAACCAAAACCTAAGCACTTATGATGATTCTTAACACAAAAGTACTATCAAAATTCAAACTTTAACACTTTTAGGGTATAGAATTCGAACCAACAAAACACAAAAATAACCAATCTTTATGATCTAACCATGGCTCTTGATACCAAATGTTGGATATTGGTTATTGTAACACACAAACAATCAATTATATGGTTCGAATCTTAGCAAGAAACTTAGAGAGAGAAAGTGGGAGATGGGATCCTTTCTAGAGAGAGAAAGTGAGAGAAAAACAAAGAGAAGGTTAGATTAAGAAATGAAAGGTCCAACCCTCTACATTGGGAGGTAGAAGGTATTTATAGTTGTACATAATACGCCCTCTTTCGGGCTGTGGATCAGGCATACAGTGGGTAAAGACCCCTCCGTCCTCCGCGGTGTTACTCTAACTAACTAACTAACTAATCGATAACGTAATGTCTACGAGCTAACATATGCTAGACAATAGTTGGGGTGACCGACACTTCACTATAGATTTTCTAAATCCTAACAAGAATAGGCAGTTCTTAGCTGGATATAACTGGTTCTTGGCCAAAATAGCATTTTCTTAACTAGTTCTTACTGGTTTTCGGTTGGAACATCCGGTTCTTAACTAGTTCTAATTGGTTCCTACTGGTTCAAGCTGTTCCGGTCATTTTGACGGATATTTCGCTGAAAACGGAGTTACGGTTCAAAAGTTATGGCCGTTTGAAGTGTTGACATAAAAAGTCAACTTTGGTCAAGCCGCAAATGGTCAAAACGCAAATAGTCAAACCGTAAAAGTCAAAACTCAATTTTTTTGATCAAATCGCAGTGTTCAAATAGCGGTCAAATCGCAGGATTGTCAAACTGCTGGAATACAAACCGCTTAAATCAAACTGCTTTTTATCAAACCGCTTCTTATCAAACCGCTTAACTCAAACTGCTTCTTATCAAACCGCTTAGATTAAACCGCTGAAGACAAACCGCTTGAGTAAAAACGCTTAAGTCAAACCACTTATGTCAAACCGCTTAAGTCAAACCGCTTTCGATACAACGAATCTAGACAAACCGCATCCAAGAACTTGACAAATCCCTTCCTTGATCAGATCAAATCGCACCTAAATGACATCATAAGAGACTCAAACCGCTTCCTTGAAACTCTTCAAAAACTAAACTTTTCCAATCCAAAACACTATAACCAAGATGAATTAAGACTTCTAAACCAAAACCTAAGCACTTATGATGATTCTTAACACAAAAGTACTATCAAAATTCAAACTTTAACACTTTTAGGGTATAGAATTCGAACCAACAAAACACACAAATAACCAATCTTTATGATCTAATCATGACTCTTGATACCAATTGTTGGATATTGGTTATTGTAACACACAAACAATCAATTATATGGTTCGAATCTTAGCAAGAAACTTAGAGTGAGAAAGTGGGCGATGGGATCCTTACTAGAGAGAGAAAGTGAGAGAAAAACTTAGAGAAGATTAGATTAAGAAATGAAACGTCCAACCCTCTACCTTGGGAGGTAGAGGGTATTTATATTTTACGTAATACGCCCTCTGTCGGGCTGTGGATCAGGCATATAGCTGGTAAAGACCCGTCCGTCCTCCACGGTGTTACTCTAACTAACTAACTAACTAATCGATAACACAATGTCTACGAGCTAACATATGTTAGACAATAGTTGGGGTGACCGACACTTCAGTATGGATTTTCTAAATCCTAACAGGAATAGGCAGTTCTTAGCTGGATCTAACTGGTTCTTGGCAAAAATAACATTTTCTTAACTGGTTCTTACTGGTTCTTGGCTGGAATATCTGGTTTTAACTAGTTCTAACGGGTTCCTGCTGGTTCAGGCTGTTCCGGTCATTTTGACAGATATTTCGCTGAAAACAGAGTTACGGTTTAAAAGTTATGGCCGTTTGAAGTTTTGACATAAAAAGTCAACTTTGGTCAAAACGCAAATAGTCAAACCGTAAAAGTCAAAACTCAGTTTTTTTGATCAAATCGCAATGTTCAAATCGCATTGGTCAAATCGCAAGATTGTCAAACCACTGGAATGCAAACCGCTTAAATCAAACTGCTTTTTATCAAACCGCTGAAGACAAACCGCTTGAGTGAAACCGCTTAAGTCAAACCGCTGAAGACAAACCGCTTGAGTCAAACCATTTAAGTCAAACCGCTTCCGATACAACGAATCTAGCCAAACCGCATCCAAGAACTTGACAAATCCCTTCCTTGATCAGATCAAATCGCACCTAAATGACATCATAAGAGACTCAAACCGCTTCCTTGAAACTCTTCAAAAACTAAACTTTTCCAATCCAAAACACTATAACCAAGATGAATTAAGCCTTCTAAACCAAAACCTAAGCACTTATGATGATTCTTAACGCAAAAGAACTATCAAAATTCAAACTTTAACACTTTTAGGGTATAGAATTCGAACCAACAAAACACACAAATAACCAATCTTTATGATCTAATCATGACTCTTGATACCAATTGTTGGATATTGGTTATTGTAACACACAAACAATCAATTATATAGTTCGAATCTTAGCAAGAAACTTAGAGAGAGAAAGTGGGAGATGGGATCCTTTCTAGAGAGAGAAAGTGAGAGAAAAACATAGAGAAGATTAGATTAAGAAATGAAACGTCCAACCCTCTACCTTGGAAGGTAGAGGGTATTTATAGTTTTACATAATACGCCCTCTGTCGGGCTGTGGATCAGGCATACAGTGGGTAAAGACCCGTCCGTCCTCCACGGTGTTACTCTAACTAACTAACTAACTAATCGATAACGTAATGTCTATGAGCTAACATATGCTAGACAATAGTTTGGGTGACCGACACTTCACTATGGATTTTCTAAATCCTAATAGGAATAGGCAGTTCTTAGCTGGATCTAACTGGTTCTTGGCAAAAATAACATTTTCTTAACTGGTTCTTACTGGTTTTTGGCTGGAATATCCGGTTCTTAACTAGTTCTAACTGGTTCCTGCTGGTTCAGGCTGTTCCGGTCATTTTGACAGATATTTTGCGGAAAACGGAGTTACGTTTCAAAAGTTATGGCCGTTTGAAGTTTTGACAGAAAAAGTCAACTTTGGTCAAGCCGCAAGTGGTCAAAACGCTAATAGTCAAACCGTAAAAGTCAAAACTCAGTTTTTTTGATCAAATCGCAGTGTTCAAATCGCATTGGTCAAATCGCAGGATTGTCAAACCACTAGAATACAAACCGCTTAAATCAAACTGCTTTTTATCAAACCGCTAAAGACAAACCGCTTGAGTGAAACCGCTTAAGTAAAACCGCTTATGTCAAACCGCTGAAGACAAACCGCTTGAGTCAAACCGTTTAAGTTAAACCGCTTCCGATACAACGAATCTAGACAAACCGTATCCAAGAACTTGACAAATCGCTTCCTTGATAAGATCAAATCGCACCCAAATGACATCATACGAGACTCAAACCGCTTCCTTGAAACTCTTCAAAACCTAAACTTTTCCAATCCAAAACACTATAACCAAGATGAATTAAGCCTTCCAAACCAAAACCTAAGCACTTATGATGATTCTAAACACAAAATTACTATC
This sequence comes from Chrysanthemum seticuspe, assembly GCA_019973895.1. Taxonomy (NCBI): domain Eukaryota; kingdom Viridiplantae; phylum Streptophyta; class Magnoliopsida; order Asterales; family Asteraceae; genus Chrysanthemum; species Chrysanthemum seticuspe. The sequence continues at coordinate 19,420,077 of BPTQ01000009.1, read as the reverse complement.
AAAATTCAAACTTTAACACGTTTATGGTATAGAATTCGAACCAACCAAACACACAAAGAACCAATCTTTATGATCTAACCATGGCTCTTAATACCAATTGTTGGATATTAGTTATTGTAACACACAAACAATCAAATATATGGTTCGAATCTCAGCAAGAAACTTAGAGGGAGAAAGTGGGATATGAGATCCTTTCTAGAGAGAGAAAGTGAGAGAAAAACAACGAGAAGGTTAGATTAAGAAATGAAAGGTCCAACCCTCTACCTTGGGAGGTAGAGGATATTTATAATTTTACATAATACGCCCTCTGTCGGGCTGTAGATCAGGCATACAGTGGTAAAGACCCGTCCGTCCTCCACAGTGTTACTCTAACTAACTAACTAACTAATAGATAACGTAATATCTACGAGCTAACATATGCTCGACAACAGTTGAGGTGACCGACACTTCACTATGGATTTTCTAAATCCTAACAGGAATAGGCAGTTCTTAGCTGGATATAACTGGTTTTTGGCCAAAATAGCATTTTCTTAACTAGTTATTACTGGTTTTTGGTTGGAACATCCGGTTCTTAACTAGTTCTAATTGGTTCCTACTGGTTCAGGCTGTTCCGGTCATTTTGACAGATATTTCGCTGAAAACGAAGTTACGGTTCAAAAGTTATGGTTGTTTGAAGTTTTGACATAAAAAGTCAACTTTGATCAAGCCGCAAGTGGTCAAAACGCAAATAGTCAAACCGTAAAAGTCAAAACTCAGTTTTTTTTATTAAATCGCAGTGTTCAAATCGCATTGGTCAAATCGCAGGATTGTCAAACCACTGGAATACAAACCGCTTAAATCAAACTGCTTTTTATCAAACCGCTTCTTATCAAACTGTTTAACTCAAACCGCTTCTTATCAAACCGCTTAGATCAAACCGCTGAAGATAAACCGCTTTAGTCAAACCGCTTAAGTCAAACCGCTTATGTCAAACCGCTAAAGACAAACCGCTTGAGTCAAACCGCTTAAGTCAAACCGCTTATGTCAAACCGCTTACGTAAGCCGCTTAAGTCAAACCGCTTACGATACAACGAATCTAGACAAACCGCTTCCAAGAACTTGACAAATCGGTTCCTTGATCAGATCAAATCGCACCCGAATGACATCAAACCGCATACACGAAAATAGTACGAGACTCAAACCGCTTCCTTGAAACTCTTCAAAAACTAAACTTTTCCAATCCAAAACACTATAACCAAGATGAATTAAGACTTCCAAACCAAAACCTAAGCACTTATGATGATTCTTAACACAAAAGTACTATCAAAATTCAAACTTTAACACTTTTAGGGTATAGAATTCGAACCAACAAAACACAAAAATAACCAATCTTTATGATCTAACCATGGCTCTTGATACCAAATGTTGGATATTGGTTATTGTAACACACAAACAATCAATTATATGGTTCGAATCTTAGCAAGAAACTTAGAGAGAGAAAGTGGGAGATGGGATCCTTTCTAGAGAGAGAAAGTGAGAGAAAAACAAAGAGAAGGTTAGATTAAGAAATGAAACGTGCAACCCTCTACCTTGGGAGGTAGAAGGTATTTATAGTTGTACATAATACGCCCTCTGTCGGGCTGTGGATCAGGCATACAGTGGGTAAAGACCCCTCCGTCCTCCACGGTGTTACTCTAACTAACTAACTAACTAATCGATAACGTAATGTCTACGAGCTAACATATGCTAGACAATAGTTGGGGTGACCGACACTTCACTATAGATTTTCTAAATCCTAACAAGAATAGGCAGTTCTTAGCTGGATATAACTGGTTCTTGGCCAAAATAGCATTTTCTTAACTAGTTCTTACTGGTTTTTGGTTGGAACATCCGGTTCTTAACTAGTTCTAATTGGTTCCTACTGGTTCAAGCTGTTCCGGTCATTTTGACGGATATTTCGCTGAAAACGGAGTTACGGTTCAAAAGTTATGGCCGTTTGAAGTGTTGACATAAAAAGTCAACTTTGGTCAAGCCGCAAGTGGTCAAAAAGCAAATAGTCAAACCGTAAAAGTCAAAACTCAATTTTTTTGATCAAATCGCAGTGTTCAAATAGCTGTCAAATCGCAGGATTGTCAAACTGCTGGAATACAAACCGCTTAAATCAAACTGCTTTTTATCAAACCGCTTCTTATCAAACCGCTTAACTCAAACCGCTTCTTATCAAACCGCTTAGATCAAACCGCTGAAGACAAACCGCTTGAGTAAAAACGCTTAAGTCAAACCACTTATGTCAAACCGCTGAAGGCAAACCGCTTTCGATACAACGAATCTAGACAAACCGCATCCAAGAACTTGACAAATCGCTTCCTTGATCAGATCAAATCGCACCCAAATGACATCAAACCGCATACACGAAAATAGTACGAGACTCAAACCGCTTCCTTGAAACTCCTCTAAAACTAAACTTTTCCAATCCAAAACACTATAACCAAGATGAATTAAGCCTTCCAAACCAAAACCTAAGCACTTATGATGATTCTTAACACAAAAGTACTATCAAAATTCAAACTTTAACACTTTTAGGGTATAGAATTCGAACCAACAAAACACACAAATAACCAATCTTTATGATCTAACCATGGCTCCTAATACTAATTGTTGGATATTGGTTAATGTAACACACAAACAATCAATTATATGGTTCAAATCTTAGCAAGAAACTTAGAGAGAGAAAGTGGGAGATGGGATCCTTTCTAGAGAGAGAAAGTGAGAGAAAAACAAAGAGAATGTTAGATTAAGAAATGAAACGTCCAACCCTCTACCTTGGGAGGTAGAGGGTATTTATAGTTTTACATAATATGCCCACTGTCGGGCTGTGGATCAGGCATACAGTGGGTAAAGACCCTTCCGTCCTCCACGGTGTTACTCTAGCTAACTAACTAACTAACTACTAGATAATGTAATGTCTACGAGCTAACATATGCTAGACAATAGTTGGGGTGACCGACACTTCACTATGGATTTTCTAAATCCTAACAGGAATAGGCAGTTCTTTTTTTTTTTGGGGTAAAGGGGAGTAATCCTGCACCCTGGTAAATATATTAACCAAATAAACGTTTAAGTACAATGGATATGAGTGAAATCCCATATCTCAGCCCGTTACGTAGGCATAGAGCTTACATAACAAGAAACTTCCTGTTTTCTAACCAAGAAAACAAACCACTACTCAAATGATAACATATGACACAAAGAAATAAAATTACTTCCTAGGACCTTGAAACGTTGTGCCATACATGGCATTGAAGGCATCCAAATTCCCCGGAAGATCACGAACCTGTTTCGCATAGTCATCAAAATCATAGTCATCATACTCATCTTCAAACTCTTGGCCACCACCAAATATATTAGCAGACTCATCAAATGGGTTAGCAACAACCTCATCTTCAGAATCGGACACTACAATCTCTCCCACTTTAAAAAAAGGGTTAACTCTCTTAGTAGAAGAGGCAGGCGGTATACAAGAATCACTAGTTTGAGGAGCCACTACCGACTCCATCTCTTTCAAATCACTCACAAGAGGCTCTTGTGATGCAGTACCTGTCTTAGTAGACTTATCTTCATTAACTTCCATTGTACAAAGAGAATCCACATCCTTGACCAGACGCATCCGTATGTTCCATATTAAGGCGGAATAGGCAGTTCTTAGCTGGATCTAATTGGTTCTTGGCCAAAATAGCATTTTCTTAACTGGTTCTTGGCTGGAATATCCAGTTCTTAACTAGTTCTAACTAGTTCAGGCTGTTCCGGTCATTTTGACAGATATTTCGCTGAAAACGGAGTTACGGTTCAAAAGTTATGGCCGTTTGAAGTTTTGACATAAAAAGTCAACTTTGGTCAAGCCGCATGTGGTCAAAACGCAATAGTAAATTCGTAAAAGTCAAAACTCAGTTTTTTTTTATCAAATCGCAGTGTTCAAATCGCATTGGTCAAATCGCAGGATTGTCAAACCGCTGGAATACAAACCGTTTAAATCAAACTGCTTTTTATCAAACCGCTTCTTATCAAACCGCTTAACTCAAACCGCTTCTTATCAAACCGCTTAGATCAAATCGCTAAAGACAAACCGCTTGATTCAAACCGCTTAAGTCAAACCACTTATGTCAAACCGCTAAAGACAAACCGCTTGAGTCAAACCGCTTAAGTCAAACCGCTTATGTTAAACCGCTTAAGTAAAACGCTAAAGTCAAACCGCTTAAGTAAAACCGCTTGCGATACAACGAATCTAGACAAACCGAATCCAAGAACTTGACAAATCGCTTCCTTGGTCAGATCCAATCGCACCCAACTGACATCAAACCGCATACACGAAAATAGTACGAGACTCAAACCGCTTCCTTGAAACTCTTTAAAAACTAAACTTTTCCAATCCAAAACACTATAACAAGATGAATTAAGCTTTCCAAATCAAAACCTAAGAACTTATGATGATTCTTAACACAAAAGTACTATCAAAATTCAAACTTTAACAATTTAGGGTATAGAATTCGAACCAACAAAACACACAAATAACCAATCTTTATGATCTAACCATGGCTCTTGATACCAATTGTTGGATATTGGTTATTGTAACACACAAACAATCAATTATATGGTTCGAATCTTAGCAAGAAACTTAGAGAGAGAAAGTGGGAGATGGGATCCTTTCTAGAGAGAGAAAATGAGAGAAAAACAAAGAGAAGGTTAGATTAAGAAATGAAACGTCAAACCCTCTACCTTGGGAGGTTGAGGGTATTTATAGTTTTACATAATATGCCCTCTGTCAGGCTGTGGATCAGGCACACAGTGGGTAAAGACCCGTTCGTCCTCCACGGTGTTACTCTAACTAACTAACTAACTAATCGATAACGTAATGTCTATGAGCTAACATATGCTAGACAATAGTTGGGGTGACCGACACTTCACTATGGATTTTCTAAATCCTAACAGGAATAGGCAGTTCTTAGCTGGATCTAACTGGTTCTTGGCAAAAATAGCATTTTCTTAACTGGTTCTTGGCTGGAATATCTGGTTTTTAACTACTTCTAACTGGTTCCTACTGGTTCAGGCTGTTCCAGTCATTTTGACAGATATTTCGCTGAAAACGGAGTTACGGTTCAAAAGTTATGGCCGTTTGAAGTTTTGACATAAAAAGTCAACTTTGGTCAAACCGCAAGTGGTCAAAACGCAAATAGTCAAACCGTAAAAGTCAAAACTCAGTTTTTTTGGTCAAATCGCAGGATTGTCAAACCACTGGAGTACAAACCGCTTAAATCAAACTGCTTTTTATCAAACCGCTTCTTATCAAACCGCTTAACTCAAACCGCTTCTTATCAAACCGCTTAGATCAAACCGCTGAAGACAAACCGCTTTAGTCAAACCGCTTAAGTTAAACTGCTTATGTCAAACCGCTAAAGACAAACCGCTTGAGTCAAACCGCTTAAGTCAAACCGCTTATGTCAAACCGTTTATGTAAGCCGCTTAAGTCAAACCGCTTCCGATACAACAAATCTAGACAAACCGCATCTAAGAACTTGACAAATCGCTTCCTTGATCAGATCAAATCGCACCCAAATGACATCAAACCGCATACACGAAAATAGTACGAGACTCAAACCGCTTCCTTGAAACTCTTCAAAAACTAAACTTTTCCAATCCAAAAGACTATAACCGAGATGAATTAAGCCTTCCAAACCAAAACCTAAGCACTTATGATGATTCTTAACACAAAAGTACTATCAAAATTCAAACTTTAACACTTTTAGGGTATAGAATTCGAACCAACAAAATACACAAATAACCAATCTTTATGATCTAATCATGGCTCTTGATACTAATTGTTGGATATTAGTTATTGTAACACACAAACAATCAATTATATGGTTCGAATCTTAGCAAGAAACTTAGAGAGAGAAAGTGGGAGATGGTATCCTTTCTAGAGAGAGAAAGTGAGAGAAAAACAAAGAGAAAGTTAGATTAAGAAATGAAACATCCAACCATCTACCTTGGGAGGTAGAGGGTATTTATTGTTTTACATAATACGTCCTCTGTCGGGCTGTGGATGAGGCATACAGTGGGTAAAGACCCGTCCGTCCTCCAATGTGTTACTCTAACTAACTAACTAACTAACTAACTAATAGATAACGTAATGTCTACGAGCTAACATATGCTAGACAATAGTTGGGGTGACCGACACTTCACTACGGATTTTCTAAATCCTAACAGGAATAGGCAGTTCTTAGCTGGATCTAACTGGTTCTTGGCAAAAATAACATTTTCTTAACTGGTTGTTACTGGTTCTTGGCTGGAATATCCGAATCTTAACTAGTTCTAACTGGTTCCTACTGGTTTAGGCTGTTCCGGTCATTTTGAGAGATATTTCACTGAAAACGGAATTACGGTTCAAAAGTTATGGCCGTTTGAAGTTTTGACATAAAAAGTCAACTTTGGTCAAGCCGCATGTGGTCAAAATGCAAATAGTCAAACCGTAAAAGTCAAAACTCAGTTTTTTTGATCAAATCGTAGTGTTCAAATCATAGGATTGTCGAACCGCTGGAATACAAACCGCTTAAATCAAAATCCTTTTTATCAAACCGCTTCTTATCAAACGCTTAACTCAACCCGCTTCTTATCAAATCGCTCAAGACAAACCGCTTGAGTGAAACCGCTTAAGTCATACCGCTTATGTCAAACCGCTGAAGATAAACCGCTTGAGTCAAACCGTTTAAGTCAAAACGCTTCCGATACAACGAATCTAGACAAACCGCATCCAAGAACTTGACAAATCGCTTCCTTGCTCAGATCAAATCGCACCCAAATGACATCATACGACACTCAAACCGCTTCCTTGAAACTCTTCAAAAACTAAACTTTTCCAATCCAAAACACTATAACCAAGATGAATTAAACCTTCTAAACCAAAACCTAAGCACTTATGATGATTCTTAACACAAAAGTACTATCAAAATTCAAACTTTAACACTTTTAGAATATAGAATTCGAATCAACAAAACACACATATAACCAATCTTTATGATCTAATCATGGCTCTTGATACCAATTGTTGGATATTGGTTATTGTAACACACAAACAATCAATTATATGGTTCGAATCTTAGCAAGAAACTTAGAGAGAGAAAGTGGGAGATGGGATCCTTTCTAGAGAGAGAAAGTGAGAGAAAAACATAGAGAAGGTTAGATTAAGAAATGAAACGTCCAACCCTCTTCCTTGGGAAGTAGAGGGTATTTATAGTTTTACATAATACGCCCTCTGTCGGGCTGTGGATCAGGAATACAGTGGGTAAAGACCCGTCCGTCCTCCACGGTGTTACTCTAACTAACTAACTAACTAATCGATAACGTAATGTCTACGAGCTAACATATGCTAGACAATAGTTGGGGTGACCGACACTTCACTATGGATTTTCTAAATCCTAACAGGAATAGGCAGTTCTTAGCTGGATCTAACTGGTTCTTGGCAAAAATAACATTTTCTTAACTGGTTCTTGGTTGGAATATTTGGTTCTTAACTACTTCTAACTGGTTCCTGCTGGTTTAGGCTGTTCCGGTCATTTTGACAGATATTTCGCTGAAAATGGAGTTACGGTTCAAAAGTTATGGCCGTTTGAAGTTTTGACATAAAAAGTCAACTTTGGTCAAGCCGCAAGTGGTCAAAACGCAAATAGTAAAACCTTAAAAGTCAAAACTCAGTTTTTTTTTGATCAAATCGCAGTATTCAAATCGCATTGGTCAAATCGCAGGATTTTCAAACCACTGGAATACAAACCGCTTAAATCAAACTGCTTTTTATCAAACCGCTGAAGACAAACCGCTTGAGTGAAATCGCTTAAGTCAAACCGCTTATGTCAAACCGCTGAAGACAAACCGCTTGAGTCAAACCGCTTCCTATACAACGAATCTAGACAAACCGCATACAAGAACTTGACAAATCCCTTCCTTGATCAGATCAAATCGTACCAAAATGACATCATACGAGACTCAAACCGCTTCCTTGAAACTCTTCAAAAACTAAACTTTTCCAATCCAAAACACTATAACCAATATGAATTAAGCCTTCCAAACCAAAACCTAAGCACTTATGATAATTCTTAACACAAAAGTACTATCAAAATTCAAACTTTAACACTTTTAGGTTATAGAATTCGAACCAACAAAACACACAAATAACCAATCTTTATGATCTAATCATGGCTCTTGATACCAATTGTTGGATATTGGTTATTATAAAACACAAACAATCAATTATATGGTTCGAATCTTAGCAATAAACTTAGAGAGAGAAAGTGGGAGATGGGATCCTTTCTAGAGAGAGAAAGTGAGAGAAAAACAAAGAGAAGGTTAGATTAAGAAATTAAACATCCAACCCTCTACCTTGGGAGGTAGAGGGTATTTATAGTTTTACAAAATACGCCCTCTGTCGGGCTGTGGATCAGGCATACAGTTGGTAAAGAACCGTCCGTCCTCCACAGTGTTACTCTAACTAACTAAATAACTAATCGATAACATAATGTCTACGAGCTAACATATGTTAGACAATAGTTGGGGTGACCAACACTTTACTATAGATTTTGTAAATCCTAACAGGAATAGGCAGTTCTTAGCTGGATCTAACTGGTTCTTGGCAAAAATAACATTTTCTTAACTGGTTCTTACTGGTTCTTAGCTGGAATATCTGGTTTTAAATGGTTCCTGCTGGTTCAGGCTGTTCCGGTCATTTTGATAGATATTTCGCTGAAAATGGAGTTACGGTTCCAAAGTTATGGCCGTTTGAAGTTTTGACATAAAAAGTCAACTTTGGTCAAGCCGCAAGTGGTCAAAACGCAAATAGTCAAACCGTAAAAGTCAAAACTCAGTTTTTTTGATCAAATCGCAGTGTTCAAATCGCATTGGTCAAATCGCAAGATTGTCTAACCACTGGAATGCAAACCGCTTAAATCAAACTGCTTTTTATCAAACAGCTGAAGACAAACCGCTTGAGTGAAATAGCTTAAGTCAAACCGCTTATGTCAAACCGCTGAAGACAAACCGCTTGAGTCAAACCGTTTAAGTCAAACCGCTTCCGATACAACGAATCTAGACAAACCGCATCCAAGAACTTGACAAATCCCTTCCTTGATCAGATCAAATCGCACCCAAATGACATCATACGAGACTCAAACCGCTTCCTTGAAACTCTTCAAAAACTAAACTTTTCCAATCCAAAACACTATAACCAAGATGAATTAAGTCTTCCAAACCAAAACCTAAGCACTTATGACGATTCTTAACACAAAAGTACTATCAAAATTCAAACTTTAACACTTTTAGGGTATAGAATTCGAACCAACAAAACACACATATAACCAATCTTTATGATCTAATCATGGCTCTTGATACCAATTGTTGGATATTGGTTATTGTAACACACAAACAATCAATTATATGGTTCGAATCTTAGCAAGAAACTTAGAGAGAGAAAGTGGGAGATGGGATCCTTTCTAGAGAGAGAAAGTGAGAGAAAATCATAGAGAAGGTTAGATTAAGAAATGAAACGTCCAACCCTCTACCTTGGGAGGTAGAGGGTATTTATAGTTTTACATAATACGCCCTCTGCCGGGCTGTGGATCAGGCATACAGTGGGTAAAGAACCGTCCGTCCTCCACGGTGTTACTCTAACTAACTAACTAACTAATCGATAACGTAATGTCTACGAGCTAACATATGCTAGACAATAGTTGGGGTGACCGACACTTCACTATGGATTTTCTAAATCCTAACAGGAATAGGCAGTTCTTAGCTGGATCTAACTGGGTCTTGGCAAAAATAACATTTTCTTAACTGGTTCTTGGTTGGAATATTTGGTTCTTAACTACTTCTAACTGGTTCCTGCTGGTTTAGGCTGTTCCGGTCATTTTGACAGATATTTCGCTGAAAATGGAGTTACGGTTCAAAAGTTATGGCCGTTTGAAGTTTTGACATAAAAAGTCAACTTTGGTCAAGCCGCAAGTGGTCAAAACGCAAATAGTAAAACCTTAAAAGTCAAAACTCAGTTTTTTTTTGATCAAATCGCAGTATTCAAATCGCATTGGTCAAATCGCAGGATTTTCAAACCACTGGAATACAAACCGCTTAAATCAAACTGCTTTTTATCAAACCGCTGAAGACAAACCGCTTGAGTGAAATCGCTTAAGTCAAACCGCTTATGTCAAACCGCTGAAGACAAACCGCTTGAGTCAAACCGCTTCCTATACAACGAATCTAGACAAACCGCATACAAGAACTTGACAAATCCCTTCCTTGATCAGATCAAATCGTACCAAAATGACATCATACGAGACTCAAACCGCTTCCTTGAAACTCTTCAAAAACTAAACTTTTCCAATCCAAAACACTATAACCAATATGAATTAAGCCTTCCAAACCAAAACCTAAGCACTTATGATAATTCTTAACACAAAAGTACTATCAAAATTCAAACTTTAACACTTTTAGGTTATAGAATTCGAACCAACAAAACACACAAATAACCAATCTTTATGATCTAATCATGGCTCTTGATACCAATTGTTGGATATTGGTTATTATAAAACACAAACAATCAATTATATGGTTCGAATCTTAGCAATAAACTTAGAGAGAGAAAGTGGGAGATGGGATCCTTTCTAGAGAGAGAAAGTGAGAGAAAAACAAAGAGAAGGTTAGATTAAGAAATTAAACATCCAACCCTCTACCTTGGGAGGTAGAGGGTATTTATAGTTTTACAAAATACGCCCTCTGTCGGGCTGTGGATCAGGCATACAGTTGGTAAAGAACCGTCCGTCCTCCACAGTGTTACTCTAACTAACTAAATAACCAATCGATAACATAATGTCTACGAGCTAACATATGTTAGACAATAGTTGGGGTGACCAACACTTTACTATAGATTTTGTAAATCCTAACAGGAATAGGCAGTTCTTAGCTGGATCTAACTGGTTCTTGGCAAAAATAACATTTTCTTAACTGGTTCTTACTGGTTCTTAGCTGGAATATCTGGTTTTAAATGGTTCCTGCTGGTTCAGGCTGTTCCGGTCATTTTGATAGATATTTCGCTGAAAATGGAGTTACGGTTCCAAAGTTATGGCCGTTTGAAGTTTTGACATAAAAAGTCAACTTTGGTCAAGCCGCAAGTGGTCAAAACGCAAATAGTCAAACCGTAAAAGTCAAAACTCAGTTTTTTTGATCAAATCGCAGTGTTCAAATCGCATTGGTCAAATCGCAAGATTGTCTAACCACTGGAATGCAAACCGCTTAAATCAAACTGCTTTTTATCAAACAGCTGAAGACAAACCGCTTGAGTGAAATAGCTTAAGTCAAACCGCTTATGTCAAACCGCTGAAGACAAACCGCTTGAGTCAAACCGTTTAAGTCAAACCGCTTCCGATACAACGAATCTAGACAAACCGCATCCAAGAACTTGACAAATCCCTTCCTTGATCAGATCAAATCGCACCCAAATGACATCATACGAGACTCAAACCGCTTCCTTGAAACTCTTCAAAAACTAAACTTTTCCAATCCAAAACACTATAACCAAGATGAATTAAGTCTTCCAAACCAAAACCTAAGCACTTATGACGATTCTTAACACAAAAGTACTATCAAAATTCAAACTTTAACACTTTTAGGGTATAGAATTCGAACCAACAAAACACACATATAACCAATCTTTATGATCTAATCATGGCTCTTGATACCAATTGTTGGATATTGGTTATTGTAACACACAAACAATCAATTATATGGTTCGAATCTTAGCAAGAAACTTAGAGAGAGAAAGTGGGAGATGGGATCCTTTCTAGAGAGAGAAAGTGAGAGAAAATCATAGAGAAGGTTAGATTAAGAAATGAAACGTCCAACCCTCTACCTTGGGAGGTAGAGGGTATTTATAGTTTTACATAATACGCCCTCTGCCGGGCTGTGGATCAGGCATACAGTGGGTAAAGAACCGTCCGTCCTCCACGGTGTTACTCTAACTAACTAACTAACTAATCGATAACGTAATGTCTACGAGCTAACATATGCTAGACAATAGTTGGGGTGACCGACACTTCACTATGGATTTTCTAAATCCTAACAGGAATAGGCAGTTCTTTGCTGGATCTAACTGGTTCTTGGCAAAAATAACATTTTCTTAACTGGTTCTTGGCTGGAATATCTAGTTCTTAACTAGTTCTAACTGGTTCCTGCTGGTTCAGGCTGTTCCGGTCATTTTGACAGATATTTCGCTGAAAAGGGAGTTACGGTTCAAAAGTTATGGCTGTTTGAAGTTTTGACATAAAAAGTCAACTTTGGTCAAGCCGCAAGTGGTCAAAACGCAAATAGTAAAACCTTAAAAGTCAAAACTCATTTTTTTTTGGATCAAATCGCAGTGTTCAAATCGCATTGGTCAAATCGCAGGATTTTCAAACCACTTGAATACAAACCGCTTAAATCAAACTGCTTTTTATCAAACCGCTGAAGACAAACCGCTTGAGTGAAACCGCTTAAGTCAAACCGCTTATGTCAAACCGCTGAAGACAAACCGCTTGAGTCAGACCGTTTAAGTCAAACCGCTTCCGATACAACGAATCTAGACAAACCGCATCCAAGAACTTGACAAATCCCTTCCTTGATCAGATCAAATCGCACCCAAATGACATCATACGAGACTCAAACCGCTTCCTTGAAACTCTTTGATCCGTGGTGAACAGTCAAGTCTGACAGACTTGAAACTGCTCAGACACAAATGCAATGAAGATCAGGGAATATAGTGGGTTCCCGGGTCGTTATGTCCCACGGAGACTCAATGGTGTGTTAAACACTGATTCAGACGATAGAATGATCACTAATGATAGCGATCAGAAAAGATTAGAATTTGGATAATTACACTACTGAAAAAGGTATAAATTAAAGCGACTTAAATGCAAATTAAAAGATTAAAAAGTTAAAATCTATTAAATAAACGCTATCACTATTTTTATAGATCGATGAACGTTTATTTTATAAAACCTAAAACGTACGTTTAAATAAAAATTACGTAAACGTACAGAATAAAACGTGAGATTTAAGAAACAAAAGTCCTAAAAATATGAAAAATACATTTTTACAAACCTAATGATAAAAGAAAATTATTAAAAAAGGAAAATTATTTTTACAACTATTATTCTAATTATTATTAATTAAAAAACTAATTTAAACTATTTAAAATGCACTAAAATAGAAGAAAATACAAAATTAACCTAGAAAAATGAAATTGTAACTTGGAAAAATCTAAAATATGATAAAACTAATTTTAAAACAGAAAATATATTTTTTAGACTTTTTATGTATTTATTATTAATTTAAAACTATTTAAAACTAATTTAAATTACTAAAAATACCAAATAAAAGGAGAAAAATAGGGAAAAATACTTTTTAAGCTTTTTACATTTATCTAAACTTAAGAAAAATGAAAAATTATTTTTTTGAGGCTTTTCTTAATTATTTGTATTAAATGCTATTTAAAAGTTCTTAAAAACTAATTTAAATTAAGAAAAATAGCAAATGAACTTGGAAAAATCTGAAAATTGTAAGAAAAGTCTAAAATATTATAAGGAATAAAGGAAAATTAGAAAAACAGGTGCTTGTGTGGGAGGAATTGAAACTGAAGTGGAAAGAGCTTAAAAATAAGCACTTCCAATAAGCAAATGAAGCACCACAAGCACCAAACTGAAATGGAAGCTTGGAAAAGCTTGAAGAACCAAAATACAACAAGAATCAACAAGCTAAAGCTACAGAATCACAAGCTAGCACAGATTGGATGATATGAGCTTATGCTAAAAACAGTGAATGGGTAGGCAACTTTAAGCTAAAGCACAGGATTCAAATTAAGCTGAACATGAAAAATAAAAGTTGGTACATAAAGAGGACCTGGGTGAGAGCTTATAAACTGAATTACAGACCTGAACAAGCTCAGATGAGACTTGTGGAAGGGCTGCAATTGGCTGAGAAAACTCAGCTTATGCTGAGTTTCTGAGCAGGGCAACTCAGACCCAAAAGAGAAGCCATTTTGATGGTTATAAAAAAATCACAAAATTATGCTAAAATGGACATAAGAAACTAGACCAGGAGGGCTTTTTAAAACAACAGATTTCATTGAAAATGGATCAGAAATGAGCTCAAGAAAAATCTACCTATTTGGGCTCAAAACTGAGTTTATTCACTTTTGACTTTTTTGATGAAACTGAAATTTTGACTTTCTCCAACTTTGATCTGGTTTTAATGATTGATTATGAACTTAATGGGTGAAATAAGACTAAAGCTAGCTATATCTAAGACATTTAAACACAAATTAAGAATTGGATTGTTCAAAAATCCAACAGTGAAGCTGCAAGATCAAATGAAATGAAATTTTGACTTTAACTGAGAGCAGATGCAAAATGAGGACAGAAATGGACTTAAATGAACTAAACAATCATATATCAACAAAACTCAAACTCTGAACTAACCTAAAAGACAGGTTTGGAAACAATTCCAAACACCCTCTTAACTTACTGTTTTGAGCTTAAAATGAAATTACACACTAAACTAGATAAATTTATGAATCAACAAAGATTATATGACTACAATACACCTATGTTAACAAGTTAAAACCAGTAGAGATCACAAATACACCTATGACCATAAAATGCTAAAACTGCCTTGAATCTTGAAAATGAAACAAGAACTTACAACTGTCAGCTGATTGCAGGCTAAGAACAAACCCAAACCTACTCTAATCCTATGCTAATCCAACCATTGATCATCACTGCAACACCCAAATAACCATTTCCAATCCAATTTGAGCCTCAGGTTGACTTTTGTTGACTTTCCATGAAATTACTTAAAATTGAATTATAAGCTTATCAAACCCCATGATAAGCTTGATTAAACTTATTTGTGCTTAAAAAGAAACTAGTAGAGCTTGTACACAAGGAAATGAAACTGAAATTTTGCAACAGTAACTGAGAAACCAAAAACTTGTAGAAACTTGAATTGAAAACCAAAAACACACTTGCAAAGATGTTTTTAACTTAATGGTGATACATAAGAACTGAAAACTACAACATTTATTTAAACTAATACATTTTAAAGAAAAATTGACATTAAAAGAGAAAAATAAAAAAAACTAGCTACTACCCTTAAAGCTTCTCTTCTCTTCCTTTTTATACTTCAATCAACTCCTCCACTTGACTTTAGCATTTCCCACCAATAAAAATAGAATTGGGATGACTTGGAGCATTTTTGACCGTTTGATAGCTTTTGGCGCCAAAAAGGTGTTATCCACTGGAGGGGTTGAGTGAGATGAGGTGAGGTGAATTTAATGTGTTTTGTTGTTGTATTGAGGTGAGGAGACAAGATAGAGGATAGGTGAGGAGGGGGGATGGGGTTGGTTGAGTTGCAGACACCAAGTGGAAGGGGAAAGGAGAAAAAGGCGCGGGGTGTTTTATTTGACTGGGGTGGTGGGTTGACCGGGTCTAAGGGTTGGGTTGGATAGTAGACCGGGTTAAAGGTTTGGGCCAAGGGAGTTTGTTTGGGCTTTGTTAATAACAAGGGTCCAATTGGTTAAGTAACTAGATAATCACAAGGACCAAAACTGTCATTATACCAAAGTTAAGGACCAAAACTGTCACTTCAGAAAATATAGCCCAAGGGTTGGTTTTGACAATCTCAAATAATATAAGGACCATTTTTGCCATTTTCCAATTTTCCAGGGGCCATTTCTGCCAAATTTCAAACTTGGAGGACCATTTTTGTAATTTTCTCAAAACTTTTTATATTTTTCACCAAAGGACTAAATTTGACAAGTTATGATATTAAAAGGACCTTTGGTGACTTTACTTTTGAAATTTTGTGCTCAGGGACTGTTTTTGACAATTTTTGAAACTTGAGGCACTAAAACTGCAATTTTTGCAAATTTGATACGTTTTTCATCTGATTTTGATATTTTTGAATTTAAAACACACAAAACACTGATTTGTGATATTTTGATCATTTTGATGTGTTTCTGAGTGTTTTCAGATGATTTTGCAGTCTATTCGGTACAAAAATGATGAGTATTTACGCACTCATCACTCTTCAAAAACTAAACTTTTCCAGTCCAAAACACTATAACCAAGATGAATTAAGCCTTCCAAACCAAAACCTAAGCACTTATGACGATTCTTAACACAAAAGTACTATCAAAATTCAAACTTTAACACTTTTAGGGTATAGAATTCGAAACAACAAAACACACAAATAACCAATCTTTATGATCTAATCATGGCTCTTGATACCAATTGTTGGATATTGGTTATTGTAACACACAAACAATCAATTATATGGTTCGAATCTTAGCAAGAAACTTAGAGAGAGAAAGTGGGAGATGGGATCCTTTCTAGAGAGAGAAAGTGAGAGAAAAACATAGAGAAGGTTAGATTAAGAAATGAAACGTCCAACCCTCTACCTTAGGAGGTAGAGGGTATTTATAGTTTTACATAATACGCCCTCTGTCGGGCTGTGGATCAGGCATACAGTGGGTAAAGACCCGTCCGTCCTCCACGGTGTTACTCTAACTAACTAACTAACTAATCGATAACGTAATGTCTACGAGCTAACATATGCTAGACAATAGTTGGGGTGACCGACACTTCACTATGGATTTTCTAAATCCTAACAGGAATAGGCAGTTCTTTGCTGGATCTAACTGGTTCTTGGCAAAAATAACATTTTCTTAACTGGTTCTTACTGGTTCTTGGCTGGAATATCTGGTTCTTAACTAGTTCTAACTAGTTCCTGCTGGTTCAGGCTGTTCCGGTCATTTTGACAGATATTTCGCAGAAAAGGGAGTTACGGTTCAAAAGTTATGGCCGTTTGAAGTTTTGACATAAAAAGTCAACTTTGGTCAAGCCGCAAGTGGTCAAAACGCAAATAGTAAAACCTTAAAAGTCAAAACTCAGTTTTTTTTTTTATCAAATCGCAGTGTTCAAATCGCATTGGTCAAATCGCAGGATTTTCAAACCACTAGAATATAAACCGCTTAAATCAAACTGCTTTTTATCAAACCGCTGAAGACAAACCGCTTGAGTGAAACTGCTTAAGTCAAACAGCTGAAGATAAACCGCTTGAGTCAAACCGTTTAAGTCAAACCGCTTCCGATACAACGAATCTAGACAAACCGAATCAAAGAATTTGACAAATCCCTTCCTTGATCAGATCAAATCGTACCAAAATGACATCATACGAGACTCAAACCGCTTCCTTGAAACTCTTCAAAAACTAAACTTTTTCAATCCAAAACACTATAACCAAGATGAATTAAGGCTTCCAAACCAAAACCTAAGCACTTATGATGATTCTTAACACAAAAGTACTATCAAAATTCAAACTTTAACACTTTTAGGGTATAGAATTCGAACCAACAAAACACACAAATAACCAATCTTTATGATCTAATCATGGCTCTTGATACCAATTGTTGGATATTGGTTATTGTAACAAACAAACAATCAATTATATGGTTCGAATCTTAGCAAGAAACTTAGAGAGAGAAAGTGGTAGATGGGATCCTTTCTAGAGAGAGAAAGTGAGAGAAAAACAAAGAGAATGTTAGATTAAGAAATCAAACATCCAACCCTCTACCTTGGGAGGTAGAGGGTATTTATAGTTTTACATAATACGCCCTCTGTCGGGCTGTGGATCATGCATACAGTTGGTAAAGACCCGTCCGTCCTCCACGGTGTTACTCTAACTAACTAACTAACTAATCGATAACATAATGTCTACGAGCTAACATATGTTAGACAATAGTTGGGGTGACCAACACTTCACTATGGATTTTCTAAATCCTAATAGGAATAGGCAGTTCTTAGCTGGATCTAACTGGTTCTTGGCAAAAATAACATTTTCTTAATTGGTTCTTACTGGTTCTTGGCTGGAGTATCTGGTTTTAACTAGTTCTAACTGGTTCCTGCTGGTTCAGGCTGTTCCGGTCATTTTGACAGATATTTCGCTGAAAACGGAGTTACGGTTCAAAAGTTATGGCCGTTTGAAGTTTTTACATAAAAAGTCAACTTTGGTCAAGCCGCAAGTGGTCAAAACGCAAATAGTCAAACCGTAAAAGTCAAAACTCAGTTTTTTTGATCAAATCGCAGTGTTCAAATCGCATTGGTCAAATCGCAAGATTGTCAAACCACTGGAATGCAAACCGCTTAAATCAAACTGCTTTTTATCAGACCGCTGAAGACAAACCGGTTGAGGGAAACCGCTTAAGTCAAACCGCTTATGTCAAACCGCTGAAGACAAACCGCTTGAGTCAAACCATTTAAGTCAAACCACTTCTGATACAACGAATCTAGACAAACCGCATCCAAGAACTTGACAAATCCCTTCCTTGATCAGATCAAATCGCACCCAAATGACATCATACGAGACTCAAACCGCTTCCTTGAAACTCTTCAAAAACTAAACTTTTCCAATCCAAACACTATAACCAAGATAAATTAAGCCTTCCAAACCAAAACCTAAGCACTTATGATGATTCTTAACACAAAAGTACTATCAAAATTCAAACTTTAACACTTTTAGGGTATAGAATTCGAACCAACAAAACACACAAATAACCAATCTTTATGATCTAATCATGGCTCTTGATACCAATTGTTGGATAATGGTTATTGTAACACACAAACAATCAATTATATGGTTCGAATCTTAGAAAGAAACTTAGAGAGAGAAAGTAGGAGATGAGATCCTTTCTAGAGAGAGAAAGTGAGAGAAAAATTTAGAGAAGGTTAGATTAAGAAATTAAACGTCCAATCCTCTACCTTGGGAGGTAGAGGGTATTTATAGTTTTACATAATACGCCCTCTGTCGGGCTGTGGATCAGGCATACAGTGGTTAAAGACCCGTCCGTCCTCAACGGTGTTACTCTAACTAACTAACTAACTAATCGATAACGTAATGTCTACGAGCTAACATATGCTAGAAAATAGTTGGGGTGACTAACACTTCACTATGGATTTTCTAAATCCTAACAGGAATAGGCAGTTCTTAGCTGGATCTAACTGGTTCTTGGCAAAAATAACATTTTCTTAACTGGTTCTTACTGGTTTTTGGCTGGAAAATCTGGTTCTTAACTAGTTCTAACTGGTTCCTGCTGATTCAGGTTGTTCCGGTCATTTTGACAGACATTTCGTTGAAAACGGAGTTATGGTTCAATAGTTATGGCCGTTTGAAGTTTTGACATAAAAAGTCAACTTTGGTCAAGACAAAAGAGGTCAAAACGCAAATAGTCAAACCATAAAAGTCAAAACTCAGTTTTTTTTTGATCAAATCGCCGTGTTCAAATCGCATTGGTCAAATCGCAGGATTGTCAAACCACTGGAATACAAACCGCTTAAATCAAACTGCTTTTTATCAAACCGCTGAAGACAAACCGCTTGAGTGAAACCGCTTAAGTCAAACCGCTTATGTCAAACCGCTGAAGACAAACCGCTTGAGTCAAACCGTTTAAGTCATACCGCTTCCGATACAACGAATCTAGACAAACCGCATCCAAGAACTTGACAAATCCCTTCCTTGATCAGATCAAATCGTACCAAAATGACATCATACGAGACTCAAACCGCTTCCTTGAAACTCTTCAAAAACTAAACTTTTCCAATCCAAAACACTATAACCAAGATGAATTAAGCCTTCCAAACCAAAACCTAAGCACTTATGACGATTCTTAACACAAAAGTACTATCAAAATTCAAACTTTAACACTTTTAGGGTATAGAATTCGAACCAACAAAACACACAAATAACCAATCTTTATGATCTAATCATGACTCTTGATACCAATAGTTGGATATTGGTTATTGTAACACACAAACAATCAATTATATGGTTCGAATCTTAGAAAGAAACTTAGAGAGAGAAAGTAGGAGATGAGATCCTTTCTAGAGAGAGAAAGTGAGAGAAAAATTTAGAGAAGGTTAGATTAAGAAATTAAACATCCAATCCTCTACCTTGGGAGGTAGAGGGTATTTATAGTTTTACATAATACGCCCTCTGTCGGGCTGTGGATCAGGCATACAGTGGGTAAAGACCCGTCCGTCCTCAACGGTGTTACTCTAACTAACTAACTAACTAATCGATAACGTAATGTCTACGAGCTAACATATGCTAGACAATAGTTGGGGTGACTAACACTTCACTATGGATTTTCTAAATCCTAACAGGAATAGGCAGTTCTTAGCTGGATCTAACTGGTTCTTGGCAAAAATAACATTTTCTTAACTGGTTCGTACTGGTTTTTGGCTGGAAAATCTGGTTCTTAACTAGTTCTAACTGGTTCCTGCTGATTCAGGTTGTTCCGGTCATTTTGACAGACATTTCGTTGAAAACGGAGTTATGGTTCAATTGTTATGGCCGTTTGAAGTTTTGACATAAAAAGTCAACTTTGGTCAAGACAAAAGAGGTCAAAACGCAAATAGTCAAACCATAAAAGTCAAAACTCAGTTTTTTTTTGATCAAATCGCCGTGTTCAAATCGCATTGGTCAAATCGCAGGATTGTCAAACCACTGGAATACAAACCGCTTAAATCAAACTGCTTTTTATCAAACCGCTGAAGACAAACCGCTTGAGTGAAACCGCTTAAGTCAAACCGCTTATGTCAAACCGCTGAAGACAAACCGCTTGAGTCAAACCGTTTAAGTCAAACCGCTTCCGATACAACGAATCTAGACAAACCGCATCCAAGAACTTGACAAATCCCTTCCTTGATCAGATCAAATCGTACCAAAATGACATCATACGAGACTCAAACCGCTTCCTTGAAACTCTTCAAAAACTAAACTTTTCCAATCCAAAACACTATAACCAAGATGAATTAAGCCTTCCAAACCAAAACCTAAGCACTTATGACGATTCTTAACACAAAAGTACTATCAAAATTCAAACTTTAACACTTTTAGGGTATAGAATTCGAACCAACAAAACACACAAATAACCAATCTTTATGATCTAATCATGACTCTTGATACCAATTGTTGGATATTGGTTATTGTAACACACAAACAATCAATTATATGGTTCGAATCTTAGCAAGAAACTTAGAGAGAGAAATTGGGAGATGGGATCCTTTCTAGAGAGAGAAAAATTTAGAGATGGTTAGATTAAGAAATTAAACGTCCAACCCTCTACCTAGGGAGGTAGAGGGTATTTATAGTTTTACATAATACGCCCTCTGTCGGGCTGTGGATCAGGCATACAGTGGGTAAAGACCCGTTCGTCCTCATCGGTGTTACTCTAACTAACTAACTAACTAATCGATAACATAATGTCTACGAGCTAACATATGTTAGACAATAGTTGGGGTGACCAACACTTCACTATGGATTTTCTAAATCCTAACAGGAATAGGCAGTTCTTAGCTGGATCTAACTGGTTCTTGGCAAAAATAACATTTTCTTAACTGGTTCTTACTGGTTCTTGGCTGGAATATCTGGTTCTTAACTAGTTCTAACTGGTTCAGGCTGTTCCGGTCATTTTGACAGATATTTCGCTGAAAACGGAGTTACGGTTCAAAAGTTATGGCCGTTTGAAGTTTTGACATAAAAAGTCAACTTTGGTCAAGCCGCAAGTGGTCAAAACGCAAATAGTCAAACCGTAAAAGTCAAAACTCATTTTTTTTGATCAAATCGCAATGTTCAAATCGCATTGGTCAAATCGCAAGATTGTCAAACCACTGGAATGCAAACCGCCTAAATCAAACTGCTTTTTATCAAACCGCTGAAGACAAACCGCTTGAGTGAAACCGCTTAACTCAAACCGCTGAGGACAAACCGCTTGATTCAAACCATTTAAGTCAACCCGCTTCCGATACAACGAATCTAGACAAACCGCACCCAAGAACTTGACAAATCCCTTCCTTGATCAGAACAAATCGTACCAAAATGACATCATACGAGACTCAAACCGCTTCCTTGAAACTCTTCAAAAACTAAACTTTTCCAATCCAAAACACTATAACCAAGATGAATTAAGCCTTCTAAACCAAAACCTAAGCACTTATGATGATTCTTAACACAAAAGTACTATCAAAATTCAAACTTTAACACTTTTAGGGTATAGAATTCGAACAAACAAAACACACAAATAACCAATCTTTATGATCTAATCATGACTCTTGATACCAATTGTTGGATATTGGTTATTGTAACACACAAACAATCAATTATATGGTTCGAATCTTAGCAAGAAACTTAGAGAGAGAAAGTGGGCGATGGGATCCTTACTAGAGAGAGAAAGTGAGAGAAAAACTTAGAGAAGATTAGATTAAGAAATGAAACGTCCAACCCTCTACCTTGGGAGGTAGAGGGTATTTATATTTTACGTAATACGCCCTCTGTCGGGCTGTGGATCAGGCATATAGCTGGTAAAGACCCGTCCGTCCTCCACGGTGTTACTCTAACTAACTAACTAACTAATCGATAACATAATGTCTACGAGCTAACATATGTTAGACAATAGTTGGGGTGACCGACACTTCAGTGTGGATTTTCTAAATCCTAACAGGAATAGGCAGTTCTTAGCTGGATCTAACTGGTTCTTGGCAAAAATAACAATTTCTTAACTGGTTCTTACTGGTTCTTGGCTGGAATATCTGGTTTTAACTAGTTCTAACTGGTTCCTGCTGGTTCAGGCTGTTCCGGTCATTTTGACAGATATTTCGCTGAAAACAGAGTTACGGTTTAAAAGTTATGGCCGTTTGAAGTTTTGACATAAAAAGTCAACTTTGGTCAAAACGCAAATAGTCAAACTGTAAAAGTCAAAACTCAGTTTTTTTGATCAAATCGCAATGTTCAAATCGCATTGGTCAAATCGCAAGATTGTCAAACCACTGGAATGCAAACCGCTTAAATCAAACTGCTTTTTATCAAACCGCTGAAGACAAACCGCTTGAGTGAAACCGCTTAAGTCAAACCGCTGAAGACAAACCGCTTGAGTCAAACCATTTAAGTCAAACCGCTTCCGATACAACGAATCTAGCCAAACCGCATCCAAGAACTTGACAAATCCCTTCCTTGATCAGATCAAATCGCACCCAAATGACATCATAAGAGACTCGAACCGCTTCCTTGAAACTCTTCAAAAACTAAACTTTTCCAATCCAAAACACTATAACCAAGATGAATTAAGCCTTCTAAACCAAAACCTAAGCACTTATGATGATTCTTAACACAAAAGAACTATCAAAATTCAAACTTTAACACTTTTAGGGTATAGAATTCGAACCAACAAAACACACAAATAACCAATCATTATGATCTAATCATGACTCTTGATACCAATTGTTGGATATTGGTTATTGTAACACACAAACAATCAATTATATAGTTCGAATCTTAGCAAGAAACTTAGAGAGAGAAAGTGGGAGATGGGATCCTTTCTAGAGAGAGAAAGTGAGAGAAAAACATAGAGAAGATTAGATTAAGAAATGAAACGTCCAACCCTCTACCTTGGGAGGTAGAGGGTATTTATAGTTTTACATAATACGCCCTCTGTCGGGCTGTGGATCAGGCATACAGTGGGTAAAGACCCGTCCGTCCTCCACGGTGTTACTCTAACTAACTAACTAACTAATCGATAACGTAATGTCTATGAGCTAACATATGCTAGACAATAGTTTGGGTGACCGACACTTCACTATGGATTTTCTAAATCTTAATAGGAATAGGCAGTTCTTAGCTGGATCTAACTGGTTCTTGGCAAAAATAACATTTTCTTAACTGGTTCTTACTGGTTTTTGGCTGGAATATCCGGTTCTTAACTAGTTCTAACTGGTTCCTGCTGGTTCAGGCTATTCCGGTCATTTTGACAGATATTTTGCGGAAAACGGAGTTACGGTTCAAAAGTTATGGCCGTTTGAAGTTTTGACATAAAAAGTCAACTTTGGTCAAGCCGCAAGTGGTCAAAACGCTAATAGTCAAACCGTAAAAGTCAAAACTCAGTTTTTTTGATCAAATCGCAGTGTTCAAATCGCATTGGTCAAATCGCAGGATTGTCAAACCACTAGAATACAAACCGCTTAAATCAAACTGCTTTTTATCAAACCGCTAAAGACAAACCGCTTGAGTGAAACCGCTTAAGTAAAACCGCTTATGTCAAACCGCTGAAGACAAACCGCTTGAGTCAAACCGTTTAAGTTAAATCGCTTCCGATACAACGAATCTAGACAAACCATATCCAAGAACTTGACAAATCGCTTCCTTGATCAGATCAAATCGCACCCAAATGACATCATACGAGACTCAAACCGCTTCCTTGAAACTCTTCAAAACCTAAACTTTTCCAATCCAAAACACTATAACCAAGATGAATTAAGCCTTCCAAACCAAAACCTAAGCACTTATGATGATTCTAAACACAAAATTACTATCAAAATTCAAACTTTAACACGTTTATGGTATAGAATTCGAACCAACAAAACACACAAAGAACCAATCTTTATGATCTAACCATGGCTCTTAATACCAATTGTTGGATATTAGTTATTATAACACACAAACAATCAAATATATGGTTCGAATCTCAGCAAGAAACTTAGAGGGAGAAAGTGGGATATGAGATCCTTTCTAGAGAGAGAAAGTGAGAGAAAAACAACGGGAAGGTTAGATTAAGAAATGAAAGGTCCAACCCTCTACCTTGGGAGGTAGAGGATATTTATAATTTTACATAATACGCCCTCTGTCGGGCTGTAGATCAGGCATACAGCGGGTAAAGACCCGTCCGTCCTCCACAGTGTTACTCTAACTAACTAACTAACTAATAGATAACGTAATATCTACGAGCTAACATATGCTCGACAACAGTTGAGGTGACCGACACTTCACTATGGATTTTCTAAATCCTAACAGGAATAGGCAGTTCTTAGCTGGATATAACTGGTTTTTGGTCAAAATAGCATTTTCTTAACTAGTTATTACTGGTTTTTGGTTGGAACATCCGGTTCTTAACTAGTTCTAATTGGTTCCTACTGGTTCAGGCTGTTCCGGTCATTTTGACAGATATTTCGCTAAAAACGGAGTTACGGTTCAAAAGTTATGGTTGTTTGAAGTTTTGACATAAAAAGTCAACTTTGGTCAAGCCGCAAGTGGTCAAAACGCAAATAGTCAAACCGTAAAAGTCAAAACCCAGTTTTTTTTATTAAATCGCAGTGTTCAAATCGCATTGGTCAAATCGCAGGATTGTCAAACCACTGGAATACAAACCGCTTAAATCAAACTGCTTTTTATCAAACCGCTTCTTATCAAACTGTTTAACTCAAACCGCTTCTTATCAAACCGCTTAGATCAAACCGCTGAAGATAAATCGCTTTAGTCAAACCGCTTAAGTCAAACCGCTTATGTCAAACCGCTAAAGACAAACCGCTTGAGTCAAACCGCTTAAGTCAAACCGCTTATGTCAAACCACTTACGTAAGCCGCTTAAGTCAAACCGCTTACGATACAACGAATCTAGACAAACCGCTTCCAAGAACTTGACAAATCGGTTCCTTGATCAGATCAAATCGCACCCAAATGACATCAAACCGCATACACGAAAATAGTACGAGACTCAAACCGCTTCCTTGAAACTCTTCAAAAATTAAACTTTTCCAATCCAAAACACTATAACCAAGATGAATTAAGACTTCCAAACCAAAACCTAAGCACTTATGATGATTCTTAACACAAAAGTACTATCAAAATTCAAACTTTAACACTTTTAGGGTATAGAATTCGAACCAACAAAATAACCATGGCTCTTGATACCAAATGTTGGATATTGGTTATTGTAACACACAAACAATCAATTATATGGTTCGAATCTTAGCAAGAAACTTAGAGAGAGAAAGTGGGAGATGGGATCCTTTCTAGAGAGAGAAAGTGAGAGAAAAACAAAGAGAAGGTTAGATTAAGAAATGAAACGTGCAACCCTCTACCTTGGGAGGTAGAAGGTATTTATAGTTGTACATAATACGCCCTCTGTCAGGCTGTGGATCAGGCATACAGTGGGTAAAGACCCCTCCGTCCTCCACGGTGTTACTCTAACTAACTAACTAACTAATCGATAACGTAATGTCTACGAGCTAACATATGCTAGACAATAGTTGGGGTGACCGACACTTCACTATAGATTTTCTAAATCCTAACAAGAATAGGCAGTTCTTAGCTGGATATAACTGGTTCTTGGCCAAAATAGCATTTTCTTAACTAGTTCTTACTGGTTTTCGGTTGGAACATCCGGTTCTTAACTAGTTCTAATTGGTTCCTACTGGTTCAAGCTGTTCCGGTCATTTTGACGGATATTTCGCTGAAAACGGAGTTACGGTTCAGAAGTTATGGCCGTTTGAAGTGTTGACATAAAAAGTCAACTTTGGTCAAGCCGCAAGTGGTCAAAACGCAAATAGTCAAACCGTAAAAGTCAAAACTCAGTTTTTTTGATCAAATCGCAGTGTTCAAATAGCGGTCAAATCGCAGGATTGTCAAACCGCTGGAATACAAACCGCTTAAATCAAACTGCTTTTTATCAAACCGCTTCTTATCAAACCGCTTAACTCAAACCGCTTCTTATCAAACCGCTTAGATCAAACCGCTGAAGACAAACCGCTTGAGTAAAAACGCTTAAGTCAAACCACTTATGTCAAACCGCTGAAGGCAAACCGCTTAAGTCAAACCGCTTTCGATACAACGAATCTAGACAAACCGCATCCAAGAACTTGATAAATCGCTTCCTTGATCAGATCAAATCGCACCCAAATGACATCAAACCGCATACACGAAAATAGTACGAGACTCAAACCGCTTCCTTGAAACTCCTCTAAAACTAAACTTTTCCAATCCAAAACACTATAACCAAGATGAATTAAGCCTTCCAAACCAAAACCTAAGCACTTATGATGATTCTTAACACAAAAGTACTATCAAAATTCAAACTTTAACACTTTTAGGGTATAGAATTCGAACCAACAAAACACACAAATAACCAATCTTTATGATCTAACCATGGCTCCTAATACTAATTGTTGGATATTGGTTAATGTAACACACAAACAATCAATTATATGGTTCAAATCTTAGCAAGAAACTTAGAGAGAGAAAGTGGGAGATGGGATCCTTTCTAGAGAGAGAAAGTGAGAGAAAAACAAAGAGAATGTTAGATTAAGAAATGAAACGTCCAACCCTCTACCTTGGGAGGTAGAGGGTATTTATAGTTTTACATAATACGCCCACTGTCGGGTTGTGGATCAGGCATACAGTGGGTAAAGACCCTTCCGTCCTCCACGGTGTTACTCTAGCTAACTAACTAACTAACTAATAGATAACGTAATGTCTACGAGCTAACATATGCTAGACAATAGTTGGGGTGACCGACACTTCACTATGGATTTTCTAAATCCTAACAGGAATAGGCAGTTCTTTTTTTTTTGGGTAAAGGGGAGTAATCCTGCACCCTGGTAAATATATTAACCAAATAAACGTTTAAGTACAATGGATATGAGTGAAATCCCATATCTCAGCCCGTTAGATATGCATAGAGCTTACATAACAAGAAACTTCCTTTTTTCTAACCAAGAAAACAAACCACTACTCAAATGATAACATATGACACAAAGAAATAAAATTACTTCCTAGGACCTTGAAACGTTGTGCCATACATGGCATTGAAGGCATCCAAATTCCCCGGAAGATCACGAACCTGTTTCGCATAGTCATCGAAATCATAGTCATCATACTCATCTTCAAACTCTTGGCCACCACCAAATATATTAGCAGACTCATCAAATGGGTTAGCAACAACCTCATCTTCAGAATCGGACACTACAATCTCTCCCACTTTAAAAAAAGGGTTAACTCTCTTAGTAGAAGAGGCAGGCGGTATACAAGAATCACTAGTTTGAGGAGCCACTACCGACTCCATCTCTTTCAAATCACTCACAAGAGGCTCTTGTGATGCAGTACCTGTCTTAGTAGACTTATCTTCATTAACTTCCATTGTACAACCAGAATCCACATCCTTGACCAGATGCATCCGTATGTTCCATATTAAGGCGGAATAGGCAGTTCTTAGCTGGATCTAATTGGTTCTTGGCCAAAATAGCATTTTCTTAACTGGTTCTTGGCTGGAATATCCAGTTCTTAACTAGTTTTAACTGGTTCAGGCTATTCCGGTCATTTTGACAGATATTTCGCTGAAAACGGAGTTACGGTTCAAAAGTTATGGCCGTTTGAAGTTTTGACATAAAAAGTCAACTTTGGTCAAGCCGCATGTGGTCAAAACGCAATAGTAAATCCGTAAAAGTCAAAACTCAGTTTTTTTTTATCAAATCGCAGTGTTCAAATCGTATTGGTCAAATCGCAGGATTGTCAAACCGCTAGAATACAAACCGTTTAAATCAAACTGCTTTTTATCAAACCGCTTCTTATCAAACCGCTTAACTCAAACCGCTTCTTATCAAACCGCTTAGATCAAATCGCTAAAGACAAACTGCTTGATTCAAACCGCTTAAGTCAAACCACTTATGTCAAACCGCTAAAGACAAACCGCTTGAGTCAAACCGCTTAAGTCAAACCGCTTATGTTAAACCGCTTAAGTAAACCGCTAAAGTCAAACCGCTTAAGTAAAACCGCTTGCGATACAACGAATCTAGACAAACCGAATCCAAGAACTTGACAAATCGCTTCCTTGATCAGATCAAATCGCACCCAACTGACATCAAACCGCATACACGAAAATAGTACGAGACTCAAACCGCTTCCTTGAAACTCTTTAAAAACTAAACTTTTCCAATCCAAAACACTATAACCAAGATGAATTAAGCCTTCCAAATCAAAACCTAAGCACTTATGATGATTCTTAACACAAAAGTACTATCAAAATTCAAACTTTAACACTTTAGGGTATAGAATTCGAACCAACAAAACACACAAATAACCAATCTTTATGATCTAACCATGGCTCTTGATACCAATTGTTGGATATTGGTTATTGTAACACACAAACAATCAATTATATGGTTCGAATCTTAGCAAGAAACTTAGAGAGAGAAAGTGGGAGATGGGATCCTTTCTAGAGAGAGAAAATGAGAGAAAAACAAAGAGAAGGTTAGATTAAGAAATGAAACGTCAAACCCTCTACCTTGGGAGGTTGAGGGTATTTATAGTTTTACATAATATGCCCTCTGTCAGGCTGTGGATCAGGCACACAGTGGGTAAAGACCCGTTCGTCCTCCACGGTGTTACTCTAACTAACTAACTAACTAATCGATAACGTAATGTCTATGAGCTAACATATGCTAGACAATAGTTGGGGTGACCGACACTTCACTATGGATTTTCTAAATCCTAACAGGAATAGGCAGTTCTTAGCTGGATCTAACTGGTTCTTGGCAAAAATAGCATTTTCTTAACTGGTTCTTGGCTGGAATATCTGGTTTTTAACTACTTCTAACTGGTTCCTACTGGTTCAGGCTGTTCCAGTCATTTTGACAGATATTTCGCTGAAAACGGAGTTACGGTTCAAAAGTTATGGCCGTTTGAAGTTTTGACATAAAAAGTCAACTTTGGTCAAACCGCAAGTGGTCAAAACGCAAATAGTCAAACCGTAAAAGTCAAAACTCAGTTTTTTTGGTCAAATCGCAGGATTGTCAAACCACTGGAGTACAAACCGCTTCAATCAAACTGCTTTTTATCAAACCGCTTCTTATCAAACCGCTTAACTCAAACCGCTTCTTATCAAACCGCTTAGATCAAACCGCTGAAGACAAACCGCTTTAGTCAAACCGCTTAAGTTAAACTGCTTATGTCAAACCGCTAAAGACAAACCGCTTGAGTCAAACCGCTTAAGTCAAACCGCTTATGTCAAACCGTTTATGTAAGCCGCTTAAGTCAAACCGCTTCCGATACAACAAATCTAGACAAACCGCATCTAAGAACTTGACAAATCGCTTCCTTGATCAGATCAAATCGCACCCAAATGACATCAAACCGCATACACGAAAATAGTACGAGACTCAAACCGCTTCCTTGAAACTCTTCAAAAACTAAACTTTTCCAATCCAAAACACTATAACCGAGATGAATTAAGCCTTCCAAACCAAAACCTAAGCACTTATGATGATTCTTTTCTTAACACAAAAGTACTATCAAAATTCAAACTTTAACACTTTTAGGGTGTAGGATTCGAACCAACAAAAAACACAAATAACCAATCTTTATGATCTAATCATGGCTCTTGATACTAATTGTTGGATATTAGTTATTGTAACACACAAACAATCAATTATATGGTTCGAATCTTAGCAAGAAACTTAGAGAGAGAAAGTGGGAGATGGTATCCTTTCTAGAGAGAGAAAGTGAGAGAAAAACAAAGAGAAAGTTAGATTAAGAAATGAAACATCCAACCATCTACCTTGGGAGGTAGAGGGTATTTATTGTTTTACATAATACGTCCTCTGTCGGGCTGTGGATGAGGCATACAGTGGGTAAAGACCCGTCTGTCCTCCAATGTGTTACTCTAACTAACTAACTAACTAACTAACTAATAGATAACGTAATGTCTACGAGCTAACATATGCTAGACAATAGTTGGGGTGACCGACACTTCACTACGGATTTTCTAAATCCTAACAGAAATAGGCAGTTCTTAGCTGGATCTAACTGGTTCTTGGCAAAAATAACATTTTCTTAACTGGTTGTTACTGGTTCTTGGCTGGAATATCCGAATCTTAACTAGTTCTAACTGGTTCCTACTGGTTTAGGCTGTTCCGGTCATTTTGAGAGATATTTCACTGAAAACGGAATTACGGTTCAAAAGTTATGGCCGTTTGAAGTTTTGACATAAAAAGTCAACTTTGGTCAAGCCGCATGTGGTCAAAATGCAAATAGTCAAACCGTAAAAGTCAAAACTCAGTTTTTTTGATCAAATCGTAGTCTTCAAATCATAGGATTGTCGAACCGCTGGAATACAAACCGCTTAAATATAAATCCTTTTTATCAAACCGCTTCTTATCAAACGCTTAACTCAACCCGCTTCTTATCAAATCGCTCAAGACAAACCGCTTGAGTGAAACCGCTTAAGTCATACCGCTTATGTCAAACCGCTGAAGATAAACCGCTTGAGTCAAACCGTTTAAGTCAAAACGCTTCCGATACAACGAATCTAGACAAACCGCATCCAAGAACTTGACAAATCGCTTCCTTGCTCAGATCAAATCGCACCCAAATGACATCATACGACACTCAAACCGCTTCCTTGAAACTCTTCAAAAACTAAACTTTTCCAATCCAAAACACTATAACCAAGATGAATTAAGCCTTCTAAACCAAAACCTAAGCACTTATGATGATTCTTAACACAAAAGTACTATCAAAATTCAAACTTTAACACTTTTAGAATATAGAATTCGAATCAACAAAACACACATATAACCAATCTTTATGATCTAATCATGGCTCTTGATA
This sequence comes from Chrysanthemum seticuspe, assembly GCA_019973895.1. NCBI lineage: Eukaryota > Viridiplantae > Streptophyta > Magnoliopsida > Asterales > Asteraceae > Chrysanthemum > Chrysanthemum seticuspe. The sequence goes on along the minus strand of BPTQ01000009.1, from coordinate 19,388,548 downwards.
CCAATTGTTGGATATTGGTTATTGTAACACACAAACAATCAATTATATGGTTCGAATCTTAGCAAGAAACTTAGAGAGAGAAAGTGGGAGATGGGATCCTTTCTAGAGAGAGAAAGTGAGAGAAAAACATAGAGAAGGTTAGATTAAGAAATGAAACGTCCAACCCTCTTCCTTGGGAAGTAGAGGGTATTTATAGTTTTACATAATACGCCCTCTGTCGGGCTGTGTATCAGGAATACAGTGGGTAAAGACCCGTCCGTCCTCCACGGTGTTACTCTAACTAACTAACTAACTAATCGATAACGTAATGTCTACGAGCTAACATATGCTAGACAATAGTTGGGGTGACCGACACTTCACTATGGATTTTCTAAATCCTAACAGGAATAGGCAGTTCTTAGCTGGATCTAACTGGTTCTTGGCAAAAATAACATTTTCTTAACTGGTTCTTGGTTGGAATATTTGGTTCTTAACTACTTCTAACTGGTTCCTGCTGGTTTAGGCTGTTCCGGTCATTTTGACAGATATTTCGCTGAAAATGGAGTTACGGTTCAAAAGTTATGGCCGTTTGAAGTTTTGACATAAAAAGTCAACTTTGGTCAAGCCGCAAGTGGTCAAAACGCAAATAGTAAAACCTTAAAAGTCAAAACTCAGTTTTTTTTTGATCAAATCGCAGTATTCAAATCGCATTGGTCAAATCGCAGGATTTTCAAACCACTGGAATACAAACCGCTTAAATCAAACTGCTTTTTATCAAACCGCTGAAGACAAACCGCTTGAGTGAAACCGCTTAAGTCAAACCGCTTATGTCAAACCTCTGAAGACAAACCGCTTGAGTCAAACCGCTTCCTATACAACGAATCTAGACAAACCGCATACAAGAACTTGACAAATCCCTTCCTTGATCAGATCAAATCGTACCAAAATGACATCATACGAGACTCAAACCGCTTCCTTGAAACTCTTCAAAAACTAAACTTTTCCAATCCAAAACACTATAACCAATATGAATTAAGCCTTCCAAACCAAAACTTAAGCACTTATGATAATTCTTAACACAAAAGTACTATCAAAATTCAAACTTTAACACTTTTAGGTTATAGAATTCGAAACAACAAAACACACAAATAACCAATCTTTATGATCTAATCATGGCTCTTGATACCAATTGTTGGATATTGGTTATTATAAAACACAAACAATCAATTATATGGTTCGAATCTTAGCAAGAAACTTAGAGAGAGAAAGTGGGAGATGGGATCCTTTCTAGAGAGAGAAAGTGAGAGAAAAACAAAGAGAATGTTAGATTAAGAAATTAAACATCCAACCCTCTACCTTGGGAGGTAGAGGGTATTTATAGTTTTACAAAATACGCCCTCTGTCGGGCTGTGGATCAGGCATACAGTTGGTAAAGAACCGTCCGTCCTCCACAGTGTTACTCTAACTAACTAAATAACTAATCGATAACATAATGTCTACGAGCTAACATATGTTAGACAATAGTTGGGGTGACCAACACTTTACTATAGATTTTGTAAATCCTAACAGGAATAGGCAGTTCTTAGCTGGATCTAACTGGTTCTTGGCAAAAATAACATTTTCTTAATTGGTTCTTACTGGTTCTTAGCTGGAATATCTGGTTTTAAATGGTTCCTGCTGGTTCAGGCTGTTCCGGTCATTTTGATAGATATTTCGCTGAAAATGGAGTTACGGTTCCAAAGTTATGGCCGTTTGAAGTTTTGACATAAAAAGTCAACTTTGGTCAAGCCGCAAGTGGTCAAAACGCAAATAGTCAAACCGTAAAAGTCAAAACTCAGTTTTTTTGATCAAATCGCAGTGTTCAAATCGCATTGGTCAAATCGCAAGATTGTCTAACCACTGGAATGCAAACCGCTTAAATCAAACTGCTTTTTATCAAACAGCTGAAGACAAACCGCTTGAGTGAAATAGCTTAAGTCAAACCGCTTATGTCAAACCGCTGAAGACAAACCGCTTGAGTCAGACCGTTTAAGTCAAACCGCTTCCGATACAACGAATCTAGACAAACCGCATCCAAGAACTTGACAAATCCCTTCCTTGATCAGATCAAATCGCACCCAAATGACATCATACGAGACTCAAACCGCTTCCTTGAAACTCTTCAAAAACTAAACTTTTCCAGTCCAAAACACTATAACCAAGATGAATTAAGCCTTCCAAACCAAAACCTAAGCACTTATGACGATTCTTAACACAAAAGTACTATCAAAATTCAAACTTTAACACTTTTAGGGTATAGAATTCGAACCAACAAAACACACAAATAACCAATCTTTATGATCTAATCATGGCTCTTGATACCAATTGTTGGATATTGGTTTTTGTAACACACAAACAATCAATTATATGGTTCGAATATTAGCAAGAAACTTAGAGAGAGAAAGTGGGAGATGGGATCCTTTCTAGAGAGAGAAAGTGAGAGAAAAACATAGAGAAGGTTAGATTAAGAAATGAAACGTCCAACCCTCTACCTTGGGAGGTAGAGGGTATTTATAGTTTTACATAATACGCCCTCTGTCGGGCTGTGGATCAGGCATACAGTGGGTAAAGACCCGTCCGTCCTCCACGGTGTTACTCTAACTAACTAACTAACTAATCGATAACGTAATGTCTACGAGCTAACATATGCTAGACAATAGTTGGGGTGACCGACACTTCACTATGGATTTTCTAAATCCTAACAGGAATAGGCAGTTCTTTGCTGGATCTAACTGGTTCTTGGCAAAAATAACATTTTCTTAACTGGTTCTTACTGGTTCTTGGCTGGAATATCTGGTTCTTAACTAGTTCTAACTAGTTCCTGCTGGTTCAGGCTGTTCCGGTCATTTTGACAGATATTTCGCTGAAAAGGGAGTTACGGTTCAAAAGTTATGGCCGTTTGAAGTTTTGACATAAAAAGTCAACTTCGGTCAAGCCGCAAGTGGTCAAAACGCAAATAGTAAAACCTTAAAAGTCAAAACTCAGTTTTTTTTTTTATCAAATCGCAGTGTTCAAATCGCATTGGTCAAATCGCAGGATTTTCAAACCACTAGAATACAAACCGCTTAAATCAAACTGCTTTTTATCAAACCGCTGAAGACAAACCGCTTGAGTGAAACTGCTTAAGTCAAACAGCTGAAGATAAACCGCTTGAGTCAAACCGTTTAAGTCAAACCGCTTCCGATACAACGAATCTAGACAAACCGAATCCAAGAATTTGACAAATCCCTTCCTTGATCAGATCAAATCGTACCAAAATGACATCATACGAGACTCAAACCGCTTCCTTGAAACTCTTCAAAAACTAAACTTTTTCAATCCAAAACACTATAACCAAGATGAATTAAGGCTTCCAAACCAAAACCTAAGCACTTATGATGATTCTTAACACAAAAGTACTATCAAAATTCAAACTTTAACACTTTTAGGGTATAGAATTCGAACCAACAAAACACACAAATAACCAATCTTTATGATCTAATCATGGCTCTTGGTACCAATTGTTGGATATTGGTTATTGTAACAAACAAACAATCAATTATATGGTTCGAATCTTAGCAAGAAACTTAGAGAGAGAAAGTGGTAGATGGGATCCTTTCTAGAGAGAGAAAGTGAGAGAAAAACAAAGAGAATGTTAGATTAAGAAATCAAACATCCAACCCTCTACCTTGGGAGGTAGAGGGTATTTATAGTTTTACATAATACGCCCTCTGTCGGGCTGTGGATCATGCATACAGTTGGTAAAGACCCGTCCGTCCTCCACGGTGTTACTCTAACTAACTAACTAACTAATCGATAACATAATGTCTACGAGCTAACATATGTTAGACAATAGTTGGGGTGACCAACACTTCACTATGGATTTTCTAAATCCTAATAGGAATAGGCAGTTCTTAGCTGGATCTAACTGGTTCTTGGCAAAAATAACATTTTCTTAATTGGTTCTTACTGGTTCTTGGCTGGAGTATCTGGTTTTAACTAGTTCTAAGTGGTTCCTGCTGGTTCAGGCTGTTCCGGTCATTTTGACAGATATTTCGCTGAAAACGGAGTTACGGTTCAAAAGTTATGGCCGTTTGAAGTTTTTACATAAAAAGTCAACTTTGGTCAAGCCGCAAGTGGTCAAAACGCAAATAGTCAAACCGTAAAAGTCAAAACTCAGTTTTTTTGATCAAATCGCAGTGTTCAAATCGCATTGGTCAAATCGCAAGATTGTCAAACCACTGGAATGCAAACCGCTTAAATCAAACTGCTTTTTATCAGACCGCTGAAGACAAACCGGTTGAGGGAAACCGCTTAAGTCAAACCGCTTATGTCAAACCGCTGAAGACAAACCGCTTGAGTCAAACCATTTAAGTCAAACCACTTCTGATACAACGAATCTAGACAAACCGCATCCAAGAACTTGACAAATCCCTTCCTTGATCAGATCAAATCGCACCCAAATGACATCATACGAGACTCAAACCGCTTCCTTGAAACACTTCAAAAACTAAACTTTTCCAATCCAAACACTATAACCAAGATAAATTAAGCCTTCCAAACCAAAACCTAAGCACTTATGATGATTCTTAACACAAAAGTACTATCAAAATTCAAACTTTAACACTTTTAGGGTATAGAATTCGAACCAACAAAACACACAAATAACAAATCTTTATGATCTAATCATGGCTCTTGATACCAATTGTTGGATAATGGTTATTGTAACACACAAACAATCAATTATATGGTTCGAATCTTAGAAAGAAACTTAGAGAGAGAAAGTAGGAGATGAGATCCTTTCTAGAGAGAGAAAGTGAGAGAAAAATTTAGAGAAGGTTAGATTAAGAAATTAAACGTCCAATCCTCTACCTTGGGAGGTAGAGGGTATTTATAGTTTTACATAATACGCCCTCTGTCGGGCTGTGGATCAGGCATACAGTGGTTAAAGACCCGTCCGTCCTCAACGGTGTTACTCTAACTAACTAACTAACTAATCGATAACGTAATGTCTACGAGCTAACATATGCTAGAAAATAGTTGGGGTGACTAACACTTCACTATGGATTTTCTAAATCCTAACAGGAATAGGCAGTTCTTAGCTGGATCTAACTGGTTCTTGGCAAAAATAACATTTTCTTAACTGGTTCTTACTGGTTTTTGGCTGGAAAATCTGGTTCTTAACTAGTTCTAACTGGTTCCTGCTGATTCAGGTTGTTCCGGTCATTTTGACAGACATTTCGTTGAAAACGGAGTTATGGTTCAATAGTTATGGCCGTTTGAAGTTTTGACATAAAAAGTCAACTTTGGTCAAGACAAAAGAGGTCAAAACGCAAATAGTCAAACCATAAAAGTCAAAACTCAGTTTTTTTTTGATCAAATCGCCGTGTTCAAATCGCATTGGTCAAATCGCAGGATTGTCAAACCACTGGAATACAAACCGCTTAAATCAAACTGCTTTTTATCAAACCGCTGAAGACAAACCGCTTGAGTGAAACCGCTTAAGTCAAACCGCTTAAGTCAAACCGCTGAAGACAAACCGCTTGAGTCAAACCGTTTAAGTCATACCGCTTCCGATACAACGAATCTAGACAAACCGCATCCAAGAACTTGACAAATCCCTTCCTTGATCAGATCAAATCGTACCAAAATGACATCATACGAGACTCAAACCGCTTCCTTGAAACTCTTCAAAAACTAAACTTTTCCAATCCAAAACACTATAACCAAGATGAATTAAGCCTTCCAAACCAAAACCTAAGCACTTATGACGATTCTTAACACAAAAGTACTATCAAAATTCAAACTTTAACACTTTTAGGGTATAGAATTCGAACCAACAAAACACACAAATAACCAATCTTTATGATCTAATCATGACTCTTGATACCAATAGTTGGATATTGGTTATTGTAACACACAAACAATCAATTATATGGTTCGAATCTTAGAAAGAAACTTAGAGAGAGAAAGTAGGAGATGAGATCCTTTCTAGAGAGAGAAAGTGAGAGAAAAATTTAGAGAAGGTTAGATTAAGAAATTAAACGTCCAATCCTCTACCTTGGGAGGTAGAGGGTATTTATAGTTTTACATAATACGCCCTCTGTCGGGCTGTGGATCAGGCATACAGTGGGTAAAGACCCGTCCGTCCTCAACGGTGTTACTCTAACTAACTAACTAACTAATCGATAACGTAATGTCTACGAGCTAACATATGCTAGACAATAGTTGGGGTGACTAACACTTCACTATGGATTTTCTAAATCCTAACAGGAATAGGCAGTTCTTAGCTGGATCTAACTGGTTCTTGGCAAAAATAACATTTTCTTAACTGGTTCGTACTGGTTTTTGGCTGGAAAATCTGGTTCTTAACTAGTTCTAACTGGTTCCTGCTGATTCAGGTTGTTCCGGTCATTTTGACAGACATTTCGTTGAAAACGGAGTTATGGTTCAATTGTTATGGCCGTTTGAAGTTTTGACATAAAAAGTCAACTTTGGTCAAGACAAAAGAGGTCAAAACGCAAATAGTCAAACCATAAAAGTCAAAACTCAGTTTTTTTTTGATCAAATCGCCGTGTTCAAATCGCATTGGTCAAATCGCAGGATTGTCAAACCACTGGAATACAAACCGCTTAAATCAAACTGCTTTTTATCAAACCGCTGAAGACAAACCGCTTGAGTGAAACCGCTTAAGTCAAACCGCTTTTGTCAAACCGCTGAAGACAAACCGCTTGAGTCAAACCGTTTAAGTCAAACCGCTTCCGATACAACGAATCTAGACAAACCGCATCCAAGAACTTGACAAATCCCTTCCTTGATCAGATCAAATCGTACCAAAATGACATCATACGAGACTCAAACCGCTTCCTTGAAATTCTTCAAAAACTAAACTTTTCCAATCCAAAACACTATAACCAAGATGAATTAAGCCTTCCAAACCAAAACCTAAGCACTTATGACGATTCTTAACACAAAAGTACTATCAAAATTCAAACTTTAACACTTTTAGGGTATAGAATTCGAACCAACAAAACACACAAATAACCAATCTTTATGATCTAATCATGACTCTTGATACCAATTGTTGGATATTGGTTATTGTAACACACAAACAATCAATTATATGGTTCGAATCTTAGCAAGAAACTTAGAGAGAGAAATTGGGAGATGGGATCCTTTCTAGAGAGAGAAAAATTTAGAGATGGTTAGATTAAGAAATTAAACGTCCAACCCTCTACCTAGGGAGGTAGAGGGTATTTATAGTTTTACATAATACGCCCTCTGTCGGGCTGTGGATCAGGCATACAGTGGGTAAAGACCCGTTCGTCCTCATCGGTGTTACTCTAACTAACTAACTAACTAATCGATAACATAATGTCTACGAGCTAACATATGTTAGACAATAGTTGGGGTGACCAACACTTCACTATGGATTTTCTAAATCCTAACAGGAATAGGCAGTTCTTAGCTGGATCTAACTGGTTCTTGGCAAAAATAACATTTTCTTAACTGGTTCTTACTGGTTCTTGGCTGGAATATCTGGTTCTTAACTAGTTCTAACTGGTTCAGGCTGTTCCGGTCATTTTGACAGATATTTCGCTGAAAACGGAGTTACGGTTCAAAAGTTATGGCCGTTTGAAGTTTTGACATAAAAAGTCAACTTTGGTCAAGCCGCAAGTGGTCAAAACGCAAATAGTCAAACCGTAAAAGTCAAAACTCATTTTTTTTGATCAAATCGCAATGTTCAAATCGCATTGGTCAAATCGCAAGATTGTCAAACCACTGGAATGCAAACCGCCTAAATCAAACTGCTTTTTATCAAACCGCTGAAGACAAACCGCTTGAGTGAAACCGCTTAACTCAAACCGCTGAGGACAAACCGCTTGATTCAAACCATTTAAGTCAACCCGCTTCCGATACAACGAATCTAGACAAACCGCACCCAAGAACTTGACAAATCCCTTCCTTGATCAGAACAAATCGTACCAAAATGACATCATACGAGACTCAAACCGCTTCCTTGAAACTCTTCAAAAACTAAACTTTTCCAATCCAAAACACTATAACCAAGATGAATTAAGCCTTTTAAACCAAAACCTAAGCACTTATGATGATTCTTAACACAAAAGTACTATCAAAATTCAAACTTTAACACTTTTAGGGTATAGAATTCGAACAAACAAAACACACAAATAACCAATCTTTATGATCTAATCATGACTCTTGATACCAATTGTTGGATATTGGTTATTGTAACACACAAACAATCAATTATATGGTTCGAATCTTAGCAAGAAACTTAGAGAGAGAAAGTGGGCGATGGGATCCTTACTAGAGAGAGAAAGTGAGAGAAAAACTTAGAGAAGATTAGATTAAGAAATGAAACGTCCAACCCTCTACCTTGGGAGGTAGAGGGTATTTATATTTTACGTAATACGCCCTCTGTCGGGCTGTGGATCAGGCATATAGCTGGTAAAGACCCGTCCGTCCTCCACGGTGTTACTCTAACTAACTAACTAACTAATCGATAACATAATGTCTACGAGCTAACATATGTTAGACAATAGTTGGGGTGACCGACACTTCAGTGTGGATTTTCTAAATCCTAACAGGAATAGGCAGTTCTTAGCTGGATCTAACTGGTTCTAGGCAAAAATAACATTTTCTTAACTGGTTCTTACTGGTTCTTGGCTGGAATATCTGGTTTTAACTAGTTCTAACTGGTTCCTGCTGGTTCAGGCTGTTCCGGTCATTTTGACAGATATTTCGCTGAAAACAGAGTTACGGTTTAAAAGTTATGGCCGTTTGAAGTTTTGACATAAAAAGTCAACTTTGGTCAAAACGCAAATAGTCAAACTGTAAAAGTCAAAACTCAGTTTTTTTGATCAAATCGCAATGTTCAAATCGCATTGGTCAAATCGCAAGATTGTCAAACCACTGGAATGCAAACCGCTTAAATCAAACTGCTTTTTATCAAACCGCTGAAGACAAACCGCTTGAGTGAAACCGCTTAAGTCAAACCGCTGAAGACAAACCGCTTGAGTCAAACCATTTAAGTCAAACCGCTTCCGATACAACGAATCTAGCCAAACCGCATCCAAGAACTTGACAAATCCCTTCCTTGATCAGATCAAATCGCACCCAAATGACATCATAAGAGACTCGAACCGCTTCCTTGAAACTCTTCAAAAACTAAACTTTTCCAATCCAAAACACTATAACCAAGATGAATTAAGCCTTCTAAACCAAAACCTAAGCACTTATGATGATTCTTAACACAAAAGAACTATCAAAATTCAAACTTTAACACTTTTAGGGTATAGAATTCGAACCAACAAAACACACAAATAACCAATCATTATGATCTAATCATGACTCTTGATACCAATTGTTGGATATTGGTTATTGTAACACACAAACAATCAATTATATAGTTCGAATCTTAGCAAGAAACTTAGAGAGAGAAAGTGGGAGATGGGATCCTTTCTAGAGAGAGAAAGTGAGAGAAAAACATAGAGAAGATTAGATTAAGAAATGAAACGTCCAACCCTCTACCTTGGGAGGTAGAGGGTATTTATAGTTTTACATAATACGCCCTCTGTCGGGCTGTGGATCAGGCATACAGTGGGTAAAGACCCGTCCGTCCTCCACGGTGTTACTCTAACTAACTAACTAACTAATCGATAACGTAATGTCTATGAGCTAACATATGCTAGACAATAGTTTGGGTGACCGACACTTCACTATGGATTTTCTAAATCTTAATAGGAATAGGCAGTTCTTAGCTGGATCTAACTGGTTCTTGGCAAAAATAACATTTTCTTAACTGGTTCTTACTGGTTTTTGGCTGGAATATCCGGTTCTTAACTAGTTCTAACTGGTTCCTGCTGGTTCAGGCTATTCCGGTCATTTTGACAGATATTTTGCGGAAAACGGAGTTACGGTTCAAAAGTTATGGCCGTTTGAAGTTTTGACATAAAAAGTCAACTTTGGTCAAGCCGCAAGTGGTCAAAACGCTAATAGTCAAACCGTAAAAGTCAAAACTCAGTTTTTTTGATCAAATCGCAGTGTTCAAATCGCATTGGTCAAATCGCAGGATTGTCAAACCACTAGAATACAAACCGCTTAAATCAAACTGCTTTTTATCAAACCGCTAAAGACAAACCGCTTGAGTGAAACCGCTTAAGTAAAACCGCTTATGTCAAACCGCTGAAGACAAACCGCTTGAGTCAAACCGTTTAAGTTAAATCGCTTCCGATACAACGAATCTAGACAAACCGTATCCAAGAACTTGACAAATCGCTTCCTTGATCAGATCAAATCGCACCCAAATGACATCATACGAGACTCAAACCGCTTCCTTGAAACTCTTCAAAACCTAAACTTTTCCAATCCAAAACACTATAACCAAGATGAATTAAGCCTTCCAAACCAAAACCTAAGCACTTATGATGATTCTAAACACAAAATTACTATCAAAATTCAAACTTTAACACGTTTATGGTATAGAATTCGAACCAACAAAACACACAAAGAACCAATCTTTATGATCTAACCATGGCTCTTAATACCAATTGTTGGATATTAGTTATTATAACACACAAACAATCAAATATATGGTTCGAATCTCAGCAAGAAACTTAGAGGGAGAAAGTGGGATATGAGATCCTTTCTAGAGAGAGAAAGTGAGAGAAAAACAACGGGAAGGTTAGATTAAGAAATGAAAGGTCCAACCCTCTACCTTGGGAGGTAGAGGATATTTATAATTTTACATAATACGCCCTCTGTCGGGCTGTAGATCAGGCATACAGCGGGTAAAGACCCGTCCGTCCTCCACAGTGTTACTCTAACTAACTAACTAACTAATAGATAACGTAATATCTACGAGCTAACATATGCTCGACAACAGTTGAGGTGACCGACACTTCACTATGGATTTTCTAAATCCTAACAGGAATAGGCAGTTCTTAGCTGGATATAACTGGTTTTTGGCCAAAATAGCATTTTCTTAACTAGTTATTACTGGTTTTTGGTTGGAACATCCGGTCCTTAACTAGTTCTAATTGGTTCCTACTGGTTCAGGCTGTCCGGTCATTTTGACAGATATTTCGCTGAAAACGGAGTTACGGTTCAAAAGTTATGGTTGTTTGAAGTTTTGACATAAAAAGTCAACTTTGGTCGAGCCGCAAGTGGTCAAAACGCAAATAGTCAAACCGTAAAAGTCAAAACCCAGTTTTTTTTATTAAATCGCAGTGTTCAAATCGCATTGGTCAAATCGCAGGATTGTCAAACCATTGGAATACAAACCGCTTAAATCAAACTGCTTTTTATCAAACCGCTTCTTATCAAACTGTTTAACTCAAACCGCTTCTTATCAAACCGCTTAGATCAAACCGCTGAAGATAAACCGCTTTAGTCAAACCGCTTAAGTCAAACCGCTTATGTCAAACCGCTAAAGACAAACCGCTTGAGTCAAACCGCTTAAGTCAAACCGCTTATGTCAAACCACTTACGTAAGCCGCTTAAGTCAAACCGCTTACGATACAACGAATCTAGACAAACCGCTTCCAAGAACTTGACAAATCGGTTCCTTGATCAGATCAAATCGCACCCAAATGACATCAAACCGCATACACGAAAATAGTACGAGACTCAAACCGCTTCCTTGAAACTCTTCAAAAATTAAACTTTTCCAATCCAAAACACTATAACCAAGATGAATTAAGACTTCCAAACCAAAACCTAAGCACTTATGATGATTCTTAACACAAAAGTACTATCAAAATTCAAACTTTAACACTTTTAGGGTATAGAATTCGAACCAACAAAACACAAAAATAACCAATCTTTATGATCTAACCATGGCTCTTGATACCAAATGTTGGATATTGGTTATTGTAACACACAAACAATCAATTATATGGTTCGAATCTTAGCAAGAAACTTAGAGAGAGAAAGTGGGAGATGGGATCCTTTCTAGAGAGAGAAAGTGAGAAAAACAAAGAGAAGGTTAGATTAAGAAATGAAACGTGCAACCCTCTACCTTGGGAGGTAGAAGGTATTTATAGTTGTACATAATACGCCCTCTGTCAGGCTGTGGATCAGGCATACAGTGGGTAAAGACCCCTCCGTCCTCCACGGTGTTACTCTAACTAACTAACTAACTAATCGATAACGTAATGTCTACGAGCTAACATATGCTAGACAATAGTTGGGGTGACCGACACTTCACTATAGATTTTCTAAATCCTAACAAGAATAGGCAGTTCTTAGCTGGATATAACTGGTTCTTGGCCAAAATAGCATTTTCTTAACTAGTTCTTACTGGTTTTCGGTTGGAACATCCGGTTCTTAACTAGTTCTAATTGGTTCCTACTGGTTCAAGCTGTTCCGGTCATTTTGACGGATATTTCGCTGAAAACGGAGTTACGGTTCAGAAGTTATGGCCGTTTGAAGTGTTGACATAAAAAGTCAACTTTGGTCAAGCCGCAAGTGGTCAAAACGCAAATAGTCAAACCGTAAAAGTCAAAACTCAGTTTTTTTGATCAAATCGCAGTGTTCAAATAGCGGTCAAATCGCAGGATTGTCAAACCGCTGGAATACAAACCGCTTAAATCAAACTGCTTTTTATCAAACCGCTTCTTATCAAACCGCTTAACTCAAACCGCTTCTTATCAAACCGCTTAGATCAAACCGCTGAAGACAAACCGCTTGAGTAAAAACGCTTAAGTCAAACCACTTATGTCAAACCGCTGAAGGCAAACCGCTTAAGTCAAACCGCTTAAGTCAAACCGCTTTCGATACAACGAATCTAGACAAACCGCATCCAAGAACTTGATAAATCGCTTCCTTGATCAGATCAAATCGCACCCAAATGACATCAAACCGCATACACGAAAATAGTACGAGACTCAAACCGCTTCCTTGAAACTCCTCTAAAACTAAACTTTTCCAATCCAAAACACTATAACCAAGATGAATTAAGCCTTCCAAACCAAAACCTAAGCACTTATGATGATTCTTAACACAAAAGTACTATCAAAATTCAAACTTTAACACTTTTAGGGTATAGAATTCGAACCAACAAAACACACAAATAACCAATCTTTATGATCTAACCATGGCTCCTAATACTAATTGTTGGATATTGGTTAATGTAACACACAAACAATCAATTATATGGTTCAAATCTTAGCAAGAAACTTAGAGAGAGAAAGTGGGAGATGGGATCCTTTCTAGAGAGAGAAAGTGAGAGAAAAACAAAGAGAATGTTAGATTAAGAAATGAAACGTCCAACCCTCTACCTTGGGAGGTAGAGGGTATTTATAGTTTTACATAATACGCCCACTGTCGGGTTGTGGATCAGGCATACAGTGGGTAAAGACCCTTCCGTCCTCCACGGTGTTACTCTAGCTAACTAACTAACTAACTAATAGATAACGTAATGTCTACGAGCTAACATATGCTAGACAATAGTTGGGGTGACCGACACTTCACTATGGATTTTCTAAATCCTAACAGGAATAGGCAGTTCTTTTTTTTTTGGGTAAAGGGGAGTAATCCTGCACCCTGGTAAATATATTAACCAAATAAACGTTTAAGTACAATGGATATGAGTGAAATCCCATATCTCAGCCCGTTAGATAGGCATAGAGCTTACATAACAAGAAACTTCCTTTTTTCTAACCAAGAAAACAAACCACTACTCAAATGATAACATATGACACAAAGAAATAAAATTACTTCCTAGGACCTTGAAACGTTGTGCCATACATGGCATTGAAGGCATCCAAATTCCCCGGAAGATCACGAACCTGTTTCGCATAGTCATCGAAATCATAGTCATCATACTCATCTTCAAACTCTTGGCCACCACCAAATATATTAGCAGACTCATCAAATGGGTTAGCAACAACCTCATCTTCAGAATCGGACACTACAATCTCTCCCACTTTAAAAAAAGGGTTAACTCTCTTAGTAGAAGAGGCAGGCGGTATACAAGAATCACTAGTTTGAGGAGCCACTACCGACTCCATCTCTTTCAAATCACTCACAAGAGGCTCTTGTGATGCAGTACCTGTCTTAGTAGACTTATCTTCATTAACTTCCATTGTACAACCAGAATCCACATCCTTGACCAGACGCATCCGTATGTTCCATATTAAGGCGGAATAGGCAGTTCTTAGCTGGATCTAATTGGTTCTTGGCCAAAATAGCATTTTCTTAACTGGTTCTTGGCTGGAATATCCAGTTCTTAACTAGTTCTAACTGGTTCAGGCTATTCCGGTCATTTTGACAGATATTTCGCTGAAAACGGAGTTACGGTTCAAAAGTTATGGCCGTTTGAAGTTTTGACATAAAAAGTCAACTTTGGTCAAGCCGCATGTGGTCAAAACGCAATAGTAAATCCGTAAAAGTCAAAACTCAGTTTTTTTTTATCAAATCGCAGTGTTCAAATCGTATTGGTCAAATCGCAGGATTGTCAAACCGCTAGAATACAAACCGTTTAAATCAAACTGCTTTTTATCAAACCGCTTCTTATCAAACCGCTTAACTCAAACCGCTTCTTATCAAACCGCTTAGATCAAATCGCTAAAGACAAACTGCTTGATTCAAACCGCTTAAGTCAAACCACTTATGTCAAACCGCTAAAGACAAACCGCTTGAGTCAAACCGCTTAAGTCAAACCGCTTATGTTAAACCGCTTAAGTAAACCGCTAAAGTCAAACCGCTTAAGTAAAACCGCTTGCGATACAACGAATCTAGACAAACCGAATCCAAGAACTTGACAAATCGCTTCCTTGATCAGATCAAATCGCACCCAACTGACATCAAACCGCATACACGAAAATAGTACGAGACTCAAACCGCTTCCTTGAAACTCTTTAAAAACTAAACTTTTCCAATCCAAAACACTATAACCAAGATGAATTAAGCCTTCCAAATCAAAACCTAAGCACTTATGATGATTCTTAACACAAAAGTACTATCAAAATTCAAACTTTAACACTTTAGGTTATAGAATTCGAACCAACAAAACACACAAATAACCAATATTTATGATCTAACCATGGCTCTTGATACCAATTGTTGGATATTGGTTATTGTAACATACAAACAATCAATTATATGGTTCGAATCTTAGCAAGAAACTTAGAGAGAGAAAGTGGGAGATGGGATCCTTTCTAGAGAGAGAAAATGAGAGAAAAACAAAGAGAAGGTTAGATTAAGAAATGAAACGTCAAACCCTCTACCTTGGGAGGTTGAGGGTATTTATAGTTTTACATAATACGCCCTTTGTCAGGCTGTGGATCAGGCACACAGTGGGTAAAGACCCGTTCGTCCTCCACGGTGTTACTCTAACTAACTAACTAACTAATCGATAACGTAATGTCTATGAGCTAACATATGCTAGACAATAGTTGGGGTGACCGACACTTCACTATGGATTTTCTAAATCCTAACAGGAATAGGCAGTTCTTAGCTGGATCTAACTGGTTCTTGGCAAAAATAGCATTTTCTTAACTGGTTCTTGGCTGGAATATCTGGTTTTTAACTACTTCTAACTGGTTCCTACTGGTTCAGGCTGTTCCAGTCATTTTGACAGATATTTCGCTGAAAACGGAGTTACGGTTCAAAAGTTATGGCCGTTTGAAGTTTTGACATAAAAAGTCAACTTTGGTCAAGCCGCAAGTGGTCAAAACGCAAATAGTCAAACCATAAAAGTCAAAACTCAGTTTTTTTGGTCAAATCGCAGGATTGTCAAACCACTGGAGTACAAACCGCTTAAATCAAACTGCTTTTTATCAAACCGCTTCTTATCAAACCGCTTAACTCAAACCGCTTCTTATCAAACCGCTTAGATCAAACCGCTGAAGACAAACCGCTTTAGTCAAACCGCTTAAGTTAAACTGCTTATGTCAAACCGCTAAAGACAAACCGCTTGAGTCAAACCGCTTAAGTCAAACCGCTTATGTCAAACCATTTATGTAAGCCGCTTAAGTCAAACCGCTTCCGATACAACAAATCTAGACAAACCGCATCCAAGAACTTGACAAATCGCTTCCTTGATCGGATCAAATCGCACCCAAATGACATCAAACCGCATACACGAAAATAGTACGAGACTCAAACCGCTTCCTTGAAACTTTTCAAAAACTAAACTTTTTTAATCCAAAACACTATAACCGAGATGAATTAAGCCTTCCAAACCAAAACCTAAGCACTTATGATGATTCTTAAGACAAAAGTACTATCAAAATTCAAACTTTAACACTTTTAGGGTGTAGGATTCGAACCAACAAAAAACACAAATAACCAATCTTTATGATCTAATCATGGCTCTTGATACTAATTGTTGGATATTAGTTATTGTAACACACAAACAATCAATTATATGGTTCGAATCTTAGCAAGAAACTTAGAGAGAGAAAGTGGGAGATGGTATCCTTTCTAGAGAGAGAAAGTGAGAGAAAAACAAAGAGAAAGTTAGATTAAGAAATGAAACATCCAACCCTCTACCTTGGGAGGTAGAGGGTATTTATTGTTTTACATAATACGTCCTCTGTCGGGCTGTGGATGAGGCATACAGTGGGTAAAGACCCGTCCGTTCTCCAATGTGTTACTCTAACTAACTAACTAACTAACTAACTAATAGATAACGTAATGTCTACGAGCTAACATATGCTAGACAATAGTTGGGGTGACCGACACTTCACTACGGATTTTCTAAATCCTAACAGGAATAGGCAGTTCTTAGCTGGATCTAACTGGTTCTTGGCAAAAATAACATTTTCTTAACTGGTTGTTACTGGTTCTTGGCTGGAATATCCGGTTCTTAACTAGTTCTAACTGGTTCCTACTGGTTTAGGCTGTTCCGGTCATTTTGAGAGATATTTCACTGAAAACGGAATTACGGTTCAAAAGTTATGGCCGTTTGAAGTTTTGACATAAAAAGTCAACTTTGGTCAAGCCGCATGTGGTCAAAACGTAAATAGTCAAACCGTAAAAGTCAAAACTCAGTTTTTTTGATCAAATCGTAGTGTTCAAATCATAGGATTGTCGAACCGCTGGAATACAAACCGCTTAAATCAAAATCCTTTTTATCAAACCGCTTCTTATCAAACGCTTAACTCAACCCGCTTCTTATCAAATCGCTCAAGACAAACCGCTTGAGTGAAACCGCTTAAGTCATACCGCTTATGTCAAACCGCTGAAGATAAACCGCTTGAGTCAAACCGTTTAAGTCAAAACGCTTCCGATACAACGAATCTAGACAAACCGCATCCAAGAACTTGACAAATCGCTTCCTTGCTCAGATCAAATCGCACCCAAATGACATCATACGAGACTCAAACCGCCTCCTTGAAACTCTTCAAAAACTAAACTTTTCCAATCCAAAACACTATAACCAAGATGAATTAAGCCTTCCAAACCAAAACCTAAGCACTTATGATGATTCTAAACACAAAAGTACTTTCAGAATTCAAACTTTAACACCTTTAGGGTATAGAATTTGAACCAACAAAACAGACATATAACCAATCTTTATGATCAAACCATGGTCTTGATACCAATTGTTGGATATTTGTTATTGTAACACACAAACAATCAATTATATGGTTCGAATCTTAGCAAGAAACTTAGAGGGAAAAAGTGGGAGATGGGATCCTTTCTAGAGAGAGAAAGTGAGAGAAAAACAAAGAGAAGGTTAGATTAAGAAATGAAACGTACAACCCTCTACCTTGGGAGGTAGAGGGTATTTATAGTTTTACATAATACGCCCTTTGTTGGGCTGTAGATCAGGCATACAGTGGGTAAAGACACGTCCATCCTCCCCGGTGTTACTCTAACAAACTAACTAACTAATAGATAACGTAATGTCTAAGAGCTAACATATGCTAGACAATAGTTGGGGTGACCGACACTTCACTATGGATTTTCTAAATCCTAACTGGAATAGGGCAGTTCTTAGCTGGATCTAACTAGTTATTGGCCAAAATAGCATTTTCTTAACTGGTTCTTACTAGTTCTTGGCTGGAATATCCGGTTCTTAACTAGTTCTAACTGGCTCAGGCTGTTCCGGTCATTTCGACAGATATTTCACTGAAAATGGAGTTACGGTTCAAACGTTATGGCCGTTTGAAGTTTTGACCTAAAAACTCAACTTTGGTCAAGCCGCAAGTGGTCAAAACGCAAATAGTCAAACCGTAAAAGTCAAAACTCAGTTTTTTTGATCAAATCGCAGTGTTCAAAGTGCATTGTTCAAATCGCAGGATTGTCAAACCGCTGGAATACAAACCGCTTAAATCAAACTGCTTTTTATCAAACCGCTGAAGACAAACCGCTTGAGTAAACTGCTTAAGACAAACCGCTGAAGACAAACCGCTTGAGTCAAACCGCTTAAGTCAAACCGCTTTCGATACAACGAATCTAGACAAACCGCATCCAATAACTTGGCAAATCGCTTCCTTGATTAGAACAAATAGCACCTAAATGACATCAAACCGCATACACGAAAATAGTACGAGACTCAAACCGCTTTCTTGAAACTCTTCAAAAACTAGACATTTCCAATCCAAAACACTATAACCAAGATGAATTAAGCCTTCCAAACCAAAACCTAAGCACTTATGATGATTCTAAACACAAAAGTACTATCAAAATTCAAACTTTTACACTTTTAGGGTACAGAATTCGAACCAACAAAACACACAAATAACCAATCTTTATGATCTAACGATCGCTCTTGATACCAATTGTTGGATATTTGTTATTGTAACACACAAACAATCAATTATATGGTTCGAATCTTAGCAAGAAACTTAGAGAGAGAATGTGGGAGATGGGATCCTTTCTCTAGAGAGAAAGTGAGAGAAAAACAAAGAGAAGGTTACATTAAGAAATGAAACGTGCAACCCTCTACCTTGGGATGTAGAGGGTATTTATAGTTTTACATAATACACCCTCTGTCGGGCTGTGGATCGGGCATACAGTGGGTAAAGACCCGTCCATCCTCCACGGTGTTACTCTAACTAACTAACTAACTAACTAATAGATAACGTAATGTCTACGAGCTAACATATGCTAGACAATAGTTGGGGTGACCGACACTTCACTATGGATTTTCTAAATCCTAACAGGAATAGGCAGTTCTTAGCTGGAGTTAACTGGTTCTTGGCCAAAATAGCATTTTCTTAACTGGTTCTTACTGGTTCTTGGCTGGAATATCCGGTTCTTAACTAGTTCTAACTGGTTCCTACTGGTTCAGGCTGTTCCGGTCATTTTGACAGATATTTCGCTAAAAACGGAGTTACGGTTCATAAGTTATGGCCGTTTGAAGTTTTGACATAAAAAGTCAACTTTGGTCAAGCCGCAAGTGGTCAAAACGAAAATAGTCAAACCATAAAAGTCAAAACTCAGTTTTTTTTATCAAATCGCAGTGTTCAAATTGCATTGGTCAAATCGCAGGATTGTCAAACCGCTGGAATACAAACCGCTTAAATCAAACTGCTTTTTATCAAACCGCTTCTTATCAAACCGCTTAACTCAAACCGCTTCTTATCAAACCGCTTCTTATCAAACCGCTTAGATCAAACCGCTGAAGACAAACCGCTTGAGTGAAACCGCTTAAGTCAAACCGCTTATGTCAAACCGCTGAAGACAAACCGCTTAAGTAGTCCATTTTTCTTACATTTTTATCCGTTTTTATGCGCTTTATCCGTTTTTATACGTTTTTGTCCGTTTTTATCCATTTTTATACGTTTTGGTCCGTTTTTCTTACTATTTTATTTGTTTTTATATGTTTTCATCATTTTTTATATGTTTGTATACGTTTTTATCGAATTGTATACGTTTTCGTCCGTTTTTATTTGTTTTTACGGTTGTATTCTCTTTTATACGTTTTCATCCATTTTTATACGTTTTAGTCCGTTTTTCTTACATTTTTATCCGTTTTTTTCCGTTTTTATACGTTTTTGTCCATTTTTATCCATTTTTTAACGTTTTTATTCACTTGTATATGATTTTATCTGTTTTAGTCAGATTTATACGGACGAAAACAGACAAAACGTATAAAAACGGTCAAAACAGGTAAAAATGGATGAAAACGGATAAAAACGTATAAATATATACAAAATAGTATAAAAACGGGCAAAAACTTAATAATGATGGACGAAAACGTATAAAAACGGATGAAAACGGATAAAAATATAAGAAAAACGGATGAAAACGTAAGAAAAACGGGCGAAAACGTATAAAAATGGAAGAAAACCGACTAAAACGGATAAAAACGTAAGAAAACCCGTTACGGGTCACGCACAGGAAAGAATCCTAGAAAAAAAATCTAAGGACTAAATCCGTTAAACCCGACAACCACAAATACCATTTAGTAACTTTTTACTTGCTATCATAAGTTGTAATATATGGAGTAACCTAAACAACCGGTCACGTAAACAATGATAACCTCATTGAATATATATATATATATATATATATATATATATATATATATATATATATATATATATATATATATATATATATATATATATATATATATATATATATATATATATATATATATATATATATATAGTAATTTAGGTCAAATTTTTGAGAAACTTATAGTAACGTTTTTAAGTATTAACCCATTTTATGATGCACCATTAGTTTGACTATGTTGACAGTTAATTAAGGGGTACTTTGATACTAACAAAATACAGTAAACTAATACACCGAACCTTCAACCTCTTTCCTCATTATCCATTTTCTGAAACAATTTCTAACAACCATCGCCATCTCCGGCAGCCACCACCAAACACAAACGAAACAGTAACCCTTTATTAAATTCCCTGAATTTAAACAAAATCCCCAAATTTTATAAAAATTAAAAACCCTAACCCTCTTATTTAACTTCAAAACTGTTTGCTAGTCAAAGTTTGAAGAAATGAGAGATTTGGTGACATGGGTTTTTGGTTTTTGACCTTGTGGCTTCTAATCATCGATTATTTAGGGGGTGTTTGGTTGAGCTTGTACAAAGAACTTACAGGCTGGGTAAGCCTATGCCAAAGTGCTTATTTGTTATTTGGGGGAACATGGGTTTTTTCAATAATGAATAAATGCATAAGTTAAGCATAAGGATATCCTGATATATTACATCATCTTAGTATCATTTGGGCATGATTGAAGCCAATATAATGTATGTAGCCTTGTTATCGAATCATAATTATTTAGAGCAATTTGATTTTGTGTGAGAGACATCTGCCATGGGAATCATTATGATTTAGGGGGTGTTTTGGTGAGCTAATTTAAAGAGCTTAATAGTTTATTGTGTTTTAATAAAGCTAAAAAGCTTATTGAATTTTTGCTTATTTTAAAAGGCTTATGTGTTTTTGAGGGGATGATTAAGCTAATAAGTTGATTCCATTAATTTGGGGTATTTCGAGAATGCATAAGTTTTATTAACTCTTACCTTACCTAAACGTCCCCCTAGTATATTTTGGGCATGATTGAAGTCAATACTGTATGTTGTTTTGCTTGTAGTGAGTTATCGGCCTAGGCGGGGAGTACTCGTAGTCTTAGATAGGAATTTTTATATATAAGTTTCGAAGCAATGTGTACGAGTATGACATGTTTATAGGACTATATAAATGTTCATGGACCCTAGAAGTATATGTTTAGAAACTTTCACTTGTTAAAATACATCAAGCCGAGATTTTTTACGAGTTAGCACCGAGTTGACCAACTTGTGACCAAATTGAATCTTTTGGCCGATTCTGCTCAACTCGCCCTGGTCACGGGCCTTGTAGCTAGTAATAGTTGAATCACTTTGTGATCCGAGTTTTACTACTCTGCGTAGGCTTACTTTAAGAGGTTAATAAGTTATTGGGTATAAAAAAAAGTTAAAAAGCTTATTGAAGGTGTTTGGGTAAAGCTTATGTCAAAGTGCGTTATACATTGGAATGTATTTCTTTTTTCCCTAATTATCATGTGTAAAGCAGTGTGCGTTTGTGCGAGGGATACCTGTCATGGGAATATGGGATTTAGGGGGTGTTTGGGTAAGCTTGTATAAAGAACTTACAAGCTTATGCCAAAGTGCTTATTAGTTATTTGGGGGAATAAGGGGTTTTTTGATAATGCTTAACTAGATAAGTTAAGCATATGGTTATCCATATACAGTACGTCTTAGTAACTTTTAGGCATGATTGAAGCTAATATAATGTACGTTGCCTTGTTCTGCATCAAGATAAGAACCATATCTAAAGACTTTATCTTCTGAAGTTTGGTTATAAAAGTTGCAAGGTTCATTAGTTTTTCTGGTGTACACTCTACTTATATCCTATCTTAAGTTTGATCTAATTGTGAGATGTTTTATAATGTTGCAGAAAGTATCACTGAAGAAGAACGATCTGCTGGATATGCTTCTACCTCATATTCAGAGGTAACTTGGCTGTTTGAGATAATGTTTTTGATCTCGTTAACATGTTGAAATTTTTGTATCTGCAACTGGCAATCAAAGTTGTATTTTGCGTATGAATGTTATATCGCATTTGCACCCATACCTGATACTGAGTTTGTACTTGGATGTTGCAGCGTGTTACTCCTTCATCTAGAAGTTTCAGAAGTGGTGATCATCGGCTCTCTAGGCGCGACTCACCAGAATATGATAGGCGTGAAGGTAGGGTGGTCTTAAGGAGATATAGTGATGATAGGGATTATCGACACCGTTCAGAACCGTCACCTCGTCATGGAACTTGGTATAGCTCAAGTTTAATTGACTCTGAAAGTCGAAAGTTTGCAACTGGTGGCTATAGTATTTTGGTAGAATTGGAACTGGTGCTTGTGTGTACAACATATGTCACGACTTGATGAGAAATGATGAAACTCTTCTAAAGGTATTGAAAGAAGAGATTAAATGGAAACTTGTGACCCTTAATGTGAAGAAATCAAACTTATAAGACATGAATGGGATTATGTGAAGAGTGATGTGTGGTTTCTTTAGGATGTGGGAGAAAAGTTGTTATATGCCTAACTGGTGTTTGGAATAAAGGTTTAAATAGATGGCTATGTATCATGGTTTTGAAAACCTTTGCTTCACAAGCTTTTCTATCTTCTGATAAAGTGTGTTTGGGATAAGCTATCTATCTTCATAAGGACAGTTTCCTATTTGGCAGTAAATGAAATGATCATCTGGCGAGATAGTGGGTTCAACAGTGGGTTCAGCAGCAAATATTATGCAGTTCTACTTCTGTGGTTTAGCAGTGGTCTAGCAGGTCTGCAAGTTTTGGTCTTCTGTTGTAGTTTGGCAATTTAACTCTTTTGTTTTGTTGTTATGTTATTAGTTGGGTCCGCACTGCTATATTTTTATACCTGGTATACATATGGCAACATGGATTTAATATATGGGTCAGGCTTGGTTTTGTGACGTGGGGCTGCTATGCTAGATTGTCATCCTTAGGCTTTAATTTGTGGATTTAATATCCGAACTTATGGGGTATGTTTTTGCACTGGTCTTCTTTTTGTTTTATTTTGAAGTTTGTTTGTAATTGTTTTGGGTCCTCATTATCGCTTTCTGAAACAATTTCTAACAGCCACCACCTCCCTGCTGCTCTAACACCAACGAAACAGTAACCCTTTATTAAATTCCCTCAATTTAAACAAAACCCCCAAATTTAACTTCAAAATTGTTTGGTAGTCAAAGTTTGAAGAAATGAGACATTTGGTGAGATGGTTTTTGGTTGCTAACCTTGTGGCTTCTAATCACCGGTTTCTTTGTAGCCCGAGATTTACAACATTGGGTAGGCTTATTTTAATAGGCTAATAAGCTATTGGGTATAAAAAAGAAATGTACTTTATACATTGGGATGTATTTGTATTTTTCCTAATTATCATGTGTAGATCAGCATGCGTTTGTGAGAGAGATACCTGTCATGGGAATATGAGATTTAGGGGGTGTTTGGTTAAGCTTATATAAAGTACTTATATAGGCTGGGCAAGCTTATGCCAAAGTGCTTATTAGTTATTTGGGGGAATAAGGGGTTTTTTCGATAATGAATAAATGCATAAGTTAAGCATAAGGTTATCCTGATACAGTTCATCATATTATTATCCTTTGGGCATGATTGAAGCCAATATAATGTATGTAGCCTTGTTCTGCCTTGAGATAAGAACCACATATCTAAAGGCGTTATCTTTGTTAAGTTTGGTTTTAAAAGCTGTAAGGATTAGTTTCTCTGAAATTCTTTGTGCCAAATTAAGTTTGAATTGAATAGCAGTTATCTTTAAAGGAGTGTTTGTGTTTGAAGATTGTTCAGATGGCTATGTGCCTTGGTACCGAAAGAGAACATGAAAGCCTATATATACACTGAATAAAGTGGACCAAAGAGATAAGGGTATATATACTGAATACAAGAGAACATGAAAGCCTGTATATATGAGGGCTTAGATAAGGTGGACCAAAGAGAACATGAAAGCCAACAGGTTAACTTTATATATATTCACTGAATACAAAGGGTACTTGTCAAATTACGGCTCCATTTTTTGTCACTATAGATTCAGGTTTACATCGATTCAGGTTTACATCGATTTTGTGTCACTATAGAAGGGTATTTTGGTCTCTTCATGTATTATACTACTAAGTAACAAAATAAAAGAGTCCCACAACCTATTTCCTCATTATCACTTTCTCAAACAATTTCTAATAACCACCATTGTGCTGCTCTAACAAAAATTAAAAACAAAATCCCCAAACTTTATAAAAATTAAATGCGTGTGTGATGTTGTAAATCGTTAATAGGTGAGAACTTATGTTTATTATTTTGGGATGATGTAGTGTGATCATATGTATTATTGGACTATTAGGTTGCAAATCTCCCTAGGCGGCAGCGAGTAATTGGCCTGGGCACGGAGTACATGGGGGTGTTGGAATTTTTATCCACAAGTTTTGAAATTATATGTAATTATAGGACCATAGTATTTTTCATAGAACCAAAAAGTATGTTTGGAAACATTAACACAATTGTTTAAACACTTTAAACCGAGTTTTGTGAGCTGAAGTTCGATCCATTAAATTCGGTTCTGTGAGCTGAAGTTGGAGATTTGTGATATTTACTTGCAAAATTGTGTTTGGCTATGTGTCAATAATGCTTAGAGAAGAAACGACCACTTCCTTTTCTTGCGTAATTTGATTAAACGAAAATGGTAAATTAGAGAGGTTTTAGAGGTTGATAGGATTTAATTTAACATTTAGGGTATAATTGGTTGTAAATTATTTACTCATATTAAAATACCCTTTTAGTTAACAGTTAAACATAAATAAATTAACGGCGTTGCTGAAATTGGACTAAAAATGGAGGTGTTTTAATTTTGGAACGAACCCGAAACTTTTTAAAAAATTGGACTAAAAGTGAAATACCCGGCAAATCACAAGCACCAAAAATGTAGTTAACTTAACAAAAACAAAAAAAAAAAAAAAAAAAAAAAAAGATTGATGTATTTCCTTTTGTAGTTGCCACGCTGGGAATCCCACATTTGACTCTAATTAATCTCCGTCATCCAGTCATTTCACATCAATTGATTTCTTTTTAGGTGGATGGTGGATAGCTCTCCTCAAATTTGTTATAAAAAACGTAAATAGCTAAAAGTACAAGGTAATTACCATAATTTTTTTATTAAAATTATTTTTAAATAAACTTTAGGGTTGTTTCTAAAGTTATTTGATAAGTTAAGGGTGCATTATGAAATTTCTTTTTTTTAAATTTATATATATTAAACTTTAACATTTTTTTATAAAATCATACGTATGTTAAAAGTATATCAATATTAGGGTCGTTTTGTTCGTAATCGAGAGGCATTTTCAAAATTCTAATTTGTACTACCTCCGTCCCAAAATTATAGTCCCCATTTGACTTTTTCGATCTTTCTTTTTCAACTTTGACCTTAAATATTTTTGTTTATGTTTTACAATAGTTGATGAAAATTATACCAAATGAAAATACATTTAAAACCCATCCATTCATATATTTTGCATTAAATATTATATAACACAAACAAAAATACGTAAAGTCAAAGTTGTAAAAGAAAGACCGAAAAAGTCAAATGGAGACTATAATTTTGGGACGGAGGGAGTATTAACAAAATCGCTAAATATATGTTACATATTTGGTAAACAAAGTTTGTTATATAACAAAATCGTAAATAACAAAAAGTTTAGGATAGTTTTCACAACTTGTTACACAATTTGGGGGCCTGGTTCGTAATTTCTTTCTTTTTTTCCGTCATATTAAACGGCCTTTGACCAGTTGCCGTTAATTTTGAATAGCCGTTTATTTTTGGAAAAAAGCTATAAATTCATAACGTACTTTACAAAAAAAACTCATTATGCTCTATCTACTTCACTTATTGTCATAATACATTACCGTTTTCATTTTATTCGGTTATTTCCTGTCCGTTTTTATGCCTATTTGTTTTGGGAGCAACAGTGAAACTTTTCGAATTCAAACAAAAAGTGAAACATTCGTTCCAGATTTGGTCCAATCTTAACAGGCACGATGGTGTTTGTGTTTGTTGCTCGAAATTTGAGGTGTGTTTTATTGGAAGGGTGTCAAAATTAAGTGTGTTAGGGTTAGGGTTTGGGTTTGAAGAAGATACGACGTTCAGGTTAGGGAAAAGATTTCCAAAACCCATTAAGTTTAAAAAACTCTCGTCACGTCACGTCCCGACATTGTTTTTTTTTTTTTTTTTTTTTTTTTTTTTTTAATTTTTTTTTTTGTAAGAATAGAAGTATATGAGTTATTTTTTGAAGTGAGAATAGAAGTATAGTGAAGTGGGTATATATAAGGGGCTGGTTTTTTTTTTTTTTTTTTTTTTTTTTTTTTTTTTTTTTTAATGTCACTTTTTGAAATCTTACCGTTTGTAAACGGTTTGATTAAAAAAAAACTGCATCTAGCTGTTACTCTTAAATGTGAGGGGCTGAATCAAACTTTTTTTTTAATTAATTTTATCTTGCGTTTCAACGCAAGTTGCTAAACCAACGCCGTCTTTAACGCCTTTGTAACGCAATGAACCTCATAATGGAAAACGCAAGCCAACGCTTGGAACTAGGCCAAAACGCCCGTTCCACGTTATGACTCCTTACCCTCTTATATAAAATTAAAAAGCACCCTAAATTAAATACGGTCTATAATTAAAAACATCCACTATACCAATCAATTCATTGGGTTTTAATTTAGTTAAGAGTTAACTGCATTTTTTATCATTGTAGTTTGTTGGATATTTCACTTTTGGTCTAATTCAATACGTTTATATTCATTTTTATACGTTTTCGTCCGTTTTTCTTACTTTTTTTATATGTATTCATCATTTTTTATATGTTTGTATACGTTTTTTTTTCCAATTGTATACGTTTTCGTCCGTTTTTATCTGTTTTTACGATTGTATTCGCTTTTATACGTTTTCATCCATTTTATACGTTTTCGTCCGTTTTTCTTACTTTTTATCCGTTTTTATACGCTTTATCCGTTTTTATACGTTTTTGTCCATTTTCATCCATTTTTAACGTTTTTATTCACTTGTATACGCTTTTACCTGTTTTAGTCAGATTTATACGGACAAAAACAGAAAAAACGTATAAAAACAAAACAGGTAAAAATGGATGAAAACAAGTAAAACCAGATGAAAAATGGACAAAAACGTATAAAAATATACAAAAAAGTATAAAAATGGGCGAAAACATAATAATGATGGACGAAAACATATAAAAACGGATGAAAACGGATAAAAATGTAAGAAAAACGGATGAAAACGTAAGAAAAACGGGCGAAAACGTATAAAAACGGCTGAAAACCGACAAAAACAGATAAAAGCGTAAGAAATCCCGTTACAGGCCTCACACAGGAGAGGATCCGAGGAAAAAAATCGAAGGACTAAATCTGTTAAACCCGACAACCCACAAGGACCATTTAGTAACTTTTTACCTGCTATTATAAGTTGTAATATATGGAGTAACCTAAACAACCAGTCACGTAAACAATGGTAACCTCGTTTGAAAAAAAATAAAATAAAAATAACTTGAGTAACTTAGGTCAAATTTTAGTATTTTTTTTTTTTTTTTTTAATTTTTTTTTTTTTTACCATTTTAATATGCACCTTGACTATGTTTGACCGTTAATTAAGGGGTACTTTGATACTAACAAAATATAGTAAACTAATACACCAACCTTCAACCTGTTCTCATTATTCATTTTCTAAAACAATTTCTAACAACCATCGCCATCTCCGGCAGCCACCACCTACCACCAGCAAAACAGAAACCCTTTATTAAATTCCCTCAATTTAAACAAATCCCCAAATTTTATAAAAATTAAAAACCCATAACCCTCTAATTTAACTTCAAAACATTTTGGTAGTCAAAGTTTGAAGAAATGAGAGATTTGGTGACACGGGTTTTTGGTTAATAAGCTATTGGGTATAAAAAAAAAAAGGTACAAAGCTTATACATTGAGATGTATTTGTATTTTCCCTAATTATCATGTGTAAAGCAGCGTGAGTTTGTGAGAGGGATATAAATGTCATGGGAATATGGGATTTAGGGGGTGTTTGGTTAAGCTTATAGAAAGAACTTATAGGCTGGGCAAGCTTATGCCAAAGTGCTTATTAGTTATTTGGGGAATAAAGGGTTTTTCGATAATGAATAAATGCATAAGGTGATCCTGATACATTATATCATCTTAGTATCCTTTGGGCATGATTGAAGCCAATAAATGTATGTAGCCTTGTTCTTAGCTCATTTTACACTGAGTAATGGTGAGATTTGTTGATGTTGTTGGGAGCTTAGATTTAGCTTAGTTGTTAATTGATTGGTTTTTCGGGTTTGGTTTTCGAGATTTTGCCAAGTCTATGAATGTTTTTTAAGATTTGAATTGTTTTTATATGGATTTAAGATTTTTTTTTTATGCTTACTGCTTGTTAGTTTTTGACGATAAGCAATGGTATGGGGTGAATCATGGTGTTTTGAGAAAATGTGGTATGAATTTAGGATATGAACCAGGTTTAGCTTGGATCGTTGAGTTATGATGTTTAGGTTTTCGGTTTTGAGATTTTAAGTTTGAATGTTTTTTTATATAGGATCTGGATTGGATTCAGGTTTCTAAGATTTTGTTGGTCACTTGTTAGGATATGGATTTGAGATTGCTTTTGATGTTTGTGGCTTGTTAGTATTCGACAATAAGTGACGGTGTAACAACCTTGGTTTAATACCCGTTTTGTGTGCTCAAATCATGTGAATTTTGGTTTTTCTAAAATAGCATGAATTAATTTTGGATTTAGATGTTACAGCTACAACTTTAAGCATTAATTATGTCTCTAGACTAGAATGATATCTACGACGCGTGTTTGTATAAAGATTCATGTTTGTATTAAGCTAACGTATATGTGTGTGTTTCACTGTTTCTATGCACTATGTTGTTAACATCTCTCCTAGGGATATCACTTTTAATATAAAGAAATTGATCTGCATTTTTTAAGTTATGTACTACTGTTTCAAAATAGCTACATGTTTACAGTTGATGCTAGTGTTGTAATACCTGCAAATTCTTTGTCATACAAGGGGCTAATCTTAGTATTTTAGAAGCATAAGAGCCCGAGAATTCACAAATTATAAATTGAGAAATTAAGGCTAAAAGTATAAGCATAAATACTAGAAAATTAAAAGTATTTACAGCTGTGTTGATTATAAATGTTCCTATTTATAATGGAATATTATGACA
Organism: Chrysanthemum seticuspe; assembly: GCA_019973895.1. Lineage (NCBI taxonomy): Eukaryota > Viridiplantae > Streptophyta > Magnoliopsida > Asterales > Asteraceae > Chrysanthemum > Chrysanthemum seticuspe. Next base: position 19,358,786 of record BPTQ01000009.1, on the reverse strand, counting down.
CTCTTTTCATTAATTTGATATGACGCCTTAAACACACGTGACTCAAAGTCATGAAAAATGCTTTCCTTTCTTGATTGTGCATTGCATTAGTGTTTCTGTTCTTTACCTTATTTAGTAAAGGCTCGAGGGTTTTTTTGGGTAAATATAGTGTTTTTTTTGGTGTATAAAATACGAACATGTGTCTTGTTAAAATGATGACTTTTGCAACCTGTAATATTAATGATTTTTGGCTATTTTGTAACCTCTGATATTGACATTTTCTCAAGAATTATCATTTTCTTCAAAATGTATGAAAAATAAAATAAATTTGGGGGTGGGTAGGGCTGGGTGGGGTTCAAATGAAGATTTTGTTTTGTGTTATGATAGAGGAGATATTTTAAAATAATTATGTTAAAGTGAAGTGTCACTTGTGAGGCCCAAATAAATGAAGAGCTTTTGCACTTTCATGATACCTATCGCTTTAAGCCATGCCTCCATTTATTCGCAAAATTTAGCACTGGATCAAGTATGGTTAATTAATTTTTTGTATTTTAAAAGACTTGAAGACATGCCATACACCAGGACTCACCAAATATCTACTAGCAACCGCCTGGCAATCCCAAACACAAAATTTCAAACTCTAATCTCCACGTCTAATCCAATCCCACCCTTGAGAATCTTTGTCATTTGATTGCAATTGCTTTTCACTTTCTTTTTGGATATACCCCACCTCAAATTCACATAAAGTTTCAACCTTTTCAAGTTTAGTCAAAGATTATTTAAAGTATGTGTGAAATCAGTCAATCTATGGTTCTTGAAGTACGTGTGTTCTTGACACGTATACACACTTGCAAAAAAATAGATTAGCTCATTTTACACTTAGTATTGACGAGATGTTTGATGAAAAGGTTCTTATGTTTAGGTTGATTATTTTTTAGATTTTGCTGTAAATGATGTTTAGATAATGGTGAGATTTGTTGATGTTGTTGGGGGCTTAGATTTTGAAGCTTTAATTGTTAACTGAATGATTTTTTGGGTTTTGGTTTTTGAGATTTTGCCAAGTCTAGGAATGTTTTTTAATATTTGAGTTGTTTTTATATGGAATTAAGATTGCTTTTGATGTTTACTGCTTGTTAGTATTTGACGATAAGTGATGGTGTAACTACCCTTGTTGGATTTGTATGTTAGGATATTGATTTGGCTTTAGCTTGGATTGTTGAGTTATGATGTTTAGCTTTTCGGTTTTGAGATTTTGAGTTTGGATGTTTTTTTTATATAAGAGTCAGTTGTTAGGATATTGATTTGAGATTGATTTTGATGTTTGTGGTTTGTTAGTATTTGACAATAAGTGACGGTGTAACAACCTTGGTTTAATACCCGTTCTGTGTGCTCAAATGATGTGAATTTTGGTTTTTTTAAAATAACATGTATTAATTTTGGATTTAGATGTTACAGCTACAACTTTAAACATTAATCATGTCTCTAGAAGAGAATGATGATATCTACTGCGCGTGTTTGTATAAAGATTCATGTTTGTATGCGTGTTTTATACAAATTAAGCTAACGTATATGTGTGTGTTTGTATGCGTTAAGTCGTTTTCATCTCTCCCACGGGTATCACTTTTAATTTATGGAAATTGCTCTGCATTTTTAAAGTTATGGTTTACTGTTTCAAATTAGCTGCGTGTTTACAGTTGATGCTAGTGTTGAGGTACCTGCAAATTCTTGGTCAGTGATACACAGGGCTAATCTTAGGGGGTGTTTGTGTAGGCTTATATGTATGCTTATGAGCTCATTTGATTTCAGCTTATATGTATGTAGACATGTAAAAGATAACATATCAGTTGATTTTTAAGAAACTTAAAAATCCCCAATATCCGATGTGGATCCCCGATACCCGATGGGGATGGGGAAGCAAAACTATTTCCCAATGGGGATGGGGATGTGGACTTGGGATAGGGGACGGGGATGGAAATGCAATCCCCGACATACCCGACCCCGTTGCCATCCCATAGACTAAAGGACCACTACATTTCCACATTGCATAATAAGTTGAATGCGAAAATGATAGGGGTCACTCATCACTGCCAATAAACCATAGTCTTGATACGGACTATTATGCTTTTATAATGAACATGTGAATGATGATCAAGACCCCATGGCTTCTAGTTGTATGCATGCCCTGATACATAATGTAATATGTACTCGAGCTCCATGTCTCACTAGATTTTGCAATTGTTTGGTAGTTAGGGTGTTTCGAAAATGGGGAAGCTGACATTGAAAATGACTGAGATGGAGACTGTGTACGATCTTGTACTAGTTTGCTTGGAACCATATGAAAGAAAGCTTGTTTACAACTCTGTTTTCATGTCAACATGTAAATAAGTTAAATTTTAAAGTTTGATCATTCAAATATTTAAAGGTACTGCAATTATCCTAGTGCCTAAAGAGGCGTATTCTGTGTTTGGGGCTCATGAGTAGTGTATTCAGGTTACAATTTGGTATGATGCCTTCAACACATGTGACTTAAAAGTTTATAATTTAACTGATTTGAAATCTAGAAGGACTCTTCTTTGCTATGAACAAAAGTGCCATTTTCTCTAAGTCATGACTGATGCTTCTATTTCTTGATTGCGCATTGCATTAGGGTGTTTCTGTTCTTTAAATTGTTTTGTAGAGGCCCGCATGTTTTTTTTCTTGGGTAAATATAGTGTTTTTTTGTGTACAAAATACAAGCATTTGCGTCGTTAAAATGATGACTTTTGCGACCTGTATTATTGATGATTTTTGGTTGTTTTGTAACCTCTGATATCGACATTTTCTTAAGAATTATCATTTTCTTCAAAATCCTTGTCTTGGTGTTTCATGCTAATAACTGTAATATAAGTGATAAGAGCATAGATGCCCATTCGCAAAGGTACATAATGTTTGATTGAAATTAGGAATTTGGGCTTCCGGGAATATGCATTAGGTGGAACTGAAGTTGTGTTGTTTTTGAAGTTACACTTTCTGATAATTGAACAAAGATGGTCTTTTTGTGCAATTGTCAGTGGTTGTAACTAGGAAATGTAAAAGTAACTATGGTACTTGATCTTTCTGAAGACTTAATTATTTTTGTTGTGAAATGCAGAACACAAGCTTTTCTTGCTCTTTTCACCGGTGACACTGGAGAAATACGAGCTGAAGTGAGGGAACAAATCGATACAAAGGATGCAGAGTGACGAGAGGAAGGAAAGGTAGAGAATAGAGATCATTCATGGTGCTCTGTTCATAGATGAAGTCCACATGCTTGATATCGAGTGTTTTTCATTCCTAAACCGGGCCTTGGAAAACGACATGGCACCAATACTTCTTGTGGTCGCCAACTGATGAATCACAACTATTTGAGGCACAAATTACAAATCCCCACACGGGATTACAATCGATTTCCTGGATCGCCTTCTCATCATCTCATCACAACCGTACATTGAAGATGACATTCGCAAGATTCTTGATACAAGGGGTCAGGACATCTGAGATACGCCATAAACTTGATCACATCAGCTGCATTGGCTTGCCAGAAGAGGAAAGGGAAGGTTGTGGAAATGGAAGACGTGAGCCGAGTTTATGAGCTGTTTTGGGATGTGTGAAGATCTACACAGTACTTGATCGAGTATCAAAGCCGGTACATGTTCTATGAAGCAGCAACAGGGGAGGAAGATGAATCCAACATGATGGTTTAACAATGACGTGCTTGTAATTCCTTTTGGCTTTTTATTAGTTTCAGTTTCAAGTCTGGTTGTTTTTTGAGCCTATTGATGGTGTGAATTTATAATGTAGAACAGTAGAATCAGCTAATCATGTCCGATGACAACATGAAGAATGTGCTACTTTTTCATCCAGTTAGCGATTGTTGGTCTATGTCTAATCGTTGAGTTGTGTGCGAGATGATTTTTTGAGTTTGAATGTTTTACCAAAACAACTTATATAATGTCACGCATGCTTTTGTAATCATATTGGGCGAAAAACATTCCGGGCCAGCCTGATCCTTACAAAAAATGTTCTCGTTTTGACCCGTTACACAAGCCACCAAACATGCCCATTTTCCCACCCTTACGAATATTTATTCAAAGAGCAGCCATACCATCCAAGAAGACTTGTAGCTTTGGTTGCTAAAGTCTATTTGTCGGAGTCCTTCCGGCAGCCAGATGAATGATTTCTTGCCAATATTCGCCATATGGCAAGCTAACATGAATACCAGACCAATACAGTTAAAGGCATAATAACTACCTTAATGTGTCCTACGTGGCAAAAATGAATACGTAATGCTTATAAGCTCCAAAATAGTTTTATTTAAAATACTAAAGCATAACTTTCGTAATCATATTTAGCACGCTAATATCTGTAGGGGATTCTAATAAAACTGGGAAACATGCATTCCGGGACAACCTGATCCATACCAATATTTGTTTTGACCCGTTACACAAGCGCTAGACCCGTCCTTTAGGTTTTGTAGCATTATGGAAGTAACTGAGCATATCGCTTTTCCAATGACGTCCCAATTCAAACCACATGATGGCAGCCGGATCATGAGCTTTTTCAAGATGTCGAGTAACTGATAACTCACTTCCCGAGCCTTTCAGAGAGCTTTCACTTGTAAGAAATGAGAGTCTCCAGTATTTGATAACTTTCCATGTGCATCATCGCTTTTGTTTTTTTTCTGGGCTTACGAACTAAAGAATACAGACGGGACTGAGATCATAAATACAATCGTTAAAACTTCGTTTACACAACTAAATTCTTCACATGTTAAAAGCAGTTTAGCGAGCAGTGGGTTCAGTGGAAACTCGGTCATTTTTAGCCCAATATCAGTCATACTCTATGTGTTGTTCAATGCTCCCAATATCCATAGCTGATACAGGTAGACATGTTGTTAAGAATTTTAAGTTTAGGTGGCGGATCCATGAACTCGAAATCAAGTAAATTGTCGATTTTTGACGACTTCAGAAGCAAAAGTATGTTCCCCAGATTCGCCCTTTGGATTTCTAGGATGGGGTTGTCAAAGCATTTCTTTTTTGTACGCGTTTTCTGTAAAAGGACAGTAACAGGTACCGGGCCTAATAGTAAACAAACTACAAATACCTAATAGTAATTTGGCTACAACTTTCAAAAAAATTCATTATGCAGATGCGCCTAACGAAACAGTGAAACACCCATAATCTCCAAGTACATGTTTGACAGATGTTACCAGCATACTTTGCCCCCAAATTTTCAATTTTACAGAAATTGGATTGAGGAAAAATAAGCACACTTTTGATACATATGATAAGTCATCAGGAGTGTAGATGCACTCTTACATCTCTTACGGTACTTATGCAACAAGAAAACTAAAACACACTTACAAACATATTTGACAAAGTAACATTTATATAACTACACTGCTCCTTGCTGCAGTTACTTTCAAATTTCACCAAGAAAGCTTGGTATTAGACCTGAAAGCGTTCAAAAATAAAACCAAGTTAGTGATGATTTATTAACAAACTCATGTAAAATCAGATTCTACAAAATGGGAGAACAAAGTACCTTATATATTTTGAAGGACATCGAGAATGCGCTGCAACTCGTTGACAACAATTTCAATTTTCATCCGTTGTGGTGGGGAATCCACAGAGCATGATACTCCAATCTTGATAATTGCAACCAAACATTCTTCCACTTTCTTTGCATTCGCTTCCGTACTTTGCAACACAATTGCATCATCATCGATGACATCGATTACATGATCCGGTAATGCCATGTAAGTAAATTTATGAAGGCTAAGACCATCGTTGAACATGTCATCTGTCGGCTGTTTCCCGGTCATCACCTCTAGTAATAATATTCCAAAACTATAGACATCCCCGGTACTTGTCATCTCGCTCCCGAGACCATACTCTGCGAATTAAAAACAGCTACTTAAGTTACAAAAAGTAATTGGTAAGTAAATGTAAGCATTATGGAATACAACCTGGAGGTGCATAACCAATTGTTCCTTTAATCCCGGTTGAGCTGTTTTGGTTTAATTATGTACCAAGTAGCCGAGCTAAACCAAAGTCTCCAACATGAGCCACCATATCATCTTCAAGTAGAATGTTACTTGGCTTCAAGTCACCGTGAACAATCATTGTTTGGCAGCGATTGTGAAGATAATCAAGTGCATTGGCAACATCTCTAAGAATATTTATTCTTTGAAGAAGGTTCAGTTTCGATGTATATGCACTTGAATGAAGCCAATCGTGTACACTTCCATTGGGCATAAACTCATAAACCAGAGCTTTAAAATCATTTCCTTGGAAGTCAGCACTTGAACATGAAGTTATTATCTTCAACAGATTACGGTGTCGAATATTCTGCCATGCTTCACATTCTGCTAGAAAACTTCTGTGAGCTCCTTTATTTTGAAGATGCAAAACTTTGACTGCAACAGGTTTATTATGATTAGAATCGAGGTTTCCTTTGTAAACCGAGCTAAACCCACCCTCCCCAATCAAATTTGCTGCAGAGAAGCCATCAGTAGCCTTGAGAAGTTGATGGTATGAAACTTTCATGAACCGTTCACTCCGTGATGATTGAGATGGTTGACTGTTGCGTTTCTTCTTACACAAAAGATACACACAACAAAATACGACGAGCAACGTCACTGCAATCACGATGACTAATATGGAGAAATGAAACCTTTTTTTCTTACTACCCGTGTCCTTGCATTTGGGTAACTCAAGTGTAACCAAACCACCACAAAGCTTATTGTTCCCCAAAACTGAAAATGCACTTTCATTGGCAAACACTCCTACAACCGGTACTTCACCCTCAAAATCATTAAAGGACAGGTTCAAATACTCTAAGGATTTCCATTCGCCTAAAAATTTTGGAATTCTACCTGATAAATTATTTTTAGAAATGTCGAGTACCCCCAATCCTCCCAATGAACTGAATGAAGATGGTATTACGCCTTGAAGTCTGTTGCCTCTTAGGTTTAACGTTGCAAGGCTATTGCACTCACCAAGGCTACTAGTAATGTTGCCTGATAAATTATTGTAAGATAAATCGAGATAGCTCAACGTCTTGAGGTTTTTAATCTCTGATGGAATTGAACCAGATAGGCTATTTTGAGAGAAAATTAAAAAATAATTTAGTGATGGAAGTTGAAAAAGTTGTTTGGGTATGTTTCCACTTAGTCTATTGTCCGAAAGGTATAACCCATTAAGCTGTTTACAATTCTCAAGGCTTGATGGAATTTGGCCTTCTAATTTGTTGTTTTCTAAATAAAGTACAGTCAACATTGATAAGTTCCCAATGGCATGAGGGATAGGCCCCGAAAATTGATTGCTAGCTAGATCAAGACCTTGTAGCTTTTGAAGTTTACCAATGGAAGTTGGAATTTTTCCTATTAATAAATTAGGTCCTAAATCTAAAGCGGTCAAACCAACTAGACTACCTATACTTGATGGGAGGCTTCCAAATAATTGATTGTCTCCTAAATATAGAGAGTTGAGTTGATGAGAGAGATTACCTATTGATATCGGAAGCACTCCTATAAGGTTGCAATTTGAAAGACTCAAATGTACTAATCTGGTGCAGTTTTTCAAAGAATCAATAAACCTCATGTCATCGGCTTCTCCGCGTCCATGGAAGTTGTTATCCTGTAAATTAATTGAATTAATATCTCTTAATTTTGAAAAGTCGATTTTCAACTTCCCATTAAAATTGTTGTCAGCCATTTCAAGAAGTCCTAATTTAGAACAATTAGAAAGAGAAGGTGGAAGAACTCCGGTCAGTTCGTTACCCCATAACTGAAGCCACTCAAGATTTGGGAGCTGATTACCAATTTTTGAAGGAAGACTACCAGTGAGGTGATTACCAGCTATGGTTAAATTAACTAGGAGTGAGAGGTTGAAAATGGAATGAGGGATACTTCCATATAAGTTGCACACACCAGAGTGAAATGCCGTCAAGCTTTTCCAATGACCCAAGGTATCTGGAATGCTCCCACCCAACGGGTTCCTGGTAGCAGAGAACCTTTCCATTGATGTAATATTCCCCAAGAAAGGTGCGATTCCACCTGTTAACTTATTGTCTTGAATTACAAGCTCAGCAAGTTTCGAGAGTAAACTCATCTCCTTGGGTATGCTTCCAGTTAGCTTATTCTGAGCGAGCCAAAGGTCTTCGAGGTTAGAACAACCAGACAAGTTTGTTGGAATGACTCCACTGAATTTGTTTGTATCAAGATAAAGAATATGTAGCCTAGATAGACGACCAAGTTCATGAGGAATGGTTCCTTGAAAGCTGTTGTTACTGAGAGAAAGGTGACGGAGGAAGCTGAGGTTTCCTACATGAGGAGACAACGAGCCTTCTAGGCCTTGCGAACGCAGCCGTAAAACAGTCACTCGTTTTTGCCGCTTTCCACATGAAATACCACTCCAGTCACAGAAGTGAAAGGAATGGTTCCAGGCGGTTAGAACTTTGTATGGATCATGGGTGATCTTTGACTTGAAGGACAACAAAGCGAGATAATCAGTCTCATTACCGCCATAGGAAGCACATACTGTGGTGGAAGTAAGACATATTATCACGAGACCATAAAAGAGAAAAGAAATACGAGAGGAAGATGATAAGTGAATTATTGCTTGTGGTGACTTCATTTTTGAAAATTTACTTAAAATTATGAGAACAAATATTGGCTTTTTATCCTTAGTTTTGCATGTTAACGTTCGTGACAAACAGCTGGGGAATGAATGGCTTTTAAGAACACTTGGGACAGGGAAGACTTATAACATTAATTATGGAACACATGTAGCACAACTAGAATCACCTGTTACCTGTACATGGTCTATTAACATTAATTATAGAACCCAAGTAGCACAACTAGCATCACCTGTTGTACATGGTCTATTAACATTGATTATATATGGAACCCATGTAGCACAACTAGCATCACCTGTTGTACATGGTCTATTAACGTTAATTATATGTGGAACCCAAGTAGCACAACTAGCATCACCTGTTGTACATGGTCTATTAACATTGATTATATATGGAACCCATGTAGCACAACTAGCATCACCTGTTGTACATGGTCTATTAACGTTAATTATATGTGGAACCCAAGTAGCACAACTAGCATCACCTGTTGTACATGGTCTATTAACATTGATTATATATGGAACCCATGTAGCACAACTAGCATCACCTGTTGTACATGGTCTATTAACATTGTATATGGAACCCATGTAGCACAACTAGCATCACCTGTTGTACATGGTCTATTAACGTTAATTATATGTGGAACCCAAGTAGCACAACTAGCATCACCTGTTGTACATGGTCTATTAACATTAATTATATATGGAACCCAAGTAGCACAACTTCCTTCTCAGCGCCAAAACAATTTGATTAATATTAACAATTTTTTATGTGTTATCACAAAAGACTTTTAAGAAGACTTAGGATATGGAAGAGTAACGAGTGTCGTTTGTAGCTGCACTTCGTGGTGTACTTCTAATGTTTGTTGACGTAATTTTAAGTAAAATAGATCGTATAACATGTTATGAAGAAAAAATAATATATTTAAATGAAGAATTTGGAAAATTTTCATATTTTGTAAGAAAGTATAAATGACAGTTGCTTAGTTTGCTTAATTTTATTATGTATATTCTAAAGAGTAAGAGATAAACAATACTTTACTTTTAATTTTCAATATGTAAATGCAAAGAGTAAGAGCAGATTTCGGTTTAAATACTTTCTCAGGAATTCATATTGCAATTTGCATCTCATGCATACGGTCCAAAACGTCTTAGGCTTCATCTGTTTAATAACCGGTAAAGGAATAGAAGTGGGACCTCTGTTAAACAAGGCCCAGGGGTCGTCTCAGGCACTTACTTTGTTTTCGTCTGAGTAGTAGTTTTGTCTTAATTTGCCCAGGGAGGATGAAGGAACATAAGTGAGAACCGTCTTGGTAGTCCCATTAGTCTCATCCTTTTGACTCTTGGTTTTTTTCTTCGTCTGAGTAGTAATTTTATCCTTCTTTTGCGAAGTTGTAACCTTTGTCTGCACCAGCTGTCCGAGCAGCTGTACTCTTCATGAGATTGTGAAAACCGTTCTGCGTATGAACCCCCTGCTCTAAAAATTGAGCATGCCTTTTATGATCATACGCCGATCTTTTATCTTTATCGGATAACAGATTCCATGCTTAAAAAACGAGCTGAAATGCCCCTTCTGCACCTATAGACTTGTTCTTATCGGGATGAAGTGATAAAGCTAGTTTTCAATAATGTTTCTTCACAGTATCATCATCTGCTAATGGGTTCACACCAAGTATCTCATAATAATCCGATTCACCACTTACTTTGTTTTAGGCAGCAACATGCACATCCACAACTGCTAATAGTTGGGAAATACCCTCAAGATCAGGAAACAAATTTTGGCCCTTCAAAGCAAATTTCTTGGCACCCTTTACATTCAACGATTTCGTTCGCCCTTGTGGCTTCATCCTTATTGCATTCCATCCTTCACGAGTTCACGTAGTAAGCAGTTAATCTACTTCACCACTTCCTTAATAATGCTACTACATTAATAGTTTCAAGTAAACGTGAAGATTAGGCAATATTCTGGCCCGAGTTAATGCTTAACCAAGCTACTACTTTTGATCGCGATTCTCAAACCTGATATACGCATTCTTAACTTGCGGATCTTGGAGGTCATTGGTCGTTCATACTTCCTACTCCAATAAGTCCTTCGGAGACAACAAATTATCATTCATTCTTTTCAGCATATAAAGAAAGTATCCTCATGTATATGGGGTGCACTTAATATTTCAATTCCCATGACCCATCTTTAGAAACATTCTCGGGACGAATTTCAAACGAATGGTTTTACTTCATAATACCTTACCTAGATATCAATGATTCTTATATGATTTAAGTGCTTTAAATACCACATCTTTTATACGCATAATTAATGTAGCAATTTTGACCCATTTAGTTAGGAATGGGTCAATTTGGGGTTATGTTTATATATTAATAGAGATATACTTTTGCGCCAATTCTGTAAGCTTCTAAAACTTTTGTCAAATTTTGATACATTTGACCCAAAGAGAAGATAAGGCAAGCAGATTAGATTAACAATACTGTTGGCCCAATTTTACAGATCTTTGATCAACGATATAGCAAAATATGAAAATAATCTCTATTTTCTATAAATCTGTCATCATAGTAATCGATTACATATGCTATCTATTTATACATATCGAAAAGGTACATTGTGAACCGTTGTGATGGTTCATGATATGGCAGTTATGTTTGTAACTGTCATATAACTGTTTGTAACTGCTATTTGGCAGTTATTTCCAGCGAGTTGACTTTTCCATGTTGACTTTGACTTCATTGACCGGGTCATTTTAGGTTTGATATGGGTCGATTGGTGATTAACCAAATATTCTCCCCCTTAATCACAATCGCTGCGACGTAGATCTTTAAGTCTTTTGTAGTCGTCTCACATAACTCCATTTTGCTTCCTTCTGCATTCTCTACTGTTTCTGCATTCTCTGCTGTTTTTGCAATCTCTGCTGTTTCTGCAATCTCTGCTGTTTCTGCAATCTCTGCTATTTCTAATTGTATCATTTTTCTTCAGTTATAGTCGCCAGAAGTAATGTTGGCTCTAAGTCTTCTTCAATAAAATTGGAATGTTCTCTGACTTGATTCTTGCGTTTATTTTGACATTCATATGCATAATGTCCAAGTTTGTGACATCGGTAGCATGTGACTTGAGATTTGTCTCTTGTATCTTCTTCAAAAGACGCTCGTTCTTCCCTTTTAGATTGATAATTGTTCTTGTCTTGTTCTCGGCCTTGAGACTGGTTAAATCTTCCCTGACCATATTCTCTAAAAGGTTTTCCTTGTCCTTTATGTCGTGTGAACATCAAACTCTCTTGATTGTTCACTTGTTTATCCTTCTTAAACTTAATCCTTTCTTCATAGGTCTTAAGTCTTCCAATTGCTTCTTCCATAGTCATTTCACTTAGGTCGGAATATTGTTCTATAGATGCGACTATTTGCAGATACCTATCGGGTACAACATTTAGTAGTTTCCGTACTAAGGTTTCATCTTTTATGGTGTGTCCTTGTTTACCAGAGTTGTAAGCTTTGTAGTGAAGGTGTCGATTGTCTCGTCTTCCTTCATGTATAACATCTCAAAGTCGGATTTGAGTGTTTGAAGTCTTGCTTGTTGGACTCCTTTTTCGCCAACGTGTCTAGTTTTCAAAGCATTCCAAATGTCTTTGGCGGTTTTGTGCTTTGTTATTTGAAGTAATTGTTCTTCGGGTAAGGCTTGGTAAAGAAAAGCAATAGCGGTTTTCTCTTTTTTCTTATTGGGTTGAGTCGACCCAGTCGGCTCTATTGTTTCCCATAAGCTATTTGCTTCGAGAATGATTTGCATACGAATTGCCCATAATGAGTAATTCGCGAGCTTTAGGATTGGGTATTGAAATTAGGGTGTACTATTTGTAATATTATTACTTGGTTCCTTATTTTCACTTCCTTTCGTCATATCTTAAATATATTGACAATAAAAAATATCTCCAAAAAATCTAACACGAGGTGTTTTGAAAAATGTTTTATTCTTCCTTATAGGCTATAAAAATTTATAGGACTAGTTTTTTTAATCCAAAATTATCCTCGGAGATTATATATTTAAAAATGAATAACCTAAGGTTAATCACTCATTAAAAGTTATTCCTAATGGTATAATAAGCAGTGTAGTCACTAGGTTATTATATTCAAAAATGATAAGATACTTAAGGGTATAATGTAGCAACTTATCAAAAAATTAAATAAACTTTACTAATGATAAGTATAAGTTTAAAAATAAAAGGGTGGATGTGAAATTCTCGAAAATTGGGGGGTTAAAAAAAAACCCGTAGCCCTTTTGTTGGTTTGGTGTGCCCTAGCGTTTATTGCACGCCTCTTCTCTTTTGTTTATCTCTTTTAAGAGATAAAAAATGTCTCTGCCTTTTCTTTTGGTGAGACCGATTAACTGCTATGTCTTCTGATTGGTTGACTGCCGATTGTTGGCTTCTAGTTAACCACTCTTCTTCACGGATGTTGGTGTTCTTGTTTCGATCGCCGGTTGATCCTATGGGATTCTTCTTCCGTGTATATATTGAATCAAGTTATGATTCAAAAAATCGAAGGGTATTTGATTCTTGTGGATACAATAGGTGTGTTTGTTCCTTTTGAATCTCTTCTATTTATACCCTATTGATGACGATTTAGCGTTATCCTCTCGATGTTATTTTCCTATTTTGAATCTTGGGTTCGGATTTTTGACCGTGCCTAACCCCTTGATAATGATGATTTCTGGGTTATGTATTTTTTTGGTTGATGTTCTTGACAGAAAAATTTGCAAAAAAAATGAAGCCCTTTTGTTACCGGTTAAAATTAATCACGAAGTGATTAATCCCTTGGTGACAAGAGTTGGATTCTCCTAATGATAAACACAAAATGATTTCAGTGATTGTGGCCGAAAAAAAATAGTGCGGTTTTTTTATTCAAAAACGGGAAAAAAAGTAATCTTGGTATATGATGATTCCTGCTCTGATTCCAATTGTTGATCAACGATATACCAAAATATGAAAATAATCTCTATTTTCTACAAATCTGTCATCATAGTAATCGATTACATATGCTATCTATTTATACCTTCACAAAGATGATGGCCCTGTTTGACTAAGCTTATTTAACATAAGCTGATTTGGGCTTATTTTTTATAAGCTTCGATTTTCTGGCTTATTTAAAGACTTGTTGGATTATATAAGTTTATTATTATATGATAAGCTTATAAAACCCGACAAGTGTCAAAATAAGTTGTAAAATTGAGGCTAATACACCATACATACCCTTCAACCTGTTTCCTCATATTATCACTTTCTGAAACAATTTCTTACAACCACCGGTCCACCACCACCACCAAACAAATTAACTCAATTTAAACAAAATACCCAAATTTTATAAAAATTAAAAACCCATAACCCTCTAATTTAACTTCAAAACTGTTTGGCAGTCAAAGTTTGAAGAAATGAGAGATATTTGTTACAACATCTTTGGTTTTTTTTATTAATTTTGATATTTGTTGCATAATTTTTTAATTAATTTGTGCTTATTTGATTTGGTGAGAGAGAGATAACTGTCATGGAAATATGTGATTTAGGGGGTGTTTGGTTAAGCTTATATAAAGAACTTATATAGGCTGGGCAAGCTTATGCCAAAGTGCTTATTAGTTATTTGGGGAAATGAATAAGGTGATCCTCATACATTACATCATCTTAGTATCCTTTGGGCATGATTGAAGCCAATATAATGTATGTAGCCTTGTTATCGAATCATAATTATTTAGAGAAATTTGATTTTGTGTGAGAGATAGCAGCCATGGGAATCATTGGGATTTAGGGGGTGTTTCGATGAGCTTATATAAAGAACTTACAGGCTGGGTAAGCTTATGCCAAAGTGCTTATTAGTTATTTGGGGAATAAAGGGTTTTTCGATAATGAATAAATGCATAAGTTAAGCATAAGGTGATCCTGACACATTACATCATCTTAGTATCCTTTGGGCATGATTGAAGCCAATATAATGTATGTAGCCTTGTTCTGCCTCGAGATAAGAACCACATATATAAAGGCGTTATCTTTGTTAAGTTTGGTTTTAAAAGGTGTAAGGATTAGTTTCTCTGAAATTCTTTGTGCCAAATTAAGTTTGAGTAGTAGTTATCTTTAAAGGAGTGTTTGGGTCTCAAGATTGGTCAGATGGCTATGTGCCTTGGTACTGAAATTATTTTACTCATAAACGCTCTTTTCTCACACTACTACAAAATCTGAAATAAAGCCCCGCTAATAGAGCCCTGTTAATAGGAAAAGCGGGATCTATAAAGGTGTCCGTCAAAAACAAAGGCATAAAGCCCGGTTATGAAATGCAAAAACCGGGGTCTAATTCGGCCACAAAATAGAGCCTTGTGTTAACTTTTCGCTTTTGAGCAGTATTTCTCCCCCTTCTCTTTTTCACTTTGCTTTCTTGTTTCTTTTTACCTAGACCACATAAACATAAACCCTTAAATAACTTTTTACATGTTTCCAATTGACGGCTCGAGTTCAAAAATCTTCAACAACCAGGTATGCAATCTATCTCTAACATCCATTTAGTCAAAAAATTCCAACTTTTGATGGCTCAATTATGCCGCCGTTTTTCGCTTATTTTATATTTAAAAAAAAAAAAAAAAAAGTAAAAAATATAAAAAACCCAAAAATATTTCGATTTTTTTATATTTTCTTTTCGTTTTGTCATTCCGGTATATAGTTTCATTTTTCTTTTCTTAGATTTGCTTGAGGGCAAGCAAAGTTGAAGTGTGGGGGAATTTGATAACGCTCAAATTGTGCATGTTTTTAGTAGCGTTATCCGTGATTTTATGTGTGTTATTTGGCTATAATCATATGCTTTTGATGCTTAATCGTACAAAAGTGCGTTTGCTAGTTCATTTGTAGCCAAGTACAGGAAAGTGGAGAAAAAGAAGGAAAAAGAAGTAAAATACGAAGGTTTCTCCATAAACGAAGAATTCCCGACCAAAGCAAGACTTGTGGAGTGTATTCGAGAAGATAAAGTCATCAAGTTAGTGGTCCAAAGACTCAAGAATAAAGTTCAAGAAGGAAAACGAGAAAGAAATGAAGAAAAGAAGCTAAAACGAAGACATATTGGAAGACTCGTTGTTCCCGACACACCTTCACCATTTTGGCCATAACTTTTGCATACGGACTCCGTTTGACCTCCCGTTCGCGGCCACGGAAAGCTAAGAGAAAGATCTACAACTTTGCAGTTTATGACTTTTTGTGATATTGCTCCAACCGATCGGTCGAGACCCGTAACCGGATCCGGTTGGAGAATGGTCAAGAAGACCAACCGAACGGTTGGAGCCCAACCGGATTCGGTTGGAGGTCCTGTTTCAGCCATTTTTCCATTACTAAGACTCCAAACGTGTTCCAAATGATTCTAGTCCCTTCCTACATGGTTTCTAGTCCCTTCCAAGCTCCTTGGCCTCCAAGTAATGCATTGAATACCCTAAGCCTTGGTAGTAGTATAAATAGACCCATTTGGCACCTCATTTCATCATCCCTTCTCCATCTTTCTCATCCCTTTCATCCACCACTCCATCTCTAGGTGTGAAATTCAAGCCTCCACCCTTAAGGACGAATTTCCACCTAAAACAACATCCCTCTCTCAACTTATCTTCCCCAAAGGTGTGAAATTCAAGCCTCCACCCTTAAGGACGAATTTCCACCTAGAGAGAACACAACCACTCTCAATACCTTCACCAAAGGTGTGAAACTCAAGCCTCCACCCTTAAGGACGAGTTTCCACCAACTATCCTATCCCAACTTGTGTGAAATTCAAGCCTCCACCCTTAAGGACGAATTTCCACCAATTACACCAACTTATCTTCCCCAAAAGACCACAAACCTCTGCCAAATTCGTGTAGTGTGCTCAAGGCTTGTTGAAGGCGTTTGGACATTATTTTCCGGCTTGGTAGAACTATTGTAGTTGATTGGAGGCTTGAAGGAGTGCTATAATCCTTCATCTTTGCCTATTGTAATTCATACTTTGGGTAAACCTTGTTACTTTTCTATTTAAAGATGTTTGTTATTGATATGATTATTGAGATTTTGTGTTTGATTGGAATAATGATGAATTTCTTGATACTTGCTTGTTCTTATATTGCTTTTCTTGTTGGTTTGATCTGTGACAATCATAACCATCAACTTGTTACTTGTTACTTGCTTAAACAAACAAACGACACTTGTAGTGCAACCAAGTCTCTTGGGACGACCTTGATTTACCATATACTATACTACAACTTGACTAGGGTATACTTGCCCGAATGTGTTCCTAGTTAACCGGTAATTCTTGTTACAAATTTAAAACCCCGATGAAGCACATCAGCCCTGTTAATAGGAAAAGCGGGATCTATAAAGGTGTCCGTCAAAAACAAAGGCATAAAGCCCGGTTATGAAATGCAAAAACCGGGGTCTAATTCGGCCACAAAATAGAGCCTTGTGTTAACTTTTCGCTTTTGAGCAGTATTTCTCCCCCTTCTCTTTTTCACTTTGCTTTCTTGTTTCTTTTTACCTAGACCACATAAACATAAACCCTTAAATAACTTTTTACATGTTTCCAATTGACGGCTCGAGTTCAAAAATCTTCAACAACCAGGTATGCAATCTATCTCTAACATCCATTTAGTCAAAAAATTCCAACTTTTGATGGCTCAATTATGCCGCCGTTAGTGTTGGTTTAAAGCTCGATTCCACATAGAATCCTTGCCAGCCTTGATCATATGACCTCAAACTAGCAGCTTATTGGTAAAGCTTTTGTATTTGGGGTTCATGTTTGCATTTCTTTTAAGATTAGATTTGTTAGGTGTATGAAATAAATGTTAAAATTCAAATTATGTGTTTATAGTAGAAGATCTACTTGGCATTTCATCTCTGAACACTTGCTTGCCATTTTCATTAATATAACAGAACATGAGGGCTTGGAGATAAGGTGGACCAAAGAGAACATGAAAGCCTATATATACACTGAATACCAGGGTACTTGTCAAATTACGGCTCGATTTTTTGTCACTATAGATTCAGGTTTACATCGGTGTCACTGTCACATGTTTCTTATAAATAAAGACATGAAATGTGTTGGTGGAATTACAGATTCGTAGAAGAATGGCTAGAAGAATGGCTGCACATAAGCTAAAATACCCTGATGAACAAATGATACGCCTTGGCATTGGGTGATATGCCCATTCCAGAAGTTATTACTTCAGCCATGGCTAAGGTAGGATTATTTCTTATTTTGTATTTCTTTCTTGTGTAAATGATAAGCTTTGGCATTGGTGATAGCACTAAGCCATTCCATAAGTTATTACTTCAGTTCCACAAGAAAATTATATGTTTAAAACATATTACATTAAGTTACATGTTTCCACATTACATTAGTAAGTAGATACAAGACTCGTATTTTGTAATTTAATTGACCTAGTTCAGTTTTATCTATATTTTTAGGACAATCCATAACTACACCTTTTTTGTTAATTAAACTTCCATTAAGTAGTAACTTTGGCAACACTCTCAAATCTCAAGTTTCAAGTCTCTAATGTGAATGTACGTGTGTTGTACCAACTGTATATCAAAATATTCGAGCTGATTTATGTATCACACTTTGGTAATTATTGACACGTTTTCAATACAGTATACTTGCAGTAATAATACAGTATACCAAACATGAGGTTAACTTTCTATAAAATTGAACCATACTCTGCTCGAAACCAGAAGAGGGGGAAGGCTTGAGCTTTCTCATTTAGATATTTGAGAAAAAGTCAAAGAACACGAACAACATTAGGATGTTCATTAAGGAATCAAACACCAAGTAGCACTTAAGTAGAATTCAGTACCACAAATTGGATTCATGGAAATGAAACCACACTTACAAACATGCTTGATACGTCACCAGGAAAGAAACGTAATGTTAAGTAACGTTTATTAAGTTGTATTGTACACTTATGCAACAAGAAAATTAAACCACAATTACAAACAACTTAACATTTATTTAACTACGACATGCACTCTCCTTGTTGCAGTTAATCTCAACTTCACCATACCTGAAAGAGTTCAAAAGACAAGAAAACAAATACCATTTTAGTGATGATTTATTGACCAACTCTTGTAAAATCACACTCTCCAAAAAGAGAGAACGGAGTACCTTATATATTTTTAAGCACATCGAGAATATGCTGCAACTCATTGACAACAATTCCAATTTTTAGTCGTTGGGGTGGGGAATCCACAGAGCATGATATTCCAATCTTGATAGTTGCAGCCAAACATTCTTCCACTTTCTTTGCATTCGCTTCCGTACTTTGCAGCACAATTGCATCATTATCAATAATATCAATTACATGATCTGGTAATGCTATGTAAGCAAATTTATGAAGGCTAAGACCTTCAATAAACATGCCGTCTGTGGGCTTTTTACCAGTCATCACCTCTAGCAATACTATTCCAAAACTGTAGACGTCCCCACAACTTGTCATCTCGCTTCCGATACCATAATCTATAAATGAAATACAATTAATTAATTTACAAACTTTAACCTGTAAATAAATATAAGCATCATGGAACAAAAGTGGAATTACCTGGAGGTGCATAACCAATTGTTCCTTTAACCCCGGTTGAGCTGTTTTGGTTTAAGTCTGTACCAAGTAGTCGAGCTAAACCAAAGTCTCCAACATGAGCCACCATATCATCATCAAGTAGAATGTTACTTGGCTTCAAGTCACCGTGAACAATCGTTGTTTGGCATCGATTGTGAAGATAATCAAGTGCAGTGGCAACATCTCTAAGAATATTTATTCTTTGAAGAAGGTTCAACTTCGATGTATTTTCACTTGAATGAAGCCAATCGTGTACACTTCCATTCGGCATAAACTCATAAACCAGAGCTTTAATAACATTTCCTTGGAAATCCGCACTTGAACATGAAGTTATTATCTTCAACAAATTACGGTGCCGAATATTCCGCCAAGCTTCACATTCTGCTAGAAAACTTTTGTGAGCTCCTGGATTTTCAAGACGTAGAACTTTGATTGCAACAAATTTGCCATCATCAGAATCGAGGATCCCTTTATAAACACAGCTGAATGCACCTTCTCCAATCAAATTTGCTGCAGAGAAGCCATCAGTAGCCTTGAGAAGTTGACTGTAAGAAACTTCCATGAACCGTTCAATACCCGATGACTCAGATGGTTGACTATTGCGTTTCTTCTTACACAAAAGATATACACAACATAATATTATGAGAAACGTTGGTGCAATTACGATGGCTAATATGAAGAAAGGAAACCTTTTTTTCTTACTGCCCGTCTCCTTGCATTTTGGTAACTCAAGTGTAACCAAACCACCACAAAGCTTATGGTTCCCCAAAACCGAAAATGCGCTTGCATTCTCAAACACTCCTACAGTCGGTACTTCACCCTCAAAATCATTAAAGGATAGGTTCAAATATTCTAATGAATTCCATTTGCCTAAGAATTGAGGAATTTTAGATAAATTATTTTGAGAAATGTCGAGTACCTCCAATCCTCTTAAGGAACCTAATGAAGATGGTATTATGCATTGAAATTTGTTGCCACTAAGGTATAACTTTGTAAGGCTTACACACTCACCAAGGCTACTAGTAATGGGGCCTGATAAATTATTATAAGATAAATAGAGCTCGCTCAACTTATTGAGGTTTTTAATCTCTGACGGAATGGAACCAGAAAAGCGGTTTTGAGAAAGATCTAAAAAATAATTTAGTGATGGAAGTTGAAAAGGCTGTTTGAGTATGTTACCACTGAGTCTATTGTCTGTAAGGTTTAACTTATTAAGTTCTTTACAATTCCTAAGGCTTGATGGAACATGACCTTCTAATTTGTTGGAGTGTAAATAAAGTTCAGTCAGCAATGACAAGTTCCCAATGGCAACGGGGATAAGCCCTGAATAAATTAGATCCTAAATCTAAAAGGGTCAAACCAACTAGACTACCTATACTTGAAGGGAGACATAGGAAGCACTCCTACAAAGTCACAATTTGAAAGAGCCAAAGTTACTAATCTGGTGCAGTTTTTCAAAGAATCAATAAACCTCATGTCATTAGCTTCTCCGCGTCCGTGGAAGTTGTTATCATATAATCTAATTATTTTAATATCTCTTAGTTTTGAAAAATCAATTGTTAACTTCCCACTAAAATTGTTGTCATCCATTTCAAGATACCATAATTTAGAACAATTAGAAAGAGAAGGTGGAAGAACTCCGGTCAGTTCATTATCCCTTAATTGAAGGAACTCAAGATTTGGGAGCTGATTACCAATTTCTGAAGGAAGACTACCAGTGAGGTGATTTTCAGCTAAGGAAAATCTCACTAGGAGTGAGAGGTTGAAAATGGAATGAGGGATGCTTCCATATAAGTTGCAGCCACCAGAGTCAAATACCGTCAAGCTTTTCCATTGACCCAAGGTATCTGGAATACTCCCACCGAACGGATTCCCGGTAGCAGATAGTGCTTCCATTGATGTAATATTCCCCAAGAAAGGTGGGATTCCACCTGTTAACTTATTGAAGTGAATTACAAGACGAGAAAGTTTAGAAAGTAAACCCATCTCCTTGGGTATGCTTCCAACTAGCTTATTTCGAGCGAGAAAAAGGTCTTCGAGGTTAGAACAACCAGACAAGTTTGTTGGAATGACTCCACTGAATTTGTTTATACTAAGATAAAGACGACGTAGCCTAAATAGACGACCAAGTTCATGAGGAATGCTTCCTTGAAAGCTGTTGTTCCCGAGATCAAGCTCACGGAGGAAGCTGAGGTTTGCTACATGAGGAGACAACGAGCCTTCTAGGCCTTGCGAACGCAGCCGTAAAACAGTCACTCGTTTGTGCCGCTTTCCACATGAAATACCACTCCAGTCACATAAATGAAAGGAATGGTTCCATGAGGTTAGAACTTTGTATGGATCTTGGGTGATCATTGACTTAAATGACAACAACGCGAGATAATCAGTGTCATTACCGCCATAGGAAGTAGAGACAGTGGCGCAAGTAAGACATGTTATCGCGAGACCGTAAAAGAGAAAAGAAATAAGAGAGGAAGATGATAAGTGAATTATTGCTTGTGGTGACTTCATTTTTGGAATTTTAGTTAAAATTATAAGAACATGCATTGGCTTTTTATACTTAGTTTTGCATGTTAACGTTCATGACATGCAAATGGTGAAGTGAATGGCTTCCACAAATTCCTTATCATCATCTTGACCAAGACTTTTAAGAGATAATTATGATATTTTTAAATATTAATGTTTAATGTTCATGACACATAAATTGTGAAGAGAATGTGATGGCAACAACATATATAATAAGTAGATGTGTGATATATACATGTGTTGTGCAAGTTTGGGGTTTACATGATCCACTACAAGAAAAAGGGCTTTAGTGGCGAGGAAAATCTTCATTGCATATGTTTTCAACAATAATGGTACAAAAGAAAAGAAAGAAAAGTTGCTTGACAACAATTGTAGAATCCCTATGTGGCGATTTTACCAATATATCAAGCATCCAAACTTCAGTTACACATCATCTCGAGCCTCAATATAATCTTCATCCTCCCAGTCCCCTACATAAAAATAGTTAATTCAAAGCACATAAACTATATATCAAAATACACCCAAACTCACAAAAACCCATTTATTAAAACAAGAGTTAATTGCATAAATAGTCCCTAAACTTTGAATTGCATGTTTGGTCCCAACCATTTCGAAAGTGCAGAAATCGTCCTTGTAGGAAACCTTTGAGTAAATTTTCGTCCCTGATTGGGATGAAACATGCAATTTAGCACTTTCGAAACATGCAATTTTCGTGCCAAACAGGGACGAAAATTTTCTCAAAGGTTTCCCACAGGGACGATTTCTGCACTTTCGTAATGGTTGGGACGAAACATGAAATTTGGCCAAAGTTCAGGGACATACAAAGGACAAATTCAAGATAAAATTTTACTGCCTACCTCAAATTCATGTGACAAAACAACCAATATAGAAGCAGCCACCAATCAGAAGCCATAAAACCAAACACACATATATAGTAGCAGAACCAATATACATGACTTTATAAGTCCAACAAACTATCCCCAATAATAAAAGGTTAACATGATAATATAATGGCAACAAGGCATAAATTGTCATGGGCACAAAGGCTTGCAGCTGCTATCAGGATTTCGTGACAGATTCACTCACAAAAGGTCACTATTGTGACTTGTGATCCTCATGAGACATCTAAGAAATAAAAGAAAACTGTGGTCCTAGCTTGTGGAATGTTTTAAAAGGGAAACCAGACTACCGACAGGACCTTTAATTGCTCTATGGACATCTCTGAAATAAAAGAAAACTATCGTCCTTGTGGAAAGTTTTAAAAGGGAAACCAGACTACTGACCATATTTTCATAAATATTAACTGAACTCGTAGTTAACTTATCGGTCTCTACATATTCCACTCGATTAAGTACCGACTACTGACCATACATTTTATTACTCTATGGACGTCTTTAATCATAAATTACTAACCTCTACATATCTAAAAGACGCTATCATGTTACTAGTATTAACAATACCATTTTGATATAAGAGCATATCATTTTAACCACCTAGGCATTGAAAAATCAATATAAAGAATTATGTGCCAAAGATACAGTAGTAGAAAATACCAAAATTTCATCAGCCTTATCATTGATCATTGCTTTGTTTTTATTTGAATAGTGGGCTATCTTGAACCCCCCAATCGCCGACACTTCCTCTCCCTGTTTCCTTTTCTGTTTCAAAATATAGTTAACAGTTATAACCAAAAAGGAAAACATACCATTTTAAACTACACTAATACTGCCACAATTTCCCTAAATGTAAAATATTAAAATCTCATCACACTTACCATGTTAATTACCCTTGCAATTGAGCCAACAATACGTGGAACCTCATTAAAAGATCTGTTCTGCTTATTTTTTGTGAGATTATAAGAAAAAGAAGGGTTGTTCAATTTTATACATCAACATTACATAACAGCAGGCATATATCAGTTTTATATGTAAACTTTCCGTTAACACTACATAAACAAATAACAAGAGAAGCATATACAAACATGAGCAGCAGACTGATATACTTGGCATAAGACGATATCGGCTGTCCATGGCCACAGTGCCATGATTCATAGTTTAGGCAGAATATGACATACCATATTTTATTAGTTAGGTTTGTTCTAGATATATTAGGAGTCATTATGCAATTGCTACCACTTCATTTTCAGGCTTTACTAACCTCCTAAGAACATAGTAATTTATAATTATGAATAGATCTTTCAAAAACCTCTAAGCTGACACGAGCTTAAATTCCAGGATCCTCATTCCAAAGTTACATATAGCAAAGAGAAAACTAGTTTGCAATGATATAAATGGATATTATGAGCGATGTTGCTTGAAAAGAATACCATGTATGGAAAAAAAAAATCAATAAAAAATAAAATCACTGAAACACAATTATTTCATAAAAGATATTCCAATGATCTATATAGCTTGAAAATCATTTTGTATCATGTGTCAAAATATATAAGAATGACCCGAACTCCTTTTGACCCAATAACAAAACCAATCCTACCCGTCAATTTAGAAACATCACTACAACATTGACTGCAATTGGAGGGGACATTTTTTCGCTTTCGGCAGGGACATGTCCCCTCCAATAACTTTCAGCGGGGACATATCCCCGCCAAAGCGTCCCCGCTAACACCTAGTCGCTGATACTTTTGGTGGGGAAAACGTTAGCCTTTAGGCGGGACTAGTGGGACCCACGGCATTTGGTCTGGTCAAAGATTGTCCATCGTGGCATTTCTTTTGGCAACTAAATTAACTCGAAAAAACAATAAAATGGTGATTAAGTTAATTAATCACACTTTTTGGCGGGAATTTGTTCATCAAAGAATTTGTTCTTCTTTTTTGAAGACATCCAGTAAATATTTGGAAGTGCGTATATTCACAAGGGTATGCTAATGCAAACATCATTCATTCAACCTAAAAAAGTCCAAACTGAACTAACCCTTTCCAAAACCACAAATAATTAACCAAGCCAGTAAACCATACGTGTCAAATTAAGCCCACACATAAGTGAAGCCACTAAAGTTCGCTCAAATGTGGTTTTCATTAGGTTCTGAGAAGTAACTTGCCAACATATCGCCGCAAAATCCCTTGGAAATTTTTGGGTGAAATTCTAACTAAAATATATGAATAACTAAAAACATAAAGAAAAAAAGCCATACCTTGAACATATTTCAAGGCAAACCTTCTGTTGCTTGGAGTATAGTGTGGAGATAAGCTGCATTCTTAAGGTGCAGATCTTGGAGGGTCGTTGGCCGTTCATACTTCCTACTCCAATAAGTCTAACCGGTTTTTCCTATAATAACCGGTTAGTACCGGGTTTGGTTTTTTCTACCCAAAAGTCTAACCGACCCGAACCGTTTTTTTGAAAATAACCAGTTTGACCAGGTTTGACCAAAAACTGGGTCGGTTACTAACCGAACCGGTTAGCCCAAAAAACCCGATTTGCGCACGGCTACTTTATAATATAAAGTACATGCAACAAAAGTTT
Organism: Chrysanthemum seticuspe; assembly: GCA_019973895.1. NCBI lineage: Eukaryota > Viridiplantae > Streptophyta > Magnoliopsida > Asterales > Asteraceae > Chrysanthemum > Chrysanthemum seticuspe. The sequence goes on along the minus strand of BPTQ01000009.1, from coordinate 19,333,544 downwards.
AAAACTATTAGACTTCAAAACCTAACAAAAGATAGGAAATAACAACATTAAGTACCAAAACATTCCTCCATTTTCATTCCTTAGTAACAGTCAATGTTTGGATTCCAAAAGTACAAAAGAAACATTTCTAAATAAAGTCAAGATATAACACCAGCATCTAACAAAAACTGAGTTGTACAACTGCATAATGCACACTACATGTTACCTATTTTCCCATCCAACAACCCAAAAAACCAAACCAAACTCCCAAGTTCAGGAATTTTGTACCTAAATGGAACAAACACCATCAGTACTTGGACCATTGTCGATATCCATTTTATCGGCTTCCTTAACATCTGCTAAAACATGTAGAAACTCGGGAGGAATAGCTGCAGGGTCGAGGTCTAGACAACCCTTTGGAACATTTGCAGATTCTTGACCCGTGAGCAAGTATGAAGGTATTTGATGCGATATTTTAAGAAAGTCTTTTTCCAGGATTACTTTTGTTTCTTCGTTGTCGAGATCTTGGTTTAAAATTGCGCGCATCGTTGCGCTCGCATCGCGCATCAGAGTGATGCGTTTGGAAAAACGCAATACGAAACCTGATGCGAGGCTGTTCCAGGATGCGGCCTAATGCGAACGCATCACATCAAAACAGTGAATTGCTCGCATCGGACGCAATGGATGCATCACTATGCAACAGTTTTAATTTTGACTTTTATAGTTCAAGTTGACTTTTTGTTTCTGTTCAAACCATTAAGTTGACATATTTGATGTTATAACATTAGGTAATATCATTATGCACATGACTTATTCGATATTTAATCATTTACTTGTAGACTAATTTAAGTAGAAATATTATATATTTTTTATTTAATACCTATCGCCGCGCGTCCGTGATGCGCTCGCAATCGCATCGCGCATCACGCATCGGTCTTTTGGACCTCGAGCGCAACGGATCGCCACACGCAATTTAAAACCAAGGTCGAGATGTCGGTGAAACACTGTTTTAAACCCCGCAACTTTGACTAGTGGTGTGACGGTAATGCCTGTTTCTTCACTGGACTCGTCAACTTCCACAACTTCCACAAACACTTCCTTTTTTAGGGAAAACACGAATGTTACCGTTTCTCTGCTTTGTAAAGCTAGCTTTATGTGAGAAATAGTTAGGAGAGGTAACGGTTTCGTGTTTTCCCGGTTGGAACTCACCGAATGCTTCCAGGAACCCGGGAAAAGGAAGTGATTTCTTGTTAGGTTTTGAGCTAAGCCAACATACTTTCATCTTAAACGGATTCAAAGAAATTACTTTGTGAACTATGGCATAGTTCCGAGGCATCCCGTCACGATCATCATAAGCAGCCCAGAGTTGACCTCCTTTGAAACACTTTTCGCTTCTTTCTATATCGAAATCATGAAAATCTGGATCTGGGACGTCAGCCTCATTACTCTTTGAGAAGCCGTTTGCCATGTCAGCAACTTTTACGGCCTCTGAACTCCATTCGTCCAGTTTCTTATTTATTTCCGTAGTTGCCTTCTTTATAAGGTGATTCTTGATAGGCCCTGTTTCCTTAATTGCATCAAACCCCTTAATGTCTTGCTTTGTTTTAACAGATTTGACTTTCTTAGATGCGGATTTAGCTTCTTTTTTAGCGATCTTATTACTCAAAGCTTCCTCTATATTAGTGTCTAGTCGGGCTTCTTCTCGATCCCTTTTTGGTGGACCCCGCTGGGAGCTTGTACCATTACCAGCCTCAATACCCGTACTCTTACACGTTTCTGGGGCTGAAATGTTATTTCCCGTTCCTTGTGAAATTCCTGCAACTTCTGAAGAAGCATTGACATTTGGTGGTGGAATCTCAGTCGCGTGAAACAGTCCATAACAAGTGGGGCATAACATATTTCGGTTTAAAAACTTTCTCAAGAATTCATACTGCAATTTGCATCTCATGCATACGGTCCAAAACGTCTTAGGCTTCATCTGTTTAGTTACTGGTAAAGGAATAGAAGTGGGACCCGTCTTGGTCGTCCCATTAACTTTATCCTTTTCTTGAGAGGTTTTAACCTCTGTTAAACAAGGCCCGAGAATCGTCTCAGGCGCTAACTGTTCATTAGACGATGCAGGAGCAGAAGTGGGACCCGTCTTGGTAGTCCCGTTAACTTTATTCTTTTTTCAAGAACCTTCGACCTTTGACGTCTCAGGAGCTATCTGTTCACTGGAGGATGAAGGAACAGAAGTGGGAACCGTCTTGGTAGTCCCACTAGTCTCATCCTTTTGACTCTTCGTTTTTTTCTTCGTCTGAATAGTAGTTTTATCCTTCTTTTGCGAAGTTGTAACCATTGTCTGCGCATCTGCGCCAGCTTTCGGGGCAGCTGCACTCTTCGTGAAAACCATTCTGAGTTGGAGGTATACGCACTTGTGAAAACACGTTCTGAGGAACCCTCTGCTTCAAAAAATGAGCATGCCTTTTATGATCATATGCCAATCTTTTGTCTTTATCGGATAACAGATTCCATGCTTGAGAAACGAGCTGGAATGCCCCTTCTGCACCTAAGGATTTGTTCTTATCGGGATGAAGTGATAAAGCTAGTTTTCTATAATGTTTCTTCACAGTATCATAATCGGCTAATGGGTTCACACCAAGTATATCCGATTCACCGCTTAGTTTGTTTTCGGCAGTAACATGCACATCCAGAACAGCTAATACTTGGGAAATACCCTCAAGACCAGGAAACAAATTTTGCGCCTACCAAAACTTTTGGCACCCTTTACATCCTTTGAAGAAAACTTACTTTCAGCGATTTCTTTCGCCCTTGTGGCATCATCCTTATTGTATTCCATCCTTCACGAGTTCACGTAAGCAGTTAATATACTTCACCACTTCCTTAATAATGCTACTACATTAATAGTTTCAAGTAAACGTGAAGATTATTAGGCAATATTCTGGCCCGAGATAATGCTTAACCAAGCTACTACTTTTGATCACGATTCTCAAACCTGATACAGATATACGAAGTTGATAGATTAAGCATAACGCACATGTATAAAGTATTCACAGAATGATTTCTCGTAGAAGTAAAACCATAGTAAACTATACCAGAATCCAAACACCTATTTTCCTCTTTGTCACAGAACTAAAAGTTTTACTTTATCCAAATACCCTGTTCACCAGTCACAAACCACCAACTGGACTTCTTCAACCCGTTTTCTTTTAATCTATTGCTTTTCATTTTATTTATTTGCCGTTTGACCTATTATATATAAAACTAACCAAAAGTGACCCGTTTCATGCCAAAAATAATAATTTTTCAGAGAGCAAGTTTGGAAGATCTGGTTACTTACTTTTAGTCAGCAAATGGCACACGTCTTATCAGTGATCTTACTGTTTTCAAACGGGCACATCACAAAGAGGACTATCTGTTAAGACGGACAACAAAACTGTTGGTACAAATGCAATATTGTCTAAATACATTCAAATTTTATGAAATTCAGATATACGAAGTTGATAGATTAAGCATAACACACATGTATACAGTTTTACTGTATTCAAATACCCTGTTCACCAGTCACAAACCACCAACCCGTTTGACCTATTATATATAAAATCTAACCAAAAGTGACCCGTTTCATGTAAATTGTCCCAAAAATAATAAATTTTCTGAGAGCAAGTTTGGAAGATCTGGTTACTTACTCTTTTAAAACTCGGGCACGTCACAAAGAGGACTATCTGTTAAGACGGACAACAAAACTGTTAGTACAAATGCAATATTGTCTAAATACATTCAAATTTTATGAAATTCAGAATAACCTGCCTTTATTACTTGTATTTATTGTAGATTTTCGAGATATAACTCTGGAAAGAGTGGATGTTGTTTCGTTACATCCAACTTACTCAAATCTTGTGTCATTAAACCTTTCTGTGGCATTATCACACTTTTGAAGGATTTAAAACTTGAGTGAGTTCTTTTATTGTACCTCAAAAACTCTGTCTCAAGTGGCATTAAGCCTGCATCAAGTGAAAATTTGAAAAGTTAAAACCGATAATAACTGAAAAACCTAAATGCGAAGCTGACTGTACAACAAACAAATACTTGCAACATAAAATAATCACGCTTAGCTTTTCTTTCCACATGAACATGGACAAAGTAAGTATATACTAAACTTATGCCATCAAGAAAGTTGTTCGATTCAGGTTATTTTTACCTTTAACCTTTACAGGCCAATGGGTCAATAGGTATAAAATTACATGCAGTATAAAAATCAAGGAAAATTTGACAAAAGATGTTCACAACTTCCAGTGATGTTAAATCAATGACTTGTTTAATAGTCAATAAGATGCTATTGATTCGTTGGAAATAACACTAGTGCTGGATGTTAAATCCACGCTTAGAGGTTGACTGTTAAATTGCATTGCCTGTCATTCAAAGGTCATTCATTCAACCTAAAAAAGTCCAAACCAAACTAACCCTTTCCAAAACCACAAATAATTATCCAAGCCAGTAAACCATACGTGTCAAATTAAGCCCACACATAAGTGAAGCCACTAAAGTTCACTCAAATGTGGTATTCATTAGGTTCTGAGAAGTAACTTGCCAACATATTGCCGCAAAATCCTTTCGAAATTTTTGGGTGAAATTCTACCCCAACCCTTGCTGCCCATTAGAATCCAAACTAAAATTAGTGAATAACTAAAAAAACATAAAGACAAAAGCCATACCTTCTGTTGCTTGGTAAATATAGTGTGGAGATAAGCTGCATTCTTAATATTTCAATTCCCATGACCCATCTTCAGAAACATTCTCGGGACGAATTTCAAACGAATGGTTTTACTTCAGAATACCTACGTAACAATGACTCTTATATGATTTAAGTGCTTTAAATACCACATCTTTTATATACATAATTAATGTAGCAACTATGACCCATTTAATTAGGAATGGGTCAATTTGGGGTTATGTTTATATAGTAATAGAGATATACTTTTTCTTTGGGTAAAGTAAAACAAATGTTTACTAATTAACAGAGATAGACTTTTGCGCCAATTCTGTAAGCTTCTAAAACTTTTGTCAAATTTTGATACATTTGACCCAAAGAGAAGATAAGGCAAGCAGATCAGGTTAACAATACATTCCTACAAAAGTGCTAAAATGTATCATTCAAAATTTATAGTAGGTTTAATAAATATGAAGAAATAGTGGCCAACAATGCACATTCTAAAGTATATCATATTATGAGGAAAGTTAAATGCAGAACAATAATTATCTAAAGATTAAATTAAAAAATCTCAACCATCCATCTATTTTAAATTTAAAGGTCTAGATTAATCCCCATTTTAATATAATTAATTATTAAAGGGCACTTTAGTAATATTATCCCAACACTCCCCATTCCCCAATAACAAAATACGTAGTGAGGGGATTTGTTAACCAAATTCTTTTCATTTCACTTCTCTTAAATCAACCACTACCAACAGATCCGGCGGTAACAGATTTGGTGGCGGTAACAGATCCGGCGGTTTTAGTGAGTATTTTTGATAATTGATTGAGGGGATTTGTTCGGAAGCCCCTACTAATCACTCGTCTATGCTCAATCTCATCACAACAGTAACCTAAAAGTGTTAATCGGGTGATTAGGGTTTCGTATGTAATAGAGTTGACGGGGATATTGATGGTGACGGGGCATCGATAGGGATATAGCAGTGGCGGCCGAAGGATGGAGACGACAACCGATGGTGATACGTTACTGTTCAAATAATGTAACAGGTTGATGAATATGGCTATTTGATTTTGTGTATCAATTTTGTTTCTTTAAAGATGGTAAATGAGGCCAAGGATCAGATGTGATTTTAAGCTGATCATGCACCAATCATTGGTTATGGTGCACACAATTTTGATCAAACGGAGGTATACGTCTAACACAAACTAGATAGAGAGTTTGGTGAAGAGAATTGCATGAAGCTGTTATTGGAGGAATAACCTTGATGAGTGTCATAGTCTATATAAATTTACGAGTAGTTTCTATTATTGTAGCTTCATAATTCTACGAGTGTACTAGCGTTAGACACTTAGACCTCTTACAACCCAAATTTTTTGGGTCTATTAGATTAATAATATAACAAATAAAGTATCATTTTCAAACTTCTTTATGCAATCTTTCTTCAAAGTGGTCGTAATGTAGTCCGGTGTTTGGTTGAACCTTCTATTGTTTTATGTTCTTATTGTATGTTATATGATCCATAAGAATATAATCTAAATGGTAGTCATGTCATTTAATATGTTTTGTATGTTTAACCAGTTTGACCCATGTCATTTTGTAGTGTTTGACCGATTTATTTTTTGTATTTGACCTGTTTAATTTGTATACTCTTTTTATATAAGCCATTTGACTCTTTCAATGTTTCACGAGCATTTTAGAGGATGTGATGTATCATGGTTGAAGATTGACACAAATTTTGTAATGTTATACTGTTATTGGATATGTAAATAGATAATTAACACAAATTTGTCCTAGTAAATAGGTTCTATTGGGTTTTTTATTCTCTTTGAAAGGGTTCGTATGACTTGTCATAGTTTCAAACTTATCATGAGAAACAGACTATGTTTTGTGCAATCACATGTGATTTTTTTTACGAATCCCGTGGGATTTTTTTACGAATCCCGTGGGATTTTTTACGAATCCCGTGGGATTTTTCTGGACAGAAATTTTGAAAAAAAAATCGTCTTTTTACGAATCCCGTGGGATTTTTCTGGACGGAAATTTTGAAAAAAAAAAAAAAAAATTGTCTTTTTACGAATCCCGTGGGATTTTTTTACGAATCCCGTGGGATTTTTCTGGACGGAAATTTTGAAAAAAAAGAGTTCGTCTTTTTACGAATCCCGTGGGATTTTTCTGGACGGAAATTTTGAAAAAAAAGAGTTCGTCTTTTTACGAATCCCGTGGAATTTTTTTACGAATCCCGTGGGATTTTTATGGATGGAAATTTTGAAAAAAAAGAGTTCGTCTTTTTACGAATCCCATGGGATTTTTTTACGAATCCCGTGGGATATTTCTGGACGGAAATTTTGAAAAAAAAGTTCGTCGAAAGTATATAAAAGTGCATATCAATAGAAAGATGATTTTTTTCTCGTCGCGATGGTGTATTTTTTTTAGCTTGAAGATTTACCATTTGCAAGATATGTTATTTTTTAAAAAATGGTGGAAAGTGGGTTTTTATAGAATTACATTTCTACCCTTCCTTTGTTAATTTTTGCTTTCATCTCATCCATTGGATGAAAAGAAGATGGATGGTTGAGATGTTATGATTTGTTCTTTAGATTAGATGTGTTTTGTATTGATCTCACCTCATCATATTATATGTCTAAATCACACCTTGCTATTGAAATACATAAATAAATATATACAATACTACAGGAAACTAGATGATTTCATAACTTACGGATATCATTCGGAAATAAGGACCCTGTCTTAACATGCTTATATACATTCAAAAAGTAATTAGGAAACTCAAAGCTTAAGCTTGTAACGTAAACTAATGATAAGTGGCAAACATAAAACAGACCGCGTTGCATACCGATTTTAAAAATTCAATGAGGGCAATTGGAGTTAACTTGCCGACTATCCTTATAGCCTATTTAATCTATAAAATCAAATACAATACCTAACACTTGCAGCATACTTCTATAGAAGTAATGAATTGTCCTTACGCGCGTAACAGAATTGCAGACAAAAAAAAGTCTGGTCACTAACTGCAAACAATCTATTTCATTGAGGCATAAAAGCAAACACTTGGTGTGCATACATATATAAGCCACTAATGAACACCTTAATTCATCAACTAAAGTAAACTAACAAAAATCAAAAACCCATATGAACAATCACAATTTTAAAAAGACACCCATATCGATTATATAAATTGTAAAACACTAATTTTTATATACCTTATTAGAATCGATCTTTAGCCTCTAAGTAAAACTCTTAATAATATTATAACAGAAGTTCCATCCTATACCTAACCATTTAATTTCACTTTTTCTCAAAGACGGCTATAAAAAAATCAATTATAAATTAAATAAAAATAGTAATCAGTTACAGAACCTGCATATCCAGCTGATTATGCAGGAGACGAACTCGAGCTCTCAACCGGCCATCTAAACTTCCGGCCAACGGAGGGGAACAGGTGACCGGCTCCAGTGACGGAGGTGCGGTGCTGTGGCTGGTGGTTGTGACTGCCATTGGTGATGGTGACGTGGCATTGTTGGTGAGTTGACTTTTAAAGATGGGAAAGTGGAGAGTACATATAATATGTGTTTCTCAATTGGTATATGGGATGATCTGCACTTTTTTTTTATTATTAAAAACATAATTTTATACAATTTGTAAGCATACCGTACAACACTATAAGACTAGAAATGATGAAAGAACAAAAAAATAAAATGGATTTGATTGTGGTGGTTGTGTAGTGGTAGAAGGTGGTGGTGTTGGTTGTGTGGTAGAAGGTGGTGGTGGTTGTGCTTGTAATGTGGTAGGAAAAAAGTAAAGCTTTAAATTTCAAAAGAAAATGATAGTGGAGAAAAAAAAACAGATGGTATATTAGTCATTTTACATACGCTTTGACATTGACAAATGGGGGTGCTATCGGTCGTTATTTGCAATTTTGCACGCCACTTTGTCTTAGTGGCTAATTTGTAATTTTTTTTCTCTCGGCGTGTTATTTGAATGCAACTTTGCTCTCGGTGGCTAATTTGCATTTTTTTTTCCTCTCAATGTGTTATTTAAAATTTTGGCAAACATAATGGACGAAATTTGCAATTTACCCTAATCAATAAAAAAAAATGCTAACCAACACAAACACACACCACACCCATCGTCTTCATCACACACACAAAACCCATAAACACACTCTCAAAAAACACAACACAAACACAAACCCATGCATTTTTAAACTTAAATATTAAAATAAATATGATTTCCCTGTATGTGCACGGAAGTTATAACTAATACAAAGTGTAAAACAAAAACATATATAATACTAAGAGAGGTAAGTGCATTTTTTAGGCCCTAAATTCCATGGCAAAAGCTAAACATAAACTAAATATATTCCATAAATAAAGGCAAGATCTTAAATTACAAATGCTTAGAGCATTCCCAACAATAACACCATAATATCAATAACACCGTCCACGTCAGCACCACATCAACTTTAACATTTCACCTTAACATCCCAAAAAACACTCACAGCAATAACATCCCAATAACATCAATAACATTCCCAACAATTTACAAAAACAACCCCTTATTTAAGGGCATAAATGAAAAAAAAAATAAAAAAAATAAAAAAATAAAAAAAATAACGGGCGTTACTAACCCAACGCGCAGGGACTAACGGCGTCATTTCTCAAACCCTCCAACGGTGTACTGCCGATAACGGTGTTATTTGGACGAAAACGGGCGTTATCCCGTTATTATTGTGCATGCTCTTATAGATTTATAAGGGCAAAGCCACAAATGACTAGTTTAAATTTCAATTTTTGTTAATAGGGCTAACACACTTCCAAAAGATCCATTATGACAATTATACTTTCAAACTTTAACCAATATAACTAACCACTTAACATGGTAATTACACCGTTAGTTCCCAATACATAAACTATTGCACCGTTGGTCCTCAATACATAACCCCAGTTAGTCCTCAATACATAAACAATTGCACAGTTGGTCCTCAATGCATAACCACAGTTAGTCCCAAATACATAACCATCACCCACCACCGCCACCCACCCCCACCACCTACCACCACCGCTTACCACCAACACTTACCACCACAACTAACAATAACCACCACCAAGCACCACTGCCACCACCACGCACCACTAAATTTATAGGAAGTTACGTTGTTATAGGGAGATTTAGTTCGAATATTAAAGACTGAAATTTGAAAATTTACTAATTATAGTTTGATGAGACACTTGATTTTTATTTATTTATTTATTTATTTATTTATTATTTTATTATTTTTTAGATTTTGTGGCTAAAAATAGTAATAACATTTGTGTTTTATATAAGGGAAGTGATTTGCATACTCAATTTATTGATTGGGACACTTACAGTATAAGCAAATAAAGCACAATGTGAGTTTTGTACAAGCAAATCACTTACCTTTATATAAGGGTTGATTGGTGTTTAGAAAATAACATGTAGATTTTAGAATAAGTTGCCAAAATGAATATGTTAGAATGGGCCTAAGTTTATTGGTCCTTTAAGTGCCACGTCAAATATAGAGATTTGACATAAAAGTGTGAAATATTTGCTACACCTAATTGGTTCACCCGCATACTAGTGTGAACTTTTTTATTCTTCTCACTTTAAAGTGTGTAAACATACTTAATAAGTGTGAGTACGTTACGGTAGTGCTACCCTCGTGTGCTAAGCATGTGACTGAGGATAACGATCTGGCACTAACTTCATTAGGAAATAGGACCAGAGGCGAGCAATTTTCGCAACGATATGGAGCAACGATGAAACTTTTCTTAGATTTAACGGTGCAATTTTTGCTACATCTAACATGAAATCTAGCAATACCGTGGGAACTTACGGTGTATTTTACTCTCTTTAAAAAAAATATATGAATTGATGTTATTAGATGATTAGCCATAAGGTTGTTTATTATTTTAAGCATACAGAAACGTTTTTGGATGTGAGGTGCCAGTTTTTGTATTTTTAGGATTAATAATTGATTTTTACTATTATTGTGTTAATCTGATTTTGATAAAAGACTGAAGAGTTAATGGTATTTCCTTTACATTTTGGTTATTAGCAAAGTTTCAAAAATCACGAATCGGAGTCGGACGATCGACCCTCTTGTAGCTTGTAATCGGTCTATGAAGGATTAATCGGATTGACATTTGTGACAAGTTTTGGATATTCTATGCATGATTTTCCTTAAAAAAATATATCCTGTAATAAATACAAACGGCGACTATAAGTGATTAAAACTAGTTTATGGCGAGTTTTGGGTTTGACCACCGCTGAGAGTCGTTACCCCCGTTGACCAATTTGTTTGACCGATTTACACAAATCAAAAAGGTTAGTGGCCCTGTAGCGCCTAAGCAGCGCTTAATCGGCCTTTTAAACCTTTTTTTTTTTTTTTTTGCCACACTGGTTATAAGTATTAACATAAACAAAAACATGTGGAGAGAAATGAATCTAACCACACAAATCGTCCTTTTGGTTTGACGGGTTTCTCATATATAGTCCCTGTATTTTTTTTAAGCATGTCATATCCTCGTGGTATTGATCTTTTACGTATCTTATCCAAATTTCTAACGGTGTTAAATATGACTGTTAAATGTCGATTGTTGCTATAAGTGCTGATTTTAAAAGTTGATATAAGATGTGTATAAGATGTGGTCATAAGTTGTGTTATAAGTGTATATGTCGTCATAAGTGCTGATTTCATAAGTGCTATAAGTCGTGTATAAGTTGTGGTCAAAAGCTACAGATAATGATCTGTCAGATACCTTCCTTATCTACATATCTTTTGGAGTGTTGGGTAAGCCTCTTTATTTTTCTTCATATCTTTATAAAAGTTAACTAAAACTAATAATACAAAATTTGTAGCTTCAGATCGGGTGAATGGGACCCGACGCTAAGGAGGAGATTCTATAATCCCGATGATGCTATCACTAGACACGTTGTGCAGATAACCGTCTTTTCGTATCATTTATACAAAATTCATTATTGTCAATTAGCAATCGTGGTTAAGTTTTTGGTTACCGAGTTTTTTTTTTTTTTTTTTTTTTTTTTTTTTTTTTTTAATTGGGTAAACTACTCCCTGTTGGAAGCAAATGGAAAAAGAACACCGGGGGGGGGGGGGGGGGGGGGGGGGTCAAAGAAACTATCATCTTAAATCATGGAGTGTAAAGGGCATGTGGAATCCAAGGTCTAGAATCTGGCCATGGCGATTCTGGGACAGGAGTTATACCTCCAAGTTTGGAACGATGAACATAGTCTCCGGACGAAATATGGTATCCCAGTAAACGCACTAAGATGCAGTCTCGCATCGCCGAAGTAGAAAAACTTGGAATAATGCTAAATGTATTTTAGATATGTATCACTAATGATAGGCTTTCTAAACTTGGATTAGGTGGGGGACACATGACACTCAATGATAGGCTTTCTAGACTTTTTAATTTTTTTTTTTCACTTTGCAAGGGATCTCAACTCGTATATTGTATCAAATGTGCGATAACCAAATAGATCATAAAACAACAATACTAATACATGATCCGGTTTAACCCAACATTATGCAAATCCGCAAAAAAAATAAAAATAAATAATAAATAAACTTTATACTCAAAGAGCACCAATTACCGTACCCATACAAAACTAAAGTTTGTGATTAACCAGAACGGAGTAAGTAAATAAATTTACACTAAGATATCAGGATTGCTATTACTCTAGTAATAATAATTAACAGTTCCCGTGACTACATATTTGTTCATTCCAGTTAGGAGCTAAGTCATGCCACCACTTAGAGCATCTCCAATGGTAAACCTTTTGAAAAGGTTTATATAATTTTCATGTCATATACTCTTAAATTTCTCATTTTATAAACCTATTATCACTATAATTAAATTTGTTAAAACTTTATAACTTGATACGGTTTAAATGAGTTACATGTATTTTAGTTGCAATGAAAAGGTCTATAAACTTATACTTATTTCATTCCATGTCATCATAAACCTTATATGACTATACTAAATCAATTTATAAACCTATTCAAAATTTATATACCTTTTCATGAATCTCTTATAGTGGATACCCTTATTCCTAATATTTAGTAGTGGAGTAAGGGGTTGTTTATTAAATTAAGTGATTAGCCTTAAGTGTCTTAATTAGCCTCTTAATTGGAAGAGAGAGACATTTGTGAGCATCTCAATTAAAAAACAATATATATATTATGAATATTTATGTGTGTGTCTATCCATATACCTTAACTTACATAACCTCTCATCTTTTATATTCCCTCATTTATTGTTTGTACTAAATACTTGATGAAGAGAGCCCTATAAATTGAGGCTAGTTTTGTAGTTTGTGACATCAATGAAAATGCATTCCATAATCTCTCAATTCTTCTAGTTTATTCTAGTTTCGTAGTTTGTGGCATCAATGAAAATGCATTCCATAATCTCTCAATTCTTCTAGTTTATACTCCTTGTCAAATATCGTTATTTCATAACACGTTATTAACACGATAGTCTCCGAGTTTAACCATTGATTTTGTTCGGTATGTATTTGTGTCTCACATACTTGTTTTTGTTCTATTAACTATTTTGTTTATACACCGTTAATTTACTATGATGTATCTGTGCAACAAACTCAATATGATTAACATGAGATGATCCCATTTCAGTTAATAATTTGTACAAGTTATAATGAAGAAATTTATCACCAAACTAATAGAAGCAATCCAAATAAAAATATGTTAACTGGTTGATTTGAAACTTAATTATTTTCATTTTTCTATCATTTGTTTATATGTACCTTTACTTTCATATGGGGCTGTGATAGAGTAATACTATGATTGTGCGATTGTATGTAGTGAGTGAATGTTGTATATTATTGTTGATAAATATTTTTTGTTTGCGTTTATGTTCATGACGAGATCAAGATCAAACTAAATAGGTTGTGTAGTATATGTTAGGATTTATTATTAACAATATACTATATTATAGTGCATTATGTTCTAAAAAAAATTGTTGTAACATGCACTTATCGTTTTGTATAAGTTTATTGTTGTTTGTAGTTTAATCTTCTATCTACTAATCTAGTAATTACCTGATGTACTATAAATAAATGACTATGCATATGTGTTGTATATTACCATTGTGCCATTTTTGTGTGTACATGTATGTAAAATCTATGCGCTTTTTGTATGTGACTGGTTGCTTTGTGCGATGTTACAACATTATCGTAAATAAATACTATATACTTTATTGTATCTAATCCTTGACCATGCTGGGTATTGTGCTATATGCTGTAATTGTATCAAAGTTATAAGCTTGATTCTAAACTCATTGTTTTTTATGTGTATTGCGCTACAATGATTTTTTTATGATGTTATGTGACTATTTGCTTTACTGTGATATTTTCTTTGTTTGTTCTAGTGTGTATCTTGCGAAACTTGATTTTTTGGCTTTGGACATAACTGGAAAAAACTATTTGTCTTGGGTTTTGGATGCCGAGATACACCTTGCGACTGATGGTCTTGGTGATACAATCAAAGCGGGAAAGGAAACAACTGTTGAACAAAAGACTAAGGCAATGATATTCTTACGCCATCACCTCCATGAGAATTTAAAATATGAATATCTTACTGTTAAGGACCCACTTGTCCTTTGGAATCATTTGAAGGACATATATGAACATCAAAAAATTGTGATTTTACCGAGAGCCCGCTATGACTGGGTTCATTTAAGGTTCCAGGATTTTAAATCAGTGAGTGAATATAATTTTGCTATGTTTAAAATTACCTCCCAATTAACTTTATGGGGAGAAAAAATCATTAATGAAGAAATGCTTGAAAAAACACTCTCTACATTTCATGCCTCTAATTTACTATTGCAACAACAGTACCACGAAAGAGGCTTTAAAAAGTATTGTGATTTGATCTCGTGTTTACTTGTCGTGGAACAAAACAATGAATTATTGATGAAAACCCATGAGTCACGTCCAACTGGATCCGCTCCACTTTTGGAAGCAAATATGGTATATAGAGGTCGCGGTCGTGGATCTGACCGTGGACGAGGACATGGCCATGGATGTGGCCGTGGTCGTATCCGCGACCAAGGGCGTGGTTTTGGTCGAGGTAATTATCATGGTTTTCAATCTGGGAATACAAGTGGTCACAAAAAGTGGCAAGAGAAAGGAAAAATGATCGAAAATGATGGAGGTGAAAAAATAAAAGGTACCACAGAAAGTGCATGTTATCGATGTGGTGGTGCTAATCATTGGGCCCGTGCATATCGCACACCCAAACATTTGGTGGAACTCTACCAACGATCTCAAAAAACAAAGGAAAAGGAGTCGAAGTTAACTTTGCATATGATGAAGGAAAATTTGATAGCCTTGATATCAATAGCCTCGGTATTGACAACCTTGGTGTTCCAGAAGACCAAAATGATAACACTCATTTGGATGTGAGTGATTTCCTCACAAACGAGTGATCCATAAAGCCAATAATAAGAGTGCCAATAAAGCCAAGAATAAAATGTCTTCACGTTAATGATGATCTTGTTTTGTTTATTTTTAAATGTTCCTATTATGTCTCATGAGATGTAGTTTATCTATAACTACTCATTTGGCTTAATAAAACATGTTATTTCCTTTTAATTATTCTGTTAAACATTTTACTTATGATATGTGTTTTATTTTGAAGAATGTGGATCGTGTGGCTCAACTTATTATTGATGATGAAGACATATGTCTAGTGGATAGTGCAACCACACACACGATACTCAAAAAGGAGAAATATTTCTCACACTTGAACCTGCAAGAATCAAATGTTAATACTATCTCGGGTAGTGCAAAACTAATAAAAGGTTATGGAAAAGCACATATACTATTACCCGAAGGAACAATATTTAAAATTGACAATTCGCTATTTTCCCCATGTCTCAAAGGAATTTATTAAGTTTTAAAGATATTCGTCAAAATGGATATCATATTGAGACTACAAATGAAGGACATGATGAGTACCTTCATATTATAAATGTGATTTTGGGTAAAAAGAAAGTGTTAGAAAAATTACCCGCATTTTCATCCGGGTTGTATTACACTAAGATTAATATTGTTGAAACAAATGCGGTCATAAATAAAAAACTGATTGACCGAGAGAAATTTATCGTTTGGCATGACCGGCTAGGCCATCCCGGATCATTAATGATGCGAAAAATAATAGAAAATTCAAAAGGACACCCATTAAAGGACCATAAGGTTCTAGAAACGAAAGATATTACACGTGTTACTTGCTCACAAGGTAAATTGATCACATTCCCATCACCAGCTAAGATAGGGAATGAATCCCTTAATTTTCTAGAAAGAATCCAAGGGGATATATGTGGGCTCATACGTCCACCTTGTGGACCATTTAGATACTTTATGGTTTTAATCGATGCATCGACTCGATGGTCACATGTGTGCTTATTATCAAGTCGCAATATGGCTTTTGCGAGATTACTTGCTCAATTAATAAGACTGAGGGCACATTTTCCAGATTATCCTATAAAGACAATACGTTTGGACAATGCTTGTTAGTTTACATCCCAAACATTTAATGACTATTGTATGTCTATTGGGAAAAGTGTAGAACATTCAGTAGCTCACGTTCATACACAAATGGGCTTGCTGAGTCTTTTATCAAGCGGATTCAGATGATTGTAAGGCCCATGAATATGAAAGCGAAACTACCAGTTTCTGCTTGGGGCCACGCTATTTTACATGCAGCAACACTAATTCGTATCAGGCCAACGAGTCACCATACTTACTCCCCATTACAGTTGGTTTTTGGTCAGGAACCAAATATTTCCCATCTAAGAATTTTCAGTTGTTTAGAATATATGTCCCAATTGCTCCATCATAACGCACAAAAATGGGACCTCAAAGGAGAATGGGAATATATGTTGGGTATGATTCACCATCTATAATTAGATATTTAGAGCCATCAACGGGGGATTTGTTTACGGATCGATTTGCTGATTGTCATTTTGATGAGTCAGTATTCCCAACATTAGGGGGAGAATAGAAACAGCTGGGAAGTGATATAAGTTGGAAAGAATTATCGTTATCTCATCTTGATCCTCGAACAAGAGAATGTGAACAAGAAGTTCAAAAGATAATTCATTTACAAGGGATAGCAAATCAATTACAAGACGCGTTTACTGACCTTAAAAGAGTAACCAAGTCACATATACCAGCTATTAATGCTCCTGTCAAAATTGATGTTCCTAAAGAACATTCAGAAATTGCTAATGAGTCTAAGGCACGCCTAAAGCGTGGTAGACCAGTCGGTTCCAAAGATAAAAATCCTCGAAAGAAAAAAGGAGTCTATAATCAAGATGGTCAAGTCGAGGTTAAAGAAACACCAGAAGGGTCCTCTATAAGGACATTAGACATGACTGTTCAAGATGAACCTCGTGTACCCGAAAATGAAGAGATCTCAATAAATTATATCATGTCTAGAAAGGTTGGGAACCGAAATGAGATCAACGTCGATGATGCTTTTGCATATAATGTAGCGCTAGAAGTTATGGAGGATGAGGATCAAGAACCAAAGTCAGTTCCGGAATGCAAAAATAGAAATGATTGGCCAAAATGGAAAGACGCAACTGAGGCAGAATTAAAATCTCTTGAAAAACGAGAAGTTTTCGGACCGATAATCCGTACACCTGGAGGTATAAAACCTGTTGGGTATAAATGGGTCTTTGTGCGATAACGAAATGAAAAAAATGAAATTACTCGTTACAAAGCATGATTGGTGGCACGAGGATTTTCACAAAGACTAGGTATAGATTATGAGGAGACATATTCTCCAGTGGTGGATGCAACTACTTTTCGGTATCTAATTAGTCTGGTAATACAAGAAGGTCTCAACCTGCGTCTAATGGATGTTGTGACAGTGTATTTATACGGCTCACTTGATACAAAAATCTTCATGAAGCTTCTAGATGGGTTTAAGCTGCCTGAATCATGTAAAGCAAGTTCTCGAGAACAATATGCAATCAAACTGTATAAATCTTCGTATGGGTTAAAGCAGTCTAGGAGAATGTGATACAATCGCCTTAGTGAATATTTATTAAAGGAATGATATAGAAATGATTCTATTTGCCCATGCATTTTTATAAAAAGGTCTGGATCTGAATATGTCATAATCGCTGTGTATATTGATGATTTGAATATCATTGGAACTCCAGGGGAGCTACCAAAGGCAGTTGAATACCTCAAGAAAGAATTTGAGATGAAAGATCTAGGGAAAACAAAGTTTTGTATTGGATTACAAATTGAACATCTAAAAGAATGGAATCCTTGTCCATAAAAATGCATACATAGAGAAGTTGCTAAAAAGATTTTATATGGAAAAATCCAATCCATTAAGCACCCCAATGGTTGTAAGGACCTTAGATGTTGAAAAGGACCATTTTCGACCTCCAAATGATAACGAGGAAATTCTTGGTCCCGAAGTACCTTATTTAAGTGCCATTGAGGCATTGTTATTTCTTGCGAGTCATACACGACCTCATATATCATTTTCACTAAACTTATTGGCAAGGTATAGCTAGTGTCCAACAAGGAGACATTGGAATGGGTTGAAACAAATATTTTGATACCTTCAAGGTACAAAAGATATGGGCTTATAATATGCTAACTCATCTGAAAGAAATCTAGTTGGTTTTGCAGATGCAGGATATTTTTCTGATCCCCATACTGGTCGGTCCCAAACTGGATACGTTTTCACAAGTTTCGGTATTGCCATTTCATGGCGTTTCATGAAACAAACAATGAGCGCCACTTCATCGAATTATGCAGAGATCTTGGCCATCCATTACTGTACCCCATGCTCTAAGGCTATTAGTTGATGAAAATTATGTTACATAATTCAAAAACATAATACGAATAGAACCCAAAGTTTTTGACTTAATGGTATGTAAGCGTGCATATCAACCATAAAGTTGTGGGTTTGTGAGATTGTATTGTGATTTGTGTTATCTTTTATACAATAAAAGAATTAGGAGTGTATTATTTCTAAAGTTTTTTGCCAAAACAACCTTATTAAGAAAAAAAAAATAAAAAAATAGGCCAACTAGGTTGTCTATTTGACACGTGGCAAAATCGAGCATTCTTATTGGTTAGTTGAAAGTCAAAATTAAAAAAGAAATTTGTCAAGCTTTTATAAATTTGGTGAAGAAAAAAAAACATAAAAATATAAGTGTAAATTTGTGAAAACAACGACTTAAAAAACTTTGGAAATTAATAAAAACTTTATTGGGTGAAATTTAAATAAATTGTATAAAGTTATGTATAAAACAAAAACATATAGTGTATAACACATAGAGGTAAATGCATTTTTTGGGCCCCAAAATTCATGGACCAAAGCTAAGCATAAACTAAACATAATCCAAAAATAAAGGTAAATAGTAAGAACATATTTACACAAAGTATAACTTAAATATTTTAACCAATATAATACAATCAAGTTCACTTTTGAACTGAAATAATTTTTTTGTTTGGAGTGATCATGGATCAGGGAAACTATTTGTTATGGCCCATTATATCATTTTATAAGGAACATCTTTTATTTTTTCAATGTTACGCTTTCATTTCTTGATCAAATGACACTTGTAACCTTAAATAAGAAGAATACAAAGATGTAGCGTAGTACTATACTGTAAACACCATCCGTGAGGCAAACAGTTTGTTATACTACATGTATTATATCATATGTGCGATAATCATATAGAGCATAAGACAACAATACTAATGCATGATCTAGTTTAACCCAACATTATGAAAAATAATAATAATAATAAAATAAAGACATTAGACTTTATACTTAAAGAGCACCAATTCATGTACTCATACAAAACTCAAGTTTGTGATTAACCATAATGGACTAAGTAAATGAATTTATAGTAAGATGGCCAATTTGTTATTACTCTAGTAATAAAAACTAAACAGTGCCCGCGGCTACATATTTGTTCATTCCAGTTAGGAGCTAAGCCATGCCACCACTTATTCCTAATATTTAGGAGGCGTTTGTCTTTAGGTTTTTGTCCAAAGGGTTAAAAGTTAAAGTAGAATAGTTAGTTTGGTTAAAATACATAGCATAAATAACTGGTACTAAATCCAAATAAGAGGGGATGTGCAAATCCTTATGAAAATCCTGGTTAAGTGTGGAGGGTGTCGTTAAGGGTTTTCCCTTGCCACATTAGCTTCACGTCACCATTTAACACTTCCATTATTTTTCCTTCTCATCTCCCTTAACCTCTACAACACATTCTCTTTTTTCATAAACATTTTTTTTTCATCATTTAAAAATATCCTTAAAACATATAACAACACACCATATACAAAAAAGATATAAAATATCCTCTCTCTTTCATTGATTATGCATGTTTTAAAACACACACAACAACCCACCATATACACAAAATATATAAAATATAATTTATCTTTCATTGGCTATGCATATTTTTTTGGCACCATATGCACAAATGAAATAAACTACAATTTCTCTTTCATTGGTTATGCATGTTTTTTATGCGAGACTCTACTCCCGTTAGGGAGAGTTTTTCATCTTTGTCGTATACATCAAATTGGGTTCCCTGGTAAGCAAAAGCCTTTCCTTTGAGTTTCCTGAGAGTGCACCCTACACCCTAACCTCACACACTACTAGCAATTCTCTCTTTCCTCTTTTATTACTACAAAATTATGTACGGGTCTTGAGTCCTTCTCCTATCTATCTCATATATTTTAATATTAAAATACTAAACCATTGTCCTAATATGTATCCCAACGTATAAAACAAATAACTTTTTTAATCTAAATTTAAATTATAATCATAAACCCGTCTACAAACCAAACGGGCCCTTAGTAGTGGTATAAGAGCATGTACAACGGTAACGCCATAACGGGCGTTATACTTGATTTAACGTCGTTAACTGGCGTTAACCCTTGGAGGATCGGCGTTAGATAGGCGTTAAGGGACCAACGTTGGGCTGGCAACGCGCATTAAAGGCATAAAAAAAATACAAATTACCCCTAAAGACGAAGACGGTTTTGTGTTTTTGTGTTTGCGTTTCTGGGTTTACACGTTAAAGACGAAGACGAAGATGGGTTTTTGTTTCTGTGTTTGCGTTTCTCGGTTTACACGAGGAAGACGATGAAGGGATAAATGCTTTGTTGAAAAGGACGGTCAAGATGATGACATGTTAGTTTTTAAGATGATAAAAATGGTTTTCTAGTTTGTGTTGGAATACACAGTTTACACGGTCAAGATGTGTAGTCTGTATTGGAATACTATGGGCTATATATGGCTTTCTAGTTTGTGTTTCTATGATTTTGTTTTGTAATTGTTTTTTAATAATATAAAAATGTTATTTGGGGTGTTTTGAAGTGTTATTTTAGTTTTGAAGTGTTTGTTTTAGTTTAGGGGTTGAAATTGAAAATATGAAATGTTATTGATGTTATTGGGATGTTATTGTTGTGGGTGTTTTTTGGGATGTTAATGTTAAATGTTAAAGCTGATGTGGCGCTGACGTGGACGATGTTATTGGTGTTATGGTGTTACAATTGTGCATGCTCTAAAGGGTTGTTTACTAAATTAAGTAGTTTAGCGTGAAGTGTTTTAATTAGCCTCTTAATTAAAAAAGATAGATATTTATAAGTCTCCCAATTAAGAAAGATTATGTGTTTGGGGCTTAAATTTATCTCAATTAAGATAGAATAAAAGAAAAGTAAAAACCTCTTATATTCATTTTTAAAACAAAATGATGCGTCACAAATAGAAAATGAGAAGAACATTGAACTAGTAATTGGTGTATTTCCTTTTTAGTTGCCACGCTGGCAATCCCATCAAAACAAAAACACTTTGACTCTAACATGACACAATGCTGCCATCAGAGCTATATCTTCTTTGGTTTCCCATTTTGCAACAAATTTCTAAAAATACTTTGTGAAGTTTCGTGATTGGGTATAATAGGCATATGATTTAAATTTGAAGACTGAGAGTTTAGAAATCTTTGATATTCTTCATAATACTGGGTGTTTGGGAAATAATTTGGATAATTAGGATCAATAGGAGATAAACTAGATATAAAAAAGTCTAAGAAACCAGAAATGAGAATTGAGAATGTGTATGAAAATATGTTGATATTAGATTATATTTATAGAGAATTAAAAACTAAAATTATTGATATAATTATTATTTAAAAAAAACTAAAGTTAATGTAAATTATCCATTAGTTTATCAAAAATATGAATAACTAATAAGAAAATGGAAGAAAATATATGTGCCCACTTATATCGTGACATGTGGCATTTTTGATAAAGAATTAAAAAACTATAAACTTTGATATATTTTTTATAAGTTTTAAACATAATACAAAATAGTAAATACATGAAAAAAAAAGGTTGGATAACAAATTTGAAGCTACCAATAAAAATGTGACATGTGGCAAGATTGGGTATCATATTTGCAAATCATGAAACCTGATTGTCAACCCTATTTTTATTTTTTTTCTCGCTTCTAATATAATGTATATATTTTTTTGTTTTTTTCCTAACCAACCGGTTGCCAACTTGACAGATAAGACTATCTTTATCAACAAACCATCATATCCCAATCTCTAAATAAAATATTATTATCTCTTTCATCCACCTACACAACCAATACATATAACCAATCTATATTTTCTCATCATTTATCAACAATCCAACCAATCTATACTAAATATTAAAAACTGCAAATTGCTTCATTAGATTGCTTATTGTTAATATAATATTATTTTTCATGTTCCTTTTTTTTTTTTTTTTTTTCAGCAACTTATACAATATAGTCTAATTAATGTCACCTGCCAATCCCACCCCACATTTCCAATCCATTATTATTATTATTATTATTTTCTTCATTTCATTGTAGCATTTCACATCAAAACCACTGATGGTACGTTCTATTTCTTGCAAAATTGTGTAATTAGATTATTATAAATTGGTTGTGATAATTTATTAATATATACATCGGGATGTTTGATTAGAAATATGGACTAATTCGGTTTTGCCAATTATATTAATTGGAGGTGGTTGTTTAAGCTTATTTTGTGCTTATGATCTTATTTGCTTTGGCTTATATCTCATAAGCTCATCTTTATTAAAGGTTGTTGTTTGTTGTTAGGTTTTAACGTGTTTGATTGTTATTAGGTGAGGACTTACTTTGGTGTTGGTGGATTGCAGTTGCCGGAGAAAGATCGAGTCGTTTTCGGACCGTCCGTCTGAGTGGAAATCGTTTATTAGGTGGGGACTTATGTTTATTACATTGGGATGATGTATTTGCCTTTTTTTGGACTATTATTTGTTATAGTAATACGGGATTTAGGGGGTGTTTGGGTAAGCTTATTTAGAGTAGCTTAATAGGTTATTGGGTTATGAAAAAACTTAAATTAAGGTTGCAAATCTCGCCAGGCGGCAGTGATTAATTGGCCTAGGCAGGGAGTACGTGGGGGTATTGGAATTTTTATGTACAAGTTTTGAAATTGTATGTATGACATGTTTATTGGACCATAGTATATTGTTCATAGAACCAAAAAGTATGTTTGGAAACATTAACACAATTGTTAAAACACTTTAAACTGAGTTTTGTACGAATTAGCACCGAGCTGGCCAAGTTTCGACCAAATTGAATCTTTTGGCCTATTCTGCTCAACTCGCTCTGGTCACTGACCTTGTGGCGTGTAATCACCGATTACTTTGTAGTCCAAAAACTCACACAAACAAAAAAACAAATCCAACATCACTCTCGATCTAAAAACGAGTAAATTCCAAAAATCGTCCTTGTGGTTTGGTCAAATTGCATGTTTCGTCCTTGTAAATCAATATGTGCAAATATCGTCCTTATTTTGCACTGTTACGTGCACTTTTGGTCCTTCAACAGTGAAATTTGGCAAACCACAAGGACGGTTTTTGCAATGATGGAGGACCAAAAATGAACGTAACAGTGCCAAATCCGGACGATCTTTGCACTTAATGAACCACAAGGACGAAACGTGCAATTTGGCCAAACCACAAAGACGATTTTTGCAATTTACTCTTCTAAAAACCCTCACACCAATCCAGATCTAAACACCACATAACACAAAATCATAACCAGCTCCCTCACATTAGAACAAACAAAACCTTATCACAAAAAAATATACAAAATCGACACACGCAAATCTTAACACAAACAAGAACAACAAACTCTCATCATCTTTACAAAACAAAAAACTCACAATGATGTAAACACACAACAGTGGCTAAACACGAATGATAGTAACCCTCTAATTTGAAGAAATGAGAGATTGGTGGAGTTGAAGATGATTAATTGCGTGTGTGATGTTGGAAATCGTTATTAGGTGAGGACACTTATGTTTATTACATTGGGATGATGTATTTGCCTTTTTTTTGGACTATTATGTGTTATAGTAATATCATCGTACGGGATTTAAAGTAGCTTAATAGGTTATTGGGTTCTGAAAAAGCTGAAATGAATGTTGCGAATCTCCCTAGGCGGCAGC
This sequence comes from Chrysanthemum seticuspe, assembly GCA_019973895.1. NCBI lineage: Eukaryota > Viridiplantae > Streptophyta > Magnoliopsida > Asterales > Asteraceae > Chrysanthemum > Chrysanthemum seticuspe. The sequence continues at coordinate 19,309,244 of BPTQ01000009.1, read as the reverse complement.
GAGTACGTGGGGGTATTGGAATTTTTGTGTACAAGTTTTGGAATTATATGTATGATATGTTTATAGGACTGTAGTATTGTTCATAGGACTAAAAAGTATGTTTGGAAACATTAACACAGTTGTTAAAACACTTCAAACCGAGTTTTGTACGAATTAGCACCGAGTTGAACAACTTGTGACCAACTCACCCTGGTCATTGGCCTTGTAGCTAGTAATCGTGGATCACTTTGTGATCTGATGTTTACTACTCTGTGTAGGCTTATTTTAAGAGGTTAATAAGCTATTTGGTATAAAAAAAAGGTACAGAGATTATTGAATGTGTTTGGGTAAGCTCATGTCAAAGTGCTTTATACATTAGGATGTATTTGTATTTTTCCTAATTATCATGTGTAGATCAGCGTGAGTTTGTGAGAGAGAGATAACTGTCATGGGAATATGGGATTTAGGGGGTGTTTGGTTAAGCTTGTATAAATAACTTACAGGCTGGGCAAGCTTATGCCAAAGTGCTTATTAGTAGTTTTGTGGGGGAATAAGGGGTTTTTCGATAATGAATAACTAGATAAGTTAAGCATATGGTTATCCATATACAGTACGTCTTAGTATCTTTTAGGCATGATTGAAGCTAATATAATGTACGTTGCCTTGTTCTGCGTCAAGATAAGAACCATATCTAAAGACTTTATCTTCTGAAGTTTGGTTATAAAAGTTGCAAGGTTCATTAGTTTTTCTGGTGTACAGTCTACTTATATCCTATCTTAAGTTTGATCTAATTGTGAGATGTTTTTTAATGTTGCAGAAAGTATCACTGAAGAAGAACGATCTGCTAGATATGCTTCTTCCTTACATTCAGAGGTAACTTGGCTGTTTGAGATAATGTTTTTAATCTTGTTAACATGTTTAAATTTTTGTATCTGCAACTGACAATCAAAGTTGTATTTTGCGTATGAATGTTATATCAGGTTTGCGCCCATACCTAATACTGAGTTTGTACTCGGATGTTACAGCTTATGAGCCTTAATGTGAAGAAATCAGTAGCATATATTGAAACTTATAAGATATATGACATGAATGGGATTATGTGATGTGTGAGGTGTGGTTTCTTTAGGATGGGGGCTAGTGAGCTGTGAAAGATGAAGCTACTTTTCCCTAACTGGTGTTTCGAATAAAGGTTTAAACAGATGACTTATGTATCTTGGTTTTGAAAACCTTTGCTTCACAAGCTTTTCTGTCTGCTGATATAGTGTGTTTGGGATTGGCAACGGTATTGTCTTCTAATGTCTTTGGCTAGTAAAAATCATATATATAGTTTCCTGTTTGGTAGTAAATTAAATGATCATTAATTTGGATGGTTACGGATAAAAGGCTTGCAGACTGGAAAACGTCATGAAATTGCCTGCTAGAATAATCTGCCTCGACTGATTAACTGGTTAGATTTGGAAATCTCCGGTTATTGAATAGCAGTTATCTTTAAAGGAGTGTTTGGGTTTGAAGATTGGTCAGATGGCTATGTACCTTGGTAGTTGGTACTGAAATTTTTTGACTCATAAACTCTCTTTTCTCACACTACTACAAAATATGAAATAAAGCCCTCCTAATAGAGCCCAGTTAATAGGAAAGAGGGCTCTATAAAGGTTTCCGTAAAAAACAAAGGCACAAAGCCCGGTTATGAAATGAAAAAACCGGGGTCTAATTCGGCCACAAAATAGAGCCCTGTTTTATAAATAAAGGCCCGGCTTTATTTGTTTTAACTTTTCCCTTTTGAGTGGGATTTCTCCCCCTTCTTTTTTTTCAGTTTGCTTTCTTATTTCTTTTCACCTAGACCACATAAACATAAACCCTTAAATCACTTTTTACATGATTCCAGTTGACGGCTTGGGTTCAAAAATCTTCAATAACTGTTTGTTGGTCCTTTTTTTAGAAGATCTAACACCACCATTAGTGTTGATTTAAAGCTCGATTCCACATAGAATCCTTGCCAGCCTTGTTCATATGACCTCAAACTAGCAGTTTATTGGTAAAGCTTTTGTATTTGGTTCATGTTTGCATTTTTTTTAAGATCTACTAGGCATTTCATCTCTGAACACTTGCCATTTTCATTGATATCACAGAACATGAGGGCTTGGAGATAAGGTGGACCAAAGAGAACATGAAAGCCTATATATACACTGAATACAAGGGTACTTTTGTTGATATGTTTAAAACATTATTGATATGTTTGACTTTTGTTGCAAGATCCCCAAATTTGCTACTGTAAATGGTTGTTTTTTGACATAGACTCGTTAACATTGTGAACCATATATATGACACTTCAGTCCTAACCCGTTGTTATTTCCATTTCTTTGTATTGCAGAAAAGCATTGGCTAATGCTTTATCAGTCACACCGTAGATGTGGACCCTTGGAAATGCAGGCTTGGGAGCCTTACAGGTACACATGATCTAAACTATAGGTGTTCCATAACGGGCAGCTAGTCAGGTTGGGAAACAAGTTAAATTGGTAAATTTAGTCTGGACAGGATCAGGTTGACCTGCAAACGTGGTCTTTCCTTTTCTTAAACTTGCTAAAAATAATGATTAATGAATGTTGTCAGCCTTTTGAACCCTGTTGAACCCATTATATATAACGTAATGTAAATTGATCCATTTATAAGTAAAATGCTTGAAATTGCGACCTCTGTATTCGACAGTTAGTTTCTTAACAACGTAAATATTTTCTTCCCTTTGAAAGAGCAACAAATTACGGGAATGGGCTCAGTGATATCACCAATGCCAAGGCTTAACATTTACTGCCATTCATATGTTTGAAGCTGGAAAGAATGATAAAGTGTGTTTGTTTTAGTTTGTGCAGGTGATCAATGTGGTGTATTGCTAGTTATTAGTATTATTTGGAGCTTGTACTTGGATGGGTAAAGTCAAGATTTATTATGTATTCGTCATATGACCTGATTCTCAATTCTAAAGGCAGATTGGAGACGACATCAACTTCATCAAACCCCATCTGTTTTTCTCGAGTTATTCAAAGGCAGTGATGATAACGATACTTACAGTGACGTCTATGGTGTGTGTTTTATTTTCATTTCTGCTCAAGTAATTAATAAGGTTGGCTTGTGTCTTTTTAGATGTGTTGTTTGCAAGAGTAGTCATACAGTAGGCAAGCTCAATGTATCAACTCATTTGTAATGTCAATGGATCTTCCTTAGGAATGCTCCCTCCCAACGGGTTCTCTGCAGCAGAGAACACTTCCATTGATGTAATATTCCCCAAGAAAGGTGGGATTCCACCTGTTAACTTATTGTCGTGAATTGCAAGAAGAGTAAGTTTCGAGAGTAAACTAATCTCCTTGGGTATGCTACCAGCTAGCTTATTTCCACCGAGCGAAAGCACTTCGAGGTTAGAACAACCAGACAAGTTTGTTGGAATGACTCCACTGAAGCTGTTTTCATAAAGATAAATAATACGTAGCCTAGATAGGCGACCAAGTTCATGAGGAATGGTTCCTTGAAAGCTGTTGTTCTTGAGAGAAAGCTCACGGAGGAAGCTGAGGTTTCCTACATGAGAAGACAACGAGCCTTCTAAGCCTTTCGAAGGCAGTCGTAAAACGGTCACTCGTTCGTGCCGCTTTTCACATGAAATACCACTCCAGTCACAGAAATGAAGGGAATGGTTCCAGGAGGTTAGAACATTGTATGGATCATGGGTGATCTTTGACTTAAATGACAGCAATGCGTGATAATCAGTCTCATTACCATCATATGAAGCAGAGATGGTGGTGGAAATAAGACATGTTATCGCGAGACCGAAAAAGAGAAAAGAAATAAGAGAGGAAGATGATAAGTGAATTATTGCTTGTGGTGACTTCATTTTTGGAAATTTATTTAAAATTATGAGAACAAGTATTGGCTTTTTATCCTTAGTTTTGCATGTCAACGTTCGTGACAAACAGCTGGTGAATGAATGGCTTTTAAGAACACTTGGGACAGGGGGAAGACATATAACATTAATTATGGAACACAAGTAGCACAACTAGCATCACCTGTTACTGTACATGGTCTATTAACATTAATTATATATGGAACCCAAGTAGCACAACTAGCATCACCTGTTACCTGTACATGGTCCCTAACATTAATTATGGAACCCAAGTAGCACAAATTCCTTCTCAGCGCCAAGATAATTTGATTGATATTGTTAATATTCTCTTAGATTGCGAATCATGGTACTTGTGGATGAACAATATACTGATAAACTATCTGAGTATGCACAATCAGAATGTGTGCAGGGACTCGTTTCTGTAACAGGGAGGGTGGGAACTTTCTGTGATAAACACACTAATATTGATATATTCCACACTAAACAAACGTTTACAACGGTATCTATTTATACTATGTTAAACGGTGTTATTGAACCGTTGTGACTCTTCTACAAGGCATGCATCTAATCGACACATCCATTCCTACTTTACAGGAAGTAAACTACTTTACAGTTATTAACTATCTAATCTACACTATTGGTCCTTCGACTTTCAAAGACATATAATTCTTGATTATTTCAAGTCCAACAGATATTAACAATTTTTTATGTGTAACGAGTGTCGTTTGTAGCCGCACTTCGTGGTATACTTCTAATGTTTGTTGACGTAATTTTAAGTAAAATAGATCGTATAACATCATCAAATACACTCAAAACTCTAAACATGTTATGAAGAAAAAATAATACGGTATATTTAAATGAAGAATATGGAAAATTTTCATATTTTGTAAGAAAGTATAAATGACAGTTGCATAGTTTGCTTAATTTTCATATTTCGGTTTAAAATACTTTCTCAAGAACTCATACTGCAATTTGCATCTCATGCATACGGTCCAAAACGTCTTAGGCTTCATCTGCTTATTATCCGCGTCGTCTCAGGCGCTTACTTTGTTTTCGTCTGAGTAGTAGTTTTGTCTTAATTTACCCGCGGAGGATGAAGGAACATAAGTGGGAACCGTCTTGGTAGCCCTATTAGTCTCATCCTTTTGACTCTTGGTTTTTTTTCTTCATCTCAGTAGTAGTTTTATCCTTCTTTTAAGAAGTTGTAACCTTTGTCTGCGCATCTGCACCAGCTGTCCGAGCAGCTGCACTCTTTGTGAGATTGTGAACACCGTTCTGCGTATGAACCCCCTGCTTTAAAAATTGAGCATGCCTTTTAATGATCATATGCCAATCTTTTGTCTTTATCGGATAACAGATTCCATGCTTGAGAAACGAGCTGGAATGCCCCTTCTCCACCTAGAGACTGTAGAGTTTATGATATATAAAATAAAATAAAACATAAAGACATCAAGAGTACACAGCGGAAGACTTAAGATCATAACAAATAAATTAATTAACTGAAAGTATGCGTAACGTACCTCTTGTGAATATCAAATCCCTCGAGCAAAACAAAACCACCCTCGAGCAAAGCAAACCAAAGAAGTACTTATTGGTGTAAGAATAATGTCTTACAACCACGTTCTTGTACACACGAATTAACCAACGAATCAAGCGATTGCTAGATCTAACACAAGTCCTCGTATATGCAAAAACAAAACCAAACTCCCTAACAAATGGGGTGTTCGGCCGAGCAATGCAAGAGAAAGAGGAGAGGAGAGGTCTAGGGTTAATTCAATGCACAAGTGTATGAAACCCTAGAACCTACCCCTCCTTATATACTAGTAGGTAAAAATTAGAGGACAAGTTAGGGGAACTAGGGCCTTGGAGAAGCCTATGGCCGGCCACCATGAAGAGCCCAAAGCCCATTCCTTAACTTTCCAAGTTTTCCATTTCTAGTCCTTCTCTTTTCCATTTAACGGTCGTTAGTCATTTTTTCGTTAAATACATAACGATCGTTAACCGGACTTAATGTGCAATAATTAATCGTAAACATAAACATTAATTATTAACTTTAATTCTCATTCGCTAATGTGTGCAATCCCGTGGTCACGAGTTCGAATCCGGACATTCACATGTTTGTAAATATATACATTTCCAACAGCTCCCACTTGGATATGTTTACAAAACGTGAAATGACATTGGTTAGCGTCTAGCAACACGCCAATGCCCCCGGTACAACTCGTGTATGGTTTTCTGGAGAAAAACCAAGTTTGATGATTCATCATCATATTCATCCTTTTGTTTCTAATACCATGTTAATAAGAATATGGATCTTACTCATTTCTTAATTAACTATTCTGTTTCTCGCTTTATGATTTATTAAGATTACCAATTCTTCTAAACAGAAGACCTTGGGTATGGCCATACAAACATTTTAACAATCCTACGAGGGGCCCAGTAGTATTATACTTCAAAATGAATTTGAAGGAAACAAATCCCATTTTGACTACAAGCAGGATTCATAAATTTCGCAACACTTCTGAAAACAACCCTTATAACTACCAGTTACGTGTAGCGTTAGATTGCTTCACAAAAATGCACTACATCCATGACATATCTCTTGTATCTCAAGTCAGAGGATAAATATCCATGATATACTTAATGACAAAGATCCATAAAGTATCATCATGTGAGTGGGATAAGTCCTATATTCAATTCATTGAATATCATCTGCTTTCAAGTATATTCTAACTAATACTCAGATTTGTCTTAATTCAATATCATTCCCATGTTATTGATTGACAATGGACTATTTAGAATAACTTAAGTTATTCAAGGATTTAAACATGTAAATATAGGACAACATCATAATAAATGAATAATAAACATAACAAAAATACTTTATTTCATTTCAATAATAATGTTTACAATATCCTTTTATCTAAAATACTTAGTCACAGATGGGCATGAAACTACTAGCTAAACGAAGTCCAAACTTATCAGACAAATGATTAAGTTTTTCACCAGGCAAGGCCTTCGTTAACGGATCTGCTAGGTTATCATCTGTGTGAACTTTGAGCAGCTCAATTTCACCTATCTCGACTTGCTCTCGAACATAGTGATATTGTCTAGGATAGTGTCTGGTGCCCTTCATGACTCCAGGTTCATGGGCAAAAGTAATTGCAGCTGAATTGTCACAATATACTTTAATAGGATTTTCAATCGACGGCATAACACCAAGCCCCGAAACAAACTTCCTTATCCAAACAGCTTCCATGGCAGCCTCAGACGCCGCTATGTACTCACTTTCTGTAGCAGACATCGCAAGTGTTGTCTGTTTCTTACTCTTCCAATCCACAGCACCTCCATTGATGACAAAAATGTAACCCGTTTGAGACTTCGTATCATCTTTGTCACACTTCCAGGATGCATCGCAGTAACCTGTAACAGACAGTTCTGCTTCTGGATTTCCTCCATACACTATGAACATATCTCTTGTAGCCCTAAGGTACTTGAGAATATGCTTAACAGCAGTCCAGTGAATTTCACCCGGATTCTGTTGATACCGACTGGTCAAGTTTTGAGCAAACGCCACATCAGGCCTTGTGCATCGTACCGCGTACATGATAGATCCTACAGCCGAAGCATAAGGAACTTTCTTCATACGCGCCACCTCTGCAGGTGTTGAAGCACAGCCTTGGCTGCTCAAACCATGATTCACTTGCATTGGTAAAAATCCCTTCTTGGAATTTTGCATATTGAATCTCTTCAATATTTTGTCAATGTAAGCACTTTGGCTTAAACCAATTAGCCGCCTTGATCTATCCCGGTAGATCTTGATTCCGAGTATATATGCTGCTTCCCCTAAGTCTTTCATCGAAAAACATTTACCAAGATAGGCTTTCACCTCATTTAGACTTGGTATATGATTTCCCATGATTAATATGTCATCGACATACATAATAAGGAAAGTAACACGACTCCCACTAGCTTTGTGATATACACATGGCTCATCAAGATTCTGAGTAAATCCAAAACTTTTGATTTCTCCATCAAATCTTTTATTCCATTGCCTTGATGCTTGCTTTAGTCCATAAATGGACCTCTTAAGCTTGCATACACGGTTAGGAAATAATGGATTCACAAACCCTTCCGGCTGCGCCATATAGATGTCTTCATCTAGACGGCCATTCAGAAAAGCGGTTTTGACATCCATTTGCCAAATCTCATAGTCATAGTGTGCAGCTATAGCTATGAGAATCCTAATAGCTCTTATGTCCGCTACAGGAGAGAATGTCTCCTCGTAGTCAATGCCATAGGTTTGAGTAAAACCTTTAGCCACCAGACGAGCCTTGTAGGTGTGTACATTGCCATCCATGTCAGTTTTCTTTTTGAAGATCCACTTACTCCCAACAACCTTAGCCTTGGGAGGAAGGTCAACTTCAATCCAGACATCATTATCTTTCATGGATTGCATTTCCCCATTCATAGCAACCTGCCATTTATCCTTTTCAGGATCAGCCATGGCAGCCTTATAGTTGGCAGGTTCATTAAGATCCCCAACTATATTTTCCTCCACCTCTACGTTAAGACATAGACGGTCAGGTGCACGTATAGTCCTTTCAGACCTACGAATGGGAACAACTTCAGGAGGAGCACCTAAGCTTTCAGGTTCTTCTTGAAGTTGGCTAGTGGTTTCAGAAGGTGTTGTATCTTCTTGATCATATTCCAGATCATATACTCTCCCACTGAGTTCTTGAGATATGAGATTCCTTTCAAGGAAATCTCCATACCTAGCCACAATAACTTTGTTCTCAGCTGGGTAGTAAAAGTAGTAACCCATAGTTTCCTTAGGGTATCCTACAAAGATACACTTAACAGATCTGGCTTGGAGCTTATCAGGTGTGTCACGTTTAACAAACGCTTCACATCCCCAGACCTTTAAGTAAGAAAAGTTGGGAGCTTTTCCAGTCCATATTTCATATGGAGTTTTATCAACCTTCTTAGTTGGAACCATATTCAAAATGCGAATAGCAGTTTCAAGGGCATAATCCCAAAAAGTAAAAGGTAGAGTCGTAAGTTCAAACATTGATCGTACCATGTCAAGTAAGGTACGATTTCTCCTTTCAGATACACCATTTTGCTGTGGAGTATAAGGAGATGTGAGCTGCTGGATAATTCCACACTCAGCTAAGTAATCTTTGAACTCTTGACTTATATACTCACCACCTCTATCGGATCGAAGAGCTTTAATCTTCTTTCCAAGTTGTAATTCTACTTCACTTTTGAAAACCTTAAATGTTTCAAAGACTTCATGTTTATGTTTAAGTAAATAAACATAACCATAACGACTGAAATCATCCGTAAAGGTTAAGAAGTAGACAGCACCACGTTTTGACACATGTCTAAGTGGACCACACACATCAGTGTGTATCAATCCAAGTAGATCAGAAGCCCTTTCCACTTGTGGTGAAAAAGGTTTCCTTGTCATCTTCCCAGCAATGCAAGACTCGCATTTGTCAAATGATTCATCATTGACCGTTTGTAAAAGCCCATCGTGTTGCAGCTTTTCCATGCGTTTCTTGCCAATATGGGCAAGGCGACAATGCCAAAGATAAGAAGAGTCACAGTTCGACTTGCTCTTCTTATTGCTAATGCTATACAACGAATTATTTTCATTGGATATACAACCATCCATATCAATTTCAAACACACCAAGTATAGGAATTGCATTAAAGTAAAAAACATTATTTAAAGAAACTGAAATTCCATAACTGGTAAAAGTGTGCACAAAACCAATATCTTTTAACAAAGAAACTGAAATGACACCCCTAACAATGGAGGGTGCATAATGACAATTATTTATTTCTAAAATTAAGCCCGAAGGCAACACTAAATCAAAAGTCCCTATGGCTTCGACAGCTGCACGCTTTCCATTTCCAACGTACAAGTATCTCTCTCCACAGGTCAGCTTCTTCGCCCCTCTAAGTCCCTGCGATGTATTACAGATGTGACCACATCCTGTATCATATATCCAGGAATTTAACTTATGAGGAAAAGAAAATAATTCAAACATAAAAATACCTGATGAGCTAGGCACCATCTTATTTTTATTCTGAAGGCACTCATTCAGATAAACTGGACAGTTCCGCTTCCAGTGACCTGGTGAGTTGCAGTGGTGGCAAGACAAATCCTTCTTAGGATTCTCCTTTTTCTTTCCAGGGTTCTTCTTAGGAGCTGGTGGGATGACAACTTGTTTCCCCTTTCCTTTTCCTTTCCCTTTCTTATCTGCTTGCGGCTTAGGCTTATTCACCCTACCACCCTGTATAGCGAGCACAGCAGGTGTAGGAGCCTTCTTTGGCAATCTCTTCTCGTAGTCTACAAGCATTGCATGTAACTCATTTACTGTCTTCCCCGTGCAATGCATGTTAAAATTGCGGACAAAATCACCAAATCGTTCCTGATTAAGGGAATGATTGATGAGTCCGACACATACATCGTTCGAGTAACCACAGCCGAGCTTCTCCAATTGGTCCAAGTGATGTTTCATCTCAAGGACGTGGTCGGAGACAGATTTGCCAACCTCCTGCCTACAGCTGTGAACCTTTTCAATTAGTTCATACAGTTCAGCTGCCGGTGGCTTCTCAAACATACGTTTGAGTTCATCTAGCATGCTCATAGGCGGATAGTGCTCAAATTGTTTTTGCAATTGAGCAGACATCCCCGAAAGCATTAGACACGCCACATCATTATGCTTCTCATATTCAACACGATATGCCTCTAATTCAAGAGCAGTTGCCGTGTTGGGAGGAGCTTCAGGCAGAGGTGTAGTCAAATTTTCAACCCTTTTGGCAACACGAAGGATGATCCTAAGTGAACGATGCCAATCATTGAAATTAGGGCCAGTCAGCTTGTCCCTTGATAAGGTTTTAAAAGGTACCATTTTGAGGGGTCGTTTAAGTCCTTATTTGATCACTTTTGTATCCGTTATTGCTTAATATCGTTCCTTTTCACTTTTTAGGTCTCGTGAAGGCAAAATGCTGGAATGACACTTATTTGGACAGAAAGGCGCGAATATATGAAGAAAATGGCCAAAGACGAAATCGAGACACTCACAGTTGCTGAAAGTATAAGGCGACGGCGTCAGGTGCTATTTGCGACGCCGTCCCAAAATTATTGTGACGGGACAAAACCCAAAACTCGTGTTTTCAAGAGACGGCGTCTAGTTGTGAAAGAGTAGGCCGTCGCTACTCAGACGGCCTAGATGCGATCCAGACGACGTCAGAAGCTGAAGAGGACGGCGTCACGGACATAAGGTGACGCCGTCGCAAGGTTAACGTGGCCAAGACGAAACCCTAATGGCGGCGACACGACGGCGTCACTAAACATAAGGTGACGCCGTCGCAATTGTAATCTTATATATAGAATCCGAATTTTTCAGTCTTGTGTGGAGAGTCTTTGGAGTAAAAACCTAAAACCGAACCTAAGGTGTCTTGTACAGTATTTTAGGGTTTTTGTAAGATATAACTTTTCACATACACATCAAACCATAGCACAAAGTAGCATATAGATGGAATTCTAGAGAGAGAAAGTTAGAGGTTTAGGGAACTTAGTGAGAGAAAGTGAAAGATATTATTATGAGCACCAACTCTCTACCTTGGAAGGTAGAGAGTATTTATAGTCTTACATAAAACGCCACACTTTGGGCTGTGGATCAGGCATACAGTGGGTAAAGACCCGTCCGTCCTCCACGGTGTTACTTAACTAAATACTACAAAACTTAAATGAACTACGACTACGAGCTTTCTAACGATTACATATACTTGAGGTGACCGACTCTTTAATACCGGGAATTTCTAATTCCTAACAATCTCCCCCTAAGGGAGGACACCTCAATCATGTACCAAAATTACCTTGAATACAAATAGATATTACATTTAACAATTGATCTTGCATTCTTGATGTAGTCCTTTGCTCCTAAGCTCGTAGTCATTGGTTCTTCACATTGCATGTTTGGTTATTCCAAGTGGAGGTCTTTTACTGATCCACGTGATGATAAGTTTTAGCCATCTTTGGAGATCATCAGCTATCAACAATCTCTGACACATCCTTTGTGGTGTTGGTATTTTGTGATGTTGTGACTTTGGGACTGACATGCTCACATTCTGGATCATGATATCTTCTCATCAGAGTAGCGGAAGCTTTAGTTGATTCATGATATTGGCAGCAGCGTAACAGAAGCATGGAGTGAAAATATCAGAGTCATTGATGCACTAATCATGATTTCTTTTGAGATGAATGTGTTAAGTGAGCATGCGGCTATGGATTGACCGCTTCATTCTGATCAGCTGCAAACGTCGGGCGTACCTGCATACAACAGTTAGCAACAAATCGCACGAAAGTGTCTTTGATCACTTTCGTTGAATTGAGGTACACGGTCCACGGTTCCCCGTTGGTCAGTACATGTACTGCCTGTGATCAGGTATAATTCCGAAGAATTTCCTTGACAGGCTTTCGCAGCTGTTCTAGCTGTTCTCAAACCGGAACATCTCAAAGAAGACAACACGGAGTGAGTGAACCAGCGAATTTTAAGTCCACTGATTGATGAAAAGAGATTTGAAAAACAATCGTGTATTGCTCAATAGAAATTGTTTTTGCAATACAACGAAGGTTTTATTGAAAATCAGTTATCAATCATAAAAACACCTTTTGATTAAAAAAAAATGAGTACACGGTCGATGTGCTAGAGAAAAGAGTTTTTAAGCACAAAGACCGGTTTTTTCAAAGGTATCCGTCAATCCATAACCTGAACCAGGATTGATTCAAGAGATTGAATAGCCCCATTGTTTCTGTTCAGTTGTCACATGGTTGATCTATATAATAGATCTCACATGCCACCTACCAGGAGCTTGTTTGATGTTGGCTCCAGAAGGCTTTCCATCTTCATTGTGAATATGTAAACACATCACTCAGATGTTCTGGCAATACCACAAGGATAATGCGTAGGACTCAAGATATAATCTCTCTTTCCACATTGTGTGAAACAGAGAGTCTTCATTGAAAGTGTCCTAATGAGATTTATTGATGATCTCGTGGCTCTAGACTCAATTTGTGCATATTTTGGATCCTATGCCGGAGACTAGGGAGAGGGTCTCCTTCTTCAATATCAACCATCTCTAAGAGAAAGTCGATAGATAATGTCGGTTCCCCGTGAGAATGAAACAAGCCCTTTTAAGAGGAACTTGAGTGGTTTGGAAAGTTGAGGTGCATTGCGTCACTGGGTCCATGACGTCTTGTCTTCAATACCGATGTTACCATCAGTAGCATATGAAGTGAACCCGGTTTCTGCCCTAAGTTTGAATAACTGGAGGGCTATTTGTTTTCACCCTTTCCTCATTCAATTCTTTTTAATTCTTCAACCCCTTCAGTGCTTACCGAGACTTCATAGCTATTACCTTGTTGGGTTTATTCCAGTACTAGCTCAGTCTTAGTCCGCACTCTTCCCATATCTCATTTTTCTCCTTTTCTCATCATACCTAAGGACTTCTACACTAACTAGTGGATTGTCCCTGGGTAGATCCCTCCGGTTCTGGCGGATCATGGGAACCAATACCTAACCTTATCATCCTTATATCACCGTACATAAAGTAAAGTTGGTCGGTCAATTTGGTATTGTTCATCTGCCATTGGATCCAATTGAAAACCATTTGAAAATCAATTCAGATACTTGTGATATATGATCAAAGCATTTTGTACCTGAATTGTTTTTGATATTTTTAGAATGAGAACTCCCCCTCAACATGTGCATCAAGTATTTGAAAATGTTTTGCACACGGAGGCAAGAGAAAGAATTAACTTCTTTGATTACCATTTTCTAAAAAATATCAACATCACTTCCCACATCAAATCAAGTAGATATAGCATTTCCGGGAAGGATGAGGTTTCCATAAATTTGCTCCCCCTCAATATGTGCCTCGAGGTTTGAAAAGAGTTTTGCACATACTAGAGGGAACCTGCACATTGGGATGAATGATCACGTTTCAAATCAAAGGTTTAAGATAGATGCTCCCCCTCAACATGTGCATGAAAATTTGAAATCGTTTGTCACATGTGGAAAGGACAACATGTACATTCTTATAAAACCATTTACCGAATTATCAGTTTAAATCCAATTTAAATCACACATTCTCCCCCGATCACAATTATCAAAACATTTGAGATTTGTGATCTCGTATAGATTTAAATTGATTTTGAAAGCTTTTAAGGAGAATTGTGACTTGATTGTGAAAGCGTTTGAACTGATAAGGATCGGATTTTAAGACTTTACACTCCATTGATAAAACATGCATTTATATCTTTTGAAAACAATTTTAATGCCAAATAACTTTTTAATTTAATTGAAATCATTCTCCCCCTCAATCAATGACATAGGTTGTTGATTGAGAGATAGAGATTTTGAAAAATAAGTTCTGATGATTATCAAAAATAGAGACCAAGTTATTTTTCAAAGCAATTAGTTTTCAACAGATAAATGTTTATAGAATCAGAGCATGGAATTTGAAAACATGATAAAAACATGGCTCTGTTCTTTCTTTTAAAAACCGGGTTATTGCCTGAAAATGACAATAAACCATTTCTTCTTTCTCCCAAAAAAATATTTTTTAATTTTATTTTATTTTTTTTTTATTTTATTATTTTTTTTTTAATAACATTCGAACAAACATCTAAAGTCCCGTGTCATTCTTTGAATGACAGCACAAAGACCGTAGATATTATCGAACCGAGAAAAACATGACAAAATGACAATATTTTTTGAAGATTTTTCGAATTTTTCATATTTTTATGGATTTTGAAAGTTTTATGATTTTCTATTTTGTTTTTCGAATAAATATTTACAAGAGATAGATGAAGATAGACCTTTACTCCTCGTCTTCCTCCTGAAGACGTTTGAGAGTTTCTGGTTGAAGGCTTTTCAAACCAAGTCGTGGAAGAATAAACTCAAAACGTTCTCTTGGAAGAGCTTTGGTGAAGATGTCTGCTAACTGATATTCAGACCTCACAAAATACAGTTCCACCACACCTTTTTCCACTTGTTCCCTGATGAAATGATGTCGAATGTCGATATGCTTTGCTCTTGAGTGTTGAACGTTGTTGCATGAGAGAGAAATAGCACTTTTATTATCACAGTACAGAGGGATTTTGTTGAATTCAAAGCCATAGTCAGATAATTGAGATCTCATCCATAAGATTTGAGCACAACAAGATGACATGGCTATGTATTCAGCCTCTGTAGAGGAAATAGAAGTACTCATTTGCTTCTTTGAAGACCAGCTCACAAGCTTATCACCCAAAAACTGAGCACCTCCTGATGTACTTCGACGTGTATCTTGACAACCTGCATGATCAGCATCTGCATAGGCCGTTAGTGACATACCGGTGTCCTTCGGGTACCAAAGACCCATATTGATGGTTCCTTGGAGATATCGAAAGACCCGTTTAACTGCTTCAAGGTGCTTTTTAGTAGGCTTAGCCTGGTATCTAGCACACATGCAAACAGCGAACAAGATGTCTGGTCTACTAGCAGTGAGATACATCAGGGATCCAATCATACTCCGATATTTCGTTTGGTCAATCATGATCCCTGAGAGGTCCTCATCTAGTTTGGTTCGGTCAATCATGGGGGTGTCAACAGGGTCACATGAATCAAATCCAAATTTCTTTAAAATCTCTGTTGCATATTTAGATTGATTTATGAAAATGCCTCCGGGACTTTGTGAAATTAGTAATCCCAAGAAAAATGACATTTGTCCCATCATTGACATTTGAAACTTTGAACTCATTTCATTTGAAAAACGATCACATTCCATTGGGTCTGTCGAGGCAAAAATAATATCATCAACATAAATTTGAACATGAATTAAATGTTTGCATGACTTCCTGGTGAACAATGTAGGATCAACTGCTCCTTTGATGAATCCGGTTGACAGAAGAAACTTTGACAGTGTATCGTACCATGCCCTTGGAGCTTGCTTTAAACCGTAAAGAGCCTTCTTCAAACGATAAACGTGAGTAGGATGCTCTTGGTTCACAAATCCTTCAGGTTGGCTGACGTAGACGACTTCCTTAAGAACTCCGTTCAGAAATGCCGTCTTTACATCCATCTGATATACCACCATGTTCTTACTAGCAGCATTAGCCAGAAAGATTCTGATTGCCTCGATTCGAGCAACTAGAGCAAAAGATTCTTCAAAGTCTATACCCTCCTCTTGACGGTATCCTTTAGCAACTAATCGAGCCTTGTTCTTCAACACATCACCATGCTCATCAAGTTTTACTTTGAAGATCCATTTTAGAGCTATAATCATAGCACAGTCTGGAGCAGGTACTAACTCCCATACATCAAGACGATCAAACTCATGAATTTCATCTTGCATGGCATTGAACCAGCTATCTTCATTCATAGCAGTTTTAACATCTTTTGGTTCGATCTTAGATAGTACGGAGTTGAAGAAGCACCATAAGGCATCGGTTGCGAGTTGCTTCCGGGTTGATACAGGACGAGAGGGATTACCAATGATGTTGTCTAATGGATGATCGTGAGTCCATTTTCTGAGGTGTTCGTGTGGCAGTTGTTGAGGGACTGAAGTAGCTGAGTCGATGTCTCCTGAAGAAGATGGTTCTGATGATGATTCAGGAGCAAATATGTTTTTCAAATGGAGCATCTTCAAGAGTAGCAAAGGGATTAACTTCATCATTGATGCCAGAAATATTTCCATGATGTACATTTGAAGGATGATGATTTGTTGATGAGACTGAAGGATCAGCAGCAGGTGCTTCTTGACTTAAGGATATTGAGACTGAAGGATTGACTTCATTCTCAGGAATATGAGCAACCTCTGTTGTAGGGATCAACACCTCATTAGTAATTGAATCATACAGTTCATCAAACATAGGATCAAACAATTTCTTTAAATCATCTTCAGATGGAGGTACATATGGAGTTTCTTGAGAAGAGTTTGGAACAAGAGATTAACCAATGGGACTGTTTTGAAGTGCGGGTCCTGAGCTGGAGTGTCCGGGAGCCATTTGACCTGTCAGCTCATCAAACGTAACGTGAATTGTTTCCATGATATTTCGGGTTCTTTTGTTGTAGATTCGGTAACCCTTCTAGTTTGGTGCATAACCAACAAAAACTCCAATGTCTGCCTTTGCTCTTAATTTACCTAAATCTTGACTGTCATTTGTTGGATAGCACAAAGCTCCAAACACACGAAGGTAGGAGAGATCAGGTTTTCGTTTATGAACAAGTTCATATGGAGTTATTCCATGAGAGGTGTGTATAAGGGAACGATTTTGGGTGTAGCATGAAGTGGGAATGTCTTCAGCCCATAGAAACATTGGAACCTTCGAATAAATAAGCATTGTTCTTGCGGCTTCTACAAGAGTTCGATTTCGTCTTTCAACTGCACCGTTCTGTTGAGGAGTTCGTGGAACACTTCTTTGATGACTGATTCCAACACTTTCATAAAACTGAATTAAGTCTTTGTTGACAAACTCTGTGCCATTGTCTGTTCGAACAATTCTGACTGTATTGTTGAGTCGAACCTGAAGCTGTTTGATTAGTTTGATGATGACATATGGAGTTTTCATCCTTCGTCCTCAAAAACTTTACCCAAGTAAATCGAGAGTAGTCATCAACAACTACTAGAATGTATTTCTTCCCATTTATCATTAGTAAGTGAAGCATTAGGCGTTGGAGGAGAGTCATAAAAAATCAAAACAATGAATCCCAGTTATCCTTAGTATATTCACCCTTCTTCAAAAAGAATGTACACTCATCATCATCAAAAATTAAGTCGTATAAACATCCATCATCATGTAGTATATTCACTCTTCTCCCCCTCAAAAATTGCATCCGAAGTTGCCATTTTTGATTTAACAAGTGAATAGGAGTATACACCAATGAACGTAGATCCACTTGATGACTGAATGAGCGTGGAAAAACATGAAGCTTGTTGATGAAGAGTGTAGATGAGTATGGCCATTCATGAGAGAATTTCTCATTAGCTGAAGATAAAGCGCACAGAAGAGCGTACACTTTTCTTTTCTATGAGGAACGGGGCCTGAAGTGATATCTGCAGACGCCATAATGATGAAGTACGAGGCCTGAACTGATTTGAACAGACGTCATCGTTAAGAGCCCAATCATATGTTTAGAGCCGCCCGAATCCAAATACCAAGGGACGATTTGTACGACCTGCTTTGGACAACAGACGAAGACAGAGAATTGGAAACATTGGATCCCCACGTGCTGATGGGTTCCTTTTGGTTAGCACAAACAATCTTTGAATCAGCAGAAACCCTAGATGCAACGGCATTATCACTAGGAGCTGAACTAGTAGAAGCATCAGACTTAGTCAAATGACCTTTTGTGCTTAATGGGATTATTCTACCAGTTGGCTTCCAAACCTTAACAGACACTATTCTAGGCATAGTGGATCTAGCTAAGGGGTAAGGTTTGCCATGCGTTAATATTTGACCTGTGGGCTTCCACTGAAATCCTACATTTGTAAACACATTCCCTGTAGGTTTCCAGGATTGCTTAATCTGTTTCGCTCTCCAAACTTTCTTAATTGGGTTATGAATCTTAGACCTCAGAAATAGCACATCACATTTATCATGATTACCAGAAAATAAACATTTTTTACATGTTTTGCAGACAGCATGAGGCCTCGAATTAATTTCAGTAAGCTTAGAGCTAATACTAGAACTAACACGATTCTTTTTGTTCAAATCAAACTTCTTGTCCCTATGGTGTTCTTTCACTTCCTTATCATTAACACTTTTGGTTTGCGTAATCCTATCCTTCTTTGCATTGCTTCTAGGTTTTGACCCGCTAACTTTAGTGTCAATCTTAACATCTGTAGAAGTAATGATGGGAACATTACATGGCTTCACTACTTTCTGCATTCCTGGTCTAGAAGTGCTGGGATCTGAAATTCTAGGAGGCACATCACAGGTTGCTTGCTTGAATTTAGACATGGAACAAGGCATATCAAGGGTCACATGCTTGGCTTTAGGCATAGAACAAGGCACAACTATTCTATCTCGCCTATTGCTAGATTTCGGACTTGTGACAATTACATACTCTAAGAGTTCCTGAGATCGTTTGGCATCCATGCAGGCATAGGCTATAGTACTATCAAAAGGTTTTTCTAATCTTTCATCTTCAACAATCTCACGGAGACTCTTCAAACTTTCCTTAAGGTATGAGAGATATGCTTTATGTGCAAGTTCATTATTCCTAATGGGCGGGGGAATATATAACATATCGATAGCATATTTATCACAAGCAGAAACCTTAGGAACAGAGTATTTGCAATTGGGGATTGGCAACTTTCCTTTCACCTCACGCTTCAGATTCTCAATATCGTTAAGTAAAGAAGTTATCTTTTCAATTTGTTTATCATGATTAACTTTAAATGAATCACATAACTCTTTGTTTTGATCATTAACCTTTGAAATTTCAGCTTTAAAACAATCATTTTCCTTTTGCAAGTTATCAATAATGTTTTGAAGTTGGAAATTCTGAGAATCTAAAGGTGGAGGCATATAGGAACCAGTCACATCCTTCTTTTCACCTTTGAGTTGTGAGACTTGGGTTCTCAATCTTCTGATCGTGTTACAATGAGCTCGAATCTGTTCATCACGTTTTCTAATTTCAAAAACTGCATCAAATTCAGGAGCATCCAAGGATGTCTTGATATTTGAGGTTTTAAAATTTTCTTTTAGATGTTGATATTTTAATTGCAAAGCAAGATGCTCAACTTCCAATTTAGAAAACTGTTTCACCAGGTTATCATGATCATCCTGTTCAATTTTCTCATGCAATTTAGAATTAGTTTTTTCAAGCTCAATGACACGATCATGGGAGACTTTCAGAGCAACAGATAATTCATGAAATTGAGAAGCATTAATGGAACAATTCGTAGCAGTGTAAAACACATCTTGAGTAATACATTCAGAAATAAGATTCTCATTCAAGGTATGCAAGTTATTCCTCTCAATCTCATTATATTTTAATTCTCGCTCATAGTCACTAACCTCAACTATCATTGCATCAAATTCCTTTTCCATTTCTTTAATATCTGATTTTATCCCCTTTTTAAGACTCTCAAAATGATCTTTTAGTAGTTTAAAGAAAGGCATGACCTCTGTTAGATAGCATTCTTTTGTTTGCTCAAAACCCCTTTCCCCTTCAGTTATCCCAGTGGGTGTGATCCTTTTCTTACAAGTTTTCTCAAAATCGACAAATAGTTGAAGAATAACATATTGACTGATTAAGGTCTTGCTCTTAGTGGCAATAGTTCTAGGAACTAAATGTATTGGTGTATTTGGAGGATACACAGTCGCTTTAGGGAACTTCCTACAAGGGGGATTCTTTTCAACAAGATTTTCAGCTCTTTGCAAGTCCATATCCTTTTTCCAGAACACTTGTTCAGGGGTCAATAGAGTCTGAGGCTTAAACTTGTTCAAGGAGATCCAATTTTCTTTAGTGTAATTATGGGGTTTGATCGTTATGTTATTCTTTTTACACTCAGGATCTTCTAACTTCTTATTCATTTTCTCCCTAGTGACTTCATCAGATTTCTTATCTTCCTCAGTGCACTCAACGCAACTAGGTTTCTGCCTAGGCTTAAGGATTTCATTACCATCATAAAGCACCTTATGAGCATTTCTAGCCTTTTTAATTACCTATGGATTTGGTTCCTCAACAAGGGGAATGCTATGCTTATCGCTTAAGACTCTATGCTTAGTGATCATGTGAGCAGTCTGAATGGTATTCCCTTGTACGTACAACTTATTTTCGAGCTTGTTTTTCAAAGTTTTTAGATTGGAAAAATCATTCAAAAGTTTTGATTCCTTAGCCTTGAATTCTTGCTTAAGCATTTTAACATTTTCTTGAAGTTCATGTTTTTGCTTAGCAGTTTTAGAAAGCTTTTCTTGTAAGGAGTTTAACTCTTGTTTTAATACTTCTTCTCTAAAATTACTTTTTCTAATGATTGTACGTATTTGGACATCCATTTCCTGCTCACGGGTGGTCAACTCAAACTTAGCACGCTGTTCATAAATAGCAACTTGATCCTTATATATGTTAAGCTCAGTGGTAAGGGAATCATCAGGCACAAATGCAGCGTACTCATGCAGTTCATAATCATCATTTTGAGTAGAAGATGCACAACTAGGTACAACAGAAACTTCCATGCAACTTACCTCAGCATTGACATGCACAGGCTGTGACGGGTGCATCTCTATCTTGGGTACATCCGAAGCTTCCATGGAGCGTTCCTTTGCATTAGCTTGCACGGGTTGTGACTGGTGCACCTCTCTCTCTTGTGAACATGAGCATGAATATTCTATTCTAGCATTGTCCGACTCATCATTATTTGTTTTCTCTAACATTCTGCATTCAGCAACACCCGATTCTTCCACAGATACATTACCCAACTTATCACAACAATCTCTCAACTGCACCTGACACTCATTCACTTTTTCATCCTTTTGTGCAGATTCCTCAATGTACTTTTTCACATTATCCATGAGTTGGATAAATGTTTCAATGAATTCCTGAATTTCCATTCCAGTATGTTTTTTGAAGGAAATTCCAGTCAAGTGTTGATCGTAATCTGCTGAATATTCCCCACTGATGAATGGCTGAAATTGTTTGTAGATTACTTGAAGAGCTGCACTGGAGCCATCCTTTTGAACTTCTTCATTGGTAAGTTGCAGCTTTAAATGCTCTAAGTTCAACAGCAAGCTTCTTGTCAATGTAGATAAGTCCTGGCGGAAAAGAGCACTACATGTTCGATCCCCAGCTATGGATAACAGCTGAATGAGGTGCAGATGAAGTAGCTGATAGGGCTCGATGCTGCATTTCATTTGCATGGCATTCTGTAGCTTGGACTGGTGCAATTCTCTCTCATCAGATTCTGAACACGGAGATCTCACATCCTCATTGCTTAATTCAATCATCTTTAATCGTTCAGTGTAGCTTACATTATCATTGTTGTCCACAACATCATACAGTTTAAGCACTTCTGAAATCACTGGGTCAGTAGAGTAAGACATGATGTGGAAGGATGCACGGGATTTTACACGTCTATGATTTAAACCGAGAAATAGAATCTTTCGCGGGATTTTACTAAAATCAAGACGAAACCGTTAAGCAATGACCAGTAGAGGGTGTTAAGATGACCGATGGAATGATACAATGAAAGACGATTGTGTGATAGGACTTTAGATTGTTCGTAGGAAAGGCTGAAATGTTGATTGGTTGAGATTTGGATTGGTTGATGCACGTTTTTACGGAGAATTTTTAGGTCTAAAAACTTAAAAGCTCAATAACTTCCTTTCGGAGGGGATTTGGGCCTCGAAAAATTCGTTTCACGACATCGTGGTGAAAGTTCACAATATTCAGGCTGTTCCGGTCGTTTTGACAGGTATTTCACTGAAAACGGAGTTACGGATAAAAAGTTATGGCCGTTTGAAGTTTTGACGTAAAAAGTCAACTTTGGTCAAACCTCTTCATCGTAAAAATCAATCAAGTCGCTATAACCCTTGAACCAAGTCGCTAAGTAGCAACTCGCTAACTCACCAAATCGCTAAGCACCAAGTCGCCAACACTTAATTCGCCACCCCGCTAAGTCGCTAGAGTTCCAAGTCGCTAGACACAAAGCAAGTCGCTAAGTAGTAACTCGCTACCCCTCAAGTCGCTAGCAAAATTTTGGCAGTAATTCGCTACACAAGTCGCTAGAAATGCAAGTCGCTAAAGAGCAACTCGCTACAGACCAAGTCGCTACCACCAAGTCGCTACTCGTAGTGGAGAATCGACTACTTGTACTTTAACTCGCTAGATCTAACTCGCTAGGTTTAAAACTGTAACTCGCTACAATTTTGTGAAGCAAGTCGCTATGAAGAAAGTTATCCGTGAACTAAGTCGCTAGCATGAAAAACCATATAAACTTCACTTTTCAATCCAAAAACAACCCAACCAAGATGATTCAAGCTTACCAAATGAAAACCTAAACACTTGTGATGATTCTAAACATAAAAGTACTAACAAAATTCAAACTTTAACACAAGAAATCAACCAAATGATGCAAAAACCACTAAACTTTTTCAAACTCAAAAACCACCTAAAAACCACTAGAAATCCAAAGATGTGCAAGATATGATCTAACCATGGCTCTTGATACCAATTGTAAGATATAACTTTTCACATACACATCAAACCATAGCACAAAGTAGCATATAGATGGAATTCTAGAGAGAGAAAGTTAGAGGTTTAGGGAACTTAGTGAGAGAAAGTGAAAGATATTATTATGAGCTCCAACTCTCTACCTTGGAAGGTAGAGAGTATTTATAGTCTTACATAAAACGCCACACTTTGGGCTATGGATCAGGCATACAGTGGGTAAAGACCCGTCCGTCCTCCACGGTGTTACTTAACTAAATACTACAAAACTTAAATGAACTACGACTACGAGCTTTCTAACGATTACATATACTTGAGTTGACCGACTCTTTAATACCAGGAATTTCTAATTCCTAACAGTTTTAAACCCTATCTTACACCAAGATAAGTCTTTACTTCATTAATTCAATTATGTCTTTGATTATTTGTGTGTATGCTTGCATGTTCTCCATGTCCGGCTAATTTATTTGTGTGTTTGCTTAGGAAGTATGAAACTTAATTATTAAATATTGATTGGTTGTTTCTTATCTTAGTTGATTAATGATCTAGTAATGCGATAGGTCATTCGTTGTGTACTTAATGCTTGATTCATCTTTGTGAACCTTAGAGTATGATTACCTGAGTGATTGTAGGCTAAACCATCCGAAGAGCGCCTTAGAGTAGGAGTCTATAATCTCTAAGTGGATTTGTAGACAAGACCCTTTGGTAAGTTCAAAGAGTTAGGGAGAAACGCATACCCTACAACTTTAGACACACAACGCAACTAGGAATAAGACGTGACACTCAACCATCAATAGGAGATAATTAAGGAGTAATACAAACTAAGTAAACACATCTTTAAACTATCATACGAGCACACATTAATTAGACATAGACTCCCACAACCTTAGTTTAGATAATTAGATAATAGTAGAGTAATCGGTAGAAATACCAACCCCCCAAATCCAATACCCGAGATTCGTACCTTTCCATTTTTTATAAAATATAAAAAAGATAAAAAATAATCTTCCTCAACCTTAACCTTAGCGTAGTAACTCCCTACTAGCATTCCTATTCCCCTAGAGAACGATATCAATACCCGTGGCTTACCCTAATTACTACACTACAACGATTAGGTTCACTGCCTAGGGTGTTATAAAACTTGCTCGAAGAAAAGGAAGTTTCCTTGACACCGAACGACGCGTGTAGCGTTATCAAGTTTTTGGCGCCGCTGCCGGGGAATAGAATAGCTAGTTAGTAGTCCACCTCGTTTAGGTTTCTTTGCTTGATTCCTATCAAGTAAACTTTTTTCTTATTTTTTAGATTTCTCTTAGTCTATCCCCCTTCTTCGTAACCTTTGTTCGTAACCTCATCACTTTTCATCATGGAAGGTGATAACCCACTACCATTCATCAACCCACCACCAAATGACCCGCCAAGAGCCCGTACTCTTGGTGAATACTCGAGACCAAGCCACCCAGGCTATAGGAACACCATTGAGCTTCCCGACCAAGCCCAAACTACGGCCCTGCGATCCGACACCATCCGGTTGGTGCAAAACGGATGTGCATTCCATGGACTTCGTTCCGAAGATCCAAATCAGCATCTGAGGGATTTCCTCAAAATTGTCGATTCCATCGATCTTGATGCTACTACTCGGGAGACCACGCGCCTGCGTCTCTTCCAATTCTCTCTACGGGACCAAGCTAGTAATTGGCTTGAGCGACTTCCCGCTGGCTCCATCTCAAGTTGGGATGATCTTACTTCTCGCTTCCTTGCTCAATTTTTCCCACCGGGGAGAACCACTAAGCTTAGGCGAGACATCTTGACATTCCAGCAGCTCCAAGGTGAGTCTCTTTACAAAGCATGGACTCGATTTAAGGAATTACTCCGTAGACTTCCACACCATGGCATTGATCTTTGGCTTCAAATCCAAATCTTCTATGATCATATCGATTTCATCACTCGACGATCCATTGATCGAGCTGCCGGTGGAAGACTCAGCGACTTTAATGCAGAGCAATCATGGGATATCATAGAGGAGCTCGCCAATCAAAGCTACGAAGATTGGAGTGAATCTCCCGAAACTCCAATTAACGTGGTTAATGCCATCCACTCCTCCTGAATCCTCCAATACACTCGAAGAACAATTGAGTCCCATCGAGAGAGGAATTGATTATCTGATGGAAAGGCAGAAAAGAGCACCTGTACTAATTCCTCGAGATATCATCAAATCCGCCCACTCCACCAAACGCTCCACACCTCTTTCGGAATCCCCAAGTCGCGAGCAAAACCCAAGTTCCGCAAGACGCTTCCGTTCTACTTCCCCAATACCACTTTCACCAAGCTTCAAGGATCAAATGAGGGAGTACATGGCAGCTCATACAGAGAGATTAGCCAGATTTGAAGAGGAGGTTTATAGGCAGAGAGAAGAAATGCAAGCAAAAATGAAAGAAATGATGGATTTGGTAATTGAATTTACCAAAACAAAGGCTCCCGAAAAAGTGCTCGTAAGAAACAATGATTGCCCTCCCACTTCATTTGTAAACGCCGTTTCCATCATGCCTGAGAATGCAAGGGCTGAGATGTGGAATACTGAGGAAAGCACGAAGGATGAGTCCATGCCTAATGATGAACCTGAGAACATTGAGTACTACCTTAAGCACGAAATCAACAAGAAAACCATTGCAAACCAAGTAAACAACTTTAGGTACAATGAAGTTCTTAGGGAAGCTCTTGAAGGAAAAATGATGGAAGAAGAATACGACGCTTTACCTATGGAACCTCTGTATGAGTTGGTTATAAAAAAACCGTTAACAAGAAAACGAAACACCACAGGGAATTTCGTGATACCAGTTAGTATAGGTGACATGGATAATATAAATGCCTTGGCCGATCAAGGGACTGATGTGAACATAATGCCATTGTTAATCTATAATAAGTTAACTAATGAGAAACCAGCAAAAACTGACCTTAGACTTTCCTTAGCTAATCATACCTATGTCCACCCCGTAGGAATCGCTGTTGATGTTCTAATTGAGGTGGCTAACATCGTTTATCCGGTGGATTTCGTAATCATTGATGTTGAGGAAGATAAAAACGTACCCCTCATTCTTGGGACACCATTCCTGGCCACCGCCAAGGCAACCATTAAATGTGGAGAAGGCATCATGATACTCAAAAGCGGGAAGGGGTACACTAGGATACCCATCGTCCCAAGATATCCTCTTAAGATCATGGAAATGATTACGGGTGGAAAAGCCCCGGATAACAATATTAAGAAGAAGAAGAATGACTGGGAAAAAGGGCTTAGAGACTTTATGGTTCAAGGATTGTATGCGACATTGTGGAAACCCGATAAAAAGTTAAGAAGCAATCCCACCTCTTTACCTAAGGTACAAAAGGACCCTAAGGAATTTCTAAAGGGAGAAAAAGTGCTCTTGTATAGATCTCGGATAAGGGCATTACGAGGAAGAAACAAACCAAGATGGTTTGGGCCTTTCACAGTTAAGGAGACCAATTTAAAAGATAAAACCGTCGCCATAATTGACAGCGTTGGCAAGGAATCCACGGTGAGCATACAGCGTCTACACCCTTTCGATGAAGGGAAAACAAAGAGTCAAGAGGGCGGTGGTGAGAAAACGTAGGAGCACGACTACGAGTCTAGCTACAAGACTCTTTAATAAAGAAAAGCGCTTCGTGGGAGGCAACCCATGCTTAATTGTTTGCTTGTTAGTGTCATATATCTTTTATTAATTGTTTATCCTCATGTTTAAATTTGTAAAAATGCTTTATTTTGTTTTTAACTTCGTCTTAATTACATATAAAGGTATTTTACATAAGGGATAAGTGTAGGGAGGATTACACACGTTTTCAAAAGAAACGTAAACATGAGAATAACAATTAATTAAAAGATATTTATGTTTGTTTGTTCGAGTCAAATGCTTGTATCGAGTCATAATGAATGTTTTGCAGAAATTTTTCCAGATTCTAAAGATGTAAATTTTCCAGAATTTTTTCCAGAAAATCGCAGACCAGTTTTTGTCAGGATAACCTGACGGCGTCAGGATTGCAACCCGACGGCGTCAGGAAGGAGTAAAAACATCAGATTACTTTTTCTCGTTTTCTGAGCTACTTATAAATTTTTGGAATTTTCCAGGTCTTAATTTTCTTAGAAATTCTGTAAACATTCATTCCACAAGCATTATATCCTAGTTTAAATCGAGTCTTATATATATTATTACCGCCGATTTTACGCGAAGGTTTCGTTTGTTTTCTTCAAGTGTGCAGATTTAGTTTGTCAAGAAGAAGTTACATAAGATTGGAAGGAGCTTTTCACGCATAAATTCTTCTTGAAAAAGATTTAACCACCACTTTACACGGATCCTACCGAGCTAATCAGGGGAGTATTGGTTTCTTTCGTTTTTAATTACCTTCTTTTATCATAACTTTGATACTTTCGGGGAACATTGGGGACAATGTTCAGTTTAAGTGTAGGGAGGGAAAATAAAACGGGAACTTTGAAACTATGCTTATCCTTGACTATTTGCTTTGTCCAATTGTGATTGTGTAATAAACCATGAGGAAATGTCGGTTAGGGTAATTTTGGCACCAAATTTAAAATTTTTCATGACATATAGGAGTGGGCCATTAGTCTTAACAAAAGCGTCTCATTGATAGGAAGTTATATGACTAGCACAAAACCCTTTACCACCCAAATTCCACCCAAAATGTGAGGATCGCCCTTAGATTAGTAGGAATTAAAGCATTCATCTTTAATGCTTAGAGTGTGAACCGGTAGTATATTAGATTCTAGAACTTGTTTTGTGATGCATTCCGAGATCGCAAGTGAGGCTACACTTGTGTAGTTAGGAATAACTAAATGATAAGAGGCATTAGGATAAACCCTTGTTTGATACCTGTAATATAATTACTTCTTCCATATCGGTTGAGTAATTCCCCCACACCCTTTGCGTTGTACTCATCTTTAGTACACGATACCCCTAGTTAACCCCTCAGAGCCTATCCTTTTCGCGGTTCTCGTGATGTTTCGGTTTTTCCGGAATATCAATGAAGAGCATTGTTTACACCCCACCCCCAAATATACACCCAAATCGCCTTAGCCTACCCCTTATGCACTCACTTTTAGTGCAAATGTTTGTTATCACCCCAAACCCTTAGTTCAATTATCTAGTTGCTTGCATAAGTTGCTAAGTCGAGTCATATCCTTTGTATACAGTTTTGGGATGATTGGGATTCATGGGAAAAGTTAAAGTTTATGAAATGACGGGAAGGGAACGTTAAATTCAAATTCCCTTTGTTTGCGTAATAATGTACCCCAAGTGTTTTGATCTTTTCAATTCGGGTCAAATTAGTGTTAGAGTAATAAAAACTCAAGTGTAGGGATGTGCCTATAAATCCCTAGTATTTTGATGTTATCGTAGAGGATGGTAGAGTAAAAGTGTATGAAAAAAAAAAAAAAAAAATCGAAAAAAAAAATAGAAAAAGAGAAAAGAAAAAAAATATAGAGTGAAAAAAAAAAAAAAAAAAAAAAAAAAAAAAAAAAAAAAAAAAAAACGGGCTACCATCCTACATCTATCTTTAAATTTATGTTTATTTATTTCAGTTATCTAGAGTTTAGAGTGTCGAGTCTTGGCTTAGCAACGCCATTCTTCATATGCATTTAACATAGAGATTTTTGACTTACCACCACTATATAGCCTATCCCACCAAACCCTTTGTTTCCCTACCGTAAGCCTAACGTTACAACCCTTTGAAAGACCTCTTTGATAGTCTTTCTTAGGTGCTTACGCCAAAGCGATGGAGTTTTGATCTATTCTCAAGCCTATGGTAATCTATGTACTAGACCGGTTAATGAGTGTTTATCTTCCATTTCCAATTTGTTATATTCCATATACACCCGAGAGAGATGTGAGTATCCAAACACCCCATGTGAGGTGCTAGTATGTAATTTCCGTGCTTGTTATGACTTTTGCGGGGCTTATATGTGTTGTGGACCGTTTTGAATTAATGCTTCATGACCCCTAACTTATAAATTAATTGGCTAAAAGCACATTTGCTTGAGGACAAGCAAATAACAAGTGTAGGGATATTTGATAAGGTTTTAAAAGGTACCATTTTGAGGGGTCGTTTAAGTCCTTATTTGATCACTTTTGTATCCGTTATTGCTTAATATCGTTCCTTTTCACTTTTTAGGTCTCGTGAAGGCAAAATGCTGGAATGGCACTTATTTGGACAGAAAGGCGCGAATATATGAAGAAAATGGCCAAAGACGAAATCGAGACACTCACAGTTGCTGAAATTATAAGGCGACGGCGTCAGGTGCTATTTGCGACGCCGTCCCAAAATTATTGTGACGGGACAGAACCCAAAACTCGTGTTTTCAAGAGACGGCGTCTAGTTGTGAAAGAGTAGGCCGTCGCTACTCAGACGGCCTAGATGCGATCCAGACGACGTCAGAAGCTGAAGAGGACGGCGTCACGGACATAAGGTGACGCCGTCGCAAGGTTAACGTGGCCAAGACGAAACCCTAATGGCGGCGACACGACGGCGTCACTAAACATAAGGTGACGCCGTCACAATTGTAATCTTATATATAGAATCCGAATTTTTCAGTCTTGTGTGGAGAGTCTTTGGAGTAAAAACCTAAAACCGAACCTAAGGTGTCTTGTACAGTATTTTAGGGTTTTAAACCCTATCTTACACCAAGATAAGTCTTTACTTCATTAATTCAATTATGTCTTTGATTATTTGTGTGTATGCTTGCATGTTCTCCATGTCCGGCTAATTTATTTGTGTGTTTGCTTAGGAAGTATGAAACTTAATTATTAAATATTGATTGGTTGTTTCTTATCTTAGTTGATTAATGATCTAGTAATGCGATAGGTCATTCGTTGTGTACTTAATGCTTGATTCATCTTTGTGAACCTTAGAGTATGATTACCTGAGTGATTGTAGGCTAAACCATCCGAAGAGCGCCTTAGAGTAGGAGTCTATAATCTCTAAGTGGATTTGTAGACAAGACCCTTTGGTAAGTTCAAAGAGTTAGGGAGAAACGCATACCCTACAACTTTAGACACACAACGCAACTAGGAATAAGACGTGACACTCAACCATCAATAGGAGATAATTAAGGAGTAATACAAACTAAGTAAACACATCTTTAAACTATCATACGAGCACACACTAATTAGACATAGACTCCCACAACCTTAGTTTAGATAATTAGATAATAGTAGAGTAATCGGTAGAAATACCAACCCCCCAAATCCAATACCCGAGATTCGTACCTTTCCATTTTTTATAAAATATAAAAAAGATAAAAAATAATCTTCCTCAACCTTAACCTTAGCGTAGTAACTCCCTACTAGCATTCCTATTCCCCTAGAGAACGATATCAATACCCGTGGCTTACCCTAATTACTACACTACAACGATTAGGTTCACTGCCTAGGGTGTTATAAAACTTGCTCGAAGAAAAGGAAGTTTCCTTGACCCCGAACGACGCGTGTAGCGTTATCATCCCTTCCAATCATATCTTTGAAAGCGGCACTCAGTAAGCTCATAGTGTTATCAGATTGAGCCATCTACAGAAAAAGTTCAAAAAACCATCATTAGTATTTTGATAATTTTCCTTTTCAATAAACAATTAAATACCCAAGGTTCATATTCATATAACCAATTAATATTTATTGAAAACTAGGATCCAAATTGTCATAATCTCATCACATCAGTTGATCTGTTAGTGATGAACCTTATACAAAATGGTAAAGCATTTGCTCAATTGCCAATTTCAATTGCAATTCCTAGATTTATGGGATTTACATATAGCCAATATCAATCGCCATGTAAACATGTTTTATCCCATCTTATGCCTTGAGTTGCCAGTTCTCACTGCCTAACTCAATTAAGTTGTCCAACTTAAGAAACTGCAAAATCGTCCATGCCCGTTCTCACGACACGTGGACATTTTACCCTTTGATTAAGATCTAAATCACGTTCTCACGCAAATAGAAAGTAATCTTAGGTGTTTCCGTTTCGTTGGATGGCATATAACTTAAATTTAAAGGGTAATAGTTTTGATGTTAAATCAAATATGTACAAAGATGTCATGCATTCATCTTTGTAGCATAGTTTTTATTAAAACATTTATATCTTGTTTTAATGTTTAAGTTTTTCATCATCAAACTTTAATTGAGGTATTGGGTTCACCAATCAAGGAATTAATGTTAATTATCATCCATTATACCGTACTTTTGCATAAGTGTAAACACTTAGTGTTTCGGATAATTACCACCTAAGTGGCGCATGGAATCAACACGAATTCGCCCTTAAGATGAGCTTGCACATTTAATGACTTACTAAGTAGCTCCACTCGAACTTACAGGGGGCAGAGGACCAGGTACGTGCTAAAGCACAACCTTAGACATCCATTCAGTGTGACTGTGCGCACTTCTTTAAACCCCTTTTATTAGTTCATTCTCATGGGTGAGCCTTTCAGTCATTTGTACCATAGTCATCAATCAATTAAACGATTATGATTACTATTCTTAAAAATACATGTTTCACCATTGTTTAGATCAGTTTATTTTTCTTGTAAAAATACCCTTGTTACAAAACACAAACAAGCAAGTATTTGAAAAAATAAACAAATAAACAATGAATACATAACAAATAAAAGTCATGCATATCAAATAGCCACATGCAAACGGTTTTGATAAATCTTATTAATAACCAATTTTATATCTGTCAATATGCATATATTTAATTAAGACTTCCACCCGTTTTCATCTATGTACAAGGTGAACCACATGCATCGATTCATCGATTGCGTAAGTCAAAACTAAATATATACCACATAGCACATAATTGATTAAAATTAATAATTATTGAGGTCTTCCCCAATTTAAGATCTATCATTATTTAATGTATATCACTAAAAACATGAAAGACATACAGTAAACAGATCCATGATAAAACATGCAGATAATTATCATGGATATAAATTACACTTAACAATTAATGCAATTAAACAGAGTTACGCATATACACATAAAGTTGCATGCATCTTAGGGTTTCTAATCAAATTAAAACAAAAGTTTACAAAACCCTAATTAGGGCACCAAAAAACGCCCCCCCCCCCCCCTCAAAATTAGGGTTTAGGTTTTGCAAACCCTAGATCTAAGCATACAAATAATAACACATTCATCTTTATTTTAATTATGTGTTTCAGTAATTAATTACTTGTTATACAATGCTCGTGATGCCACTGTAGAGTTTATGATATATAAATAAAATAAAACATAAAGACATCAAGAGTACACAGCGGAAGACTTAAGATCATAACAAATAAATTAATTAACTGAAAGTATGCGTAACGTACCTCTTGTGAATATCAAATCCCTCGAGCAAAACAAAACCACCCTCGAGCAAAGCAAACCAAAGAAGTACTTATTGGTGTAAGAATAATGTCTTACAACCACGTTCTTGTACACACGAATTAACCAACGAATCAAGCGATTGCTAGATCTAACACAAGTCCTCGTATATGCAAAAACAAAACCAAACTCCCTAACAAATGGGGTGTTCGGCCGAGCAATGCAAGAGAAAGAGGAGAGGAGAGGTCTAGGGTTAATTCAATGCACAAGTGTATGAAACCCTAGAACCTACCCCTCCTTATATACTAGTAGGTAAAAATTAGAGGACAAGTTAGGGGAACTAGGGCCTTGGAGAAGCCTATGGCCGGCCACCATGAAGAGCCCAAAGCCCATTCCTTAACTTTCCAAGTTTTCCATTTCTAGTCCTTCTCTTTTCCATTTAACGGTCGTTAGTCATTTTTCCGTTAAATACATAACGATCGTTAACCGGACTTAATGTGCAATAATTAATCGTAAAAATAAACATTAATTATTAACTTTAATTCTCATTCGCTAGTGTGTGCAATCCCGTGGTCACGAGTTCGAATCCGGACATTCATATGTTTGTAAATATATACATTTCCAACAGAGACTTGTTCTTATCGGGATTGATACGTGGGCTACTAGTACAAGTGGCACATCAAGTTTCCTTTAAGTTTGGTATTAGTTTTTTGAATTAGTCTTACTTAGTCACCTCATCTTCATGGGTCCGAATTCCATGCTAATATGGAGACTATATATAAACAAGCATAGGTGTGGAAGTGTTTTAAAAAGTAAGCATAGAATGGGAAGAGTTTTAAAAAATAAGCATAGAATGGGAAAAAACTCGAGACTTAGTCTAGTTAACTGTTGCATGCATGTTCACATGTTTTCTTATTGTTCCTAAAGTCTAGTAAGTAGTGGTAGAGTAACCCATGTTCTCATGTTGTCATTCATGAGTCCTAGAGTCTAGGAAGTAGTTGTTATTGTTTACTATAAATATGTACTTTGCATTGAGAATAAACAAGAAGAAAGAAGAGAAAATTGTTCCAAGTTTCTATGTTTACTTTCGGTTAAAGTGGTAGATCCTTTTCATTGAGTAGTCTAGTTTAGATATTGACTACTGTTAGCTCTAGTCTTATCAATGAAGTGATAAAGCTACTCTTCTATAATGTTTCTTCACAGTATCATCATCTGCTAATGGGTTCACACCAAGTATCCCATAATAATCCGATTTACTTTGTTTTCGGCAGCAACATGCACATCCAGAACTGCTAATAGTTGGGAAATACCCTCAAGACCAGCAAGGGCGAAGCCAGGAATTCAAGTTAAGGGGGGCCGAATTTTTTTTCCCATTTTGCCACATCGCAACAACTTTTGCATTTGAACGCCGTAGAATGTCTTATATAAGAAAGACGAATAAGTGACAACGAGCCTATAAGTTCTATATGGAAGGATATTATCAACTTTGCGAAATCATTTTTTCATAACGTGATTCTGGTTGTTTTTAATGTTCTCAAACATTTTTTTCTTTGATCTGGAAAAAAAAGTTAAGAAGCTAGGCTTCAATTCCATAAAAACTCAATTATTATTGGCCACATACCTTTTTTTTTTTTTTTTTTTTTTTTTTTTTGTAATCATAATTTTTGATCTATTGGTCGACTAATTTACAGGGTTTGAACTCACCACCACACTGACTAAAACCAGGTAAAGTCTTTCCTTTTCAGAAAGTTGATGTGACCACTTAAGGTTGTTTAAACATACTTGTTAAACATAAAAATGATAAATCATTAGCCAATTACAAGACATCCATATTAAACTGTAATTGAACAACTTACTTATAATCATATGCTAATTACAAGACATCACTATCAATATTTCATTTCTTGTTTCAAGAGTAAACATCTCCCAACTTAATAAGTGACGTTTTTCTATATGAACAATCTTTTTATGTTCACAAAAATATCAAATATGGGCCTTTGACGCCAAGAAAACAACTTGATACTGCATAAAAAACAACCTAATAACACTAACAAAAAAGTGATGACATAGCAATAAATAGCTAAATGTAATTTAACTGATTTCCCATTTTTCTATGCATAAAGTTTCACATTTTACTTTATGCCCCACGTGACATTCAACCAATCATGAGAGAGGACTATTTCATCTTCATCTTCATTTTATGACTATTCAACCATTGAAACTTTTTCCGGTTAAATCCTTTTATAGCATGTTCTGTTTCCCTTTATTTCATATCGGATCCTTCTTCCAAATTTAGGCAACGTTTCTCGATTCGTTGTCGCCCGCTTCGCCCGATGCCAGGACGGTTGGACCAGTTGGGGGAGGCCAAGCACCCGCCTGCCACCCCATTGGCTCCGCCCCTGAAGACCAGGAAACAAATTTTGCGAAGTTGATAGATTAAGCATAATGCACACTTGTAAAAAATGTATGCATGCGTGTATATATGTATTCACATGATAAATAATTAAATATGCATGGTATTTGTACACACGCAGCTGTGCACAAAATATATATTTACGTTATAACATATAATTTCCTCCCTGATGCATGCGCACCAATGCTCAAACATTTCCCCTAGCTGGTTTATAAACGTAAAAAAAGTTGTGAATGATTTTTAACTATCTACTTATGTGATACAAATGCCTTTGAATATACATGGGGATATAATCTGAGACATCCCATTTAAAAAAACTATCGTATGGCCCATTAATTTTGTCTTATAGCATTGTGGATAATAATTAATAACTTATTCACACTCTTGCAAGACACCAATGAAAGATAATAACAACTCCAAAGAGACCAAATCCGTCTTATAGAATTGTGGATACTAATTATGCACTAACTTCTTTACTTAAAGTTCACGGCTAAACAAATATAGATCCTAAGTGAATTATAAGAAGGGTTTGTCTAACGGGTGCTCTCAGGGCAAAGTTTAAGGTTAGTATAAAAGGAAACATTTAGTTTATTTAATGAAAAATTATATTTAATTATGTTAATTTATAAGTTTCAATAATGTGCATTAAATACAATTCTTAATCTAAAAGGAAAGTTTCTGTTTAATAAATGCGGTTTAACCAGTGCCTGAGAGCACTCGTTTGACAATCCCTTATAGAAATCAGGTTTTTACCAAAGATATCAGGTGCTCACGCTCTTGGAAGACGCCATCGAATGAAAATGACAGCTCCAAAAAGACCATTGAAAGTGGGTTTGGATTATTAGTTAAAAAAAAAAAAAAAAAACTGTGTTAGAAATAATAACTAAAAAATAAGGATCATATTTAAATCACGATGAGGGGTGTTCGTTTAAGCTTTTTTGAGACTATATAGCTATAATAAGCTCACACAAGTGTTCTGGTGAGCTTGTAAGCAATTTATTTTATATTTTTTACATCATCAATAAACAATTTAAAATGCAATTGTCCCATAACGGTCCGGCCCAGAATTGATTACACAAAAGAAAAAAAAATACCAAACCCAACCCCAGCTATGTAGCTATTTATGAAAATTACCATGAACTTTATGATATTTACGATTTTTTTATATAACAAACTTTATTTATTAAATATGTAACAAATATCAATCGATTTCTTTAATAAAAAGATATCGACGAAAAAGCCTCCGAATTACTAACAAAACATACTCATAACGTATCTGTTAACTTTCAAAACTACCTTAAAAGCAAAGAAACTATAAAGGCTAAAGACGTACGATTCTAGGAAAGTTTGAATTATATATAAACAACATATTTGTTAAAAAACAAATTACATCTAAAAAGACGCCGAAACAT
Organism: Chrysanthemum seticuspe; assembly: GCA_019973895.1. Classification (NCBI taxonomy): domain Eukaryota; kingdom Viridiplantae; phylum Streptophyta; class Magnoliopsida; order Asterales; family Asteraceae; genus Chrysanthemum; species Chrysanthemum seticuspe. The sequence continues at coordinate 19,272,937 of BPTQ01000009.1, read as the reverse complement.
TTCAAACAAATTAAATCTTGAAATAATTTAAAAAGTACTTTCCAATACATATTATTATAACTTATACAGACTACTACGAAGAATTATTCCTCAACCAAAAAACAATTGCAATACCGATTCATAAAAAGAAAATTCCTCGACCAAAAACAAAGTACATTAGAAAAAAAAAATTAGGTAAATAAAAATAAAAATAAAACATTCAACCATAGCTAGAGTATCAGCACGATACAATGAAAAAAAAGAGAAATTCCTCGTTTCACAACAAAAATAATAAGTGCGAACAAATAAATAAATAAAATTCTGTCACTCAAAAAATCCATGCACCGAAACTAAAAAGCTCTGCCGCAACACGCGGAGGGAAAACTATCTCGTTATTAATCAATCATGACTTAATGGTTTAGAAGCCCACTAATATGTTTGGGCTTACTATGTGTCTTTAACCTTGAATTTAATGGACTCTAAACCCACAATAGACATAGGCCTACTATTTGTCTAATAATTAGGGGTGTTCATGGGTTGTGTAATATCCGAATAAACCGAAAACCGAAACCGAACCGAACCGAAAATAACCGAACCGAACTCGTAACCGAACCGAAACGAAATAAAAGTTCGGTTTTCGGTTCGGTTATGGTTTTAGCAATTCAAACCGAAAATCGAACTGAAAACCGAAATTAAATAAATATATATATTTTTTTATATATTGATATTAAAAAAATATATTAAAACTCTTTTATAATATATATATATATATATATATATATATATATATATATATATATATAATATTTTTAAGCCTGAAAAAAATTCAAAAAATATATATAAATAAATGAATAAATTATTAAATTTAGGTAATTCAGGTTATTCGGTTCGGTTTTCGGTTCGATTTAGTTAAATTTGAATTCGGTTCGGTTCGGTTTTCGGTTATATCCAGAAAAAAAATTAACCGAACAAACCGATAACCGAACCGATGAACACCCCTACTAATAATTATTAAAGCGAGGTATCTTTTTATAACAGTTATATGAAACATCTTGATACTTAATGTAGCCATAATTACTTTTCACCATTTACCTTTATCTCTTAAAAGAACTAGCTAATAACTTACATTTAACTATACAATAGTAAGGTGTCATTTAGTTTATTATTTGGAATAAGTTTAGGTATAAGTTTGATTATAAGATAGAATGAGAACATGTATGAGCTTGGATATCATGTCTAATATTATTGTTTGATTTATTTGTTAGGTTTAAGTTTTTAATTGTAAAAGGTTGATAGATTGGGACTCAAATTCTAAACCCACCATTTAAGGTGGATATGAGAACACCCTTATTTTGGGGTATCGTTCCAATATTTTAAACCCATATCAATTAACCAAACACCCTCAATCAATCCCATTCTCATTCCTTATTCCCAAAACCCTCGATCGAAACACACCCTAAATAGTTATGATAGACAATAAATATTCTATATATATAACATTTCTCCATGGCACAAAATCCAAGACATTATTATAATATTTTTATATAGATTAAAAAATTAAAAAATAGGGTACCAGAAAAAATTAGGTGACATGGAGGGCAAATAAAAAAAATTACGAAACAGCCCCCGAACTTTTTATTATTTACGATTTTTTAATACAACAAACTTTATTTATCGTTTAGCTAATAGATAGGTTGGTCCATGGGTATTTCATTAGATACAATGTATCTAATAGATGCAATGCATCTAGTCAAATGGGTATGGGTCAATATCATGGGCTATGGATATGATCTATGGGTTGTGATTTTTACCCATTTTAATAAATTATTACAACAAATGATTTATTACAACAATTTGTATTAAATAGTCATATGTAAATGCTTTACAAAAATAACATGTATCCTTATAATTTTACTTATGATAAAATTATATTTGTTATCAACAAAACACAAAGAGATCGCAAAATATTAATAAACGTTTTTACGGTTTATTTGTATTAACACAAACAAATAGTTGATGTTGTGCGAAGAAAAGTAAATGGTAATTGCTCTTGTTTAAGGAATATGAAAATCAAGTTATGTAGGTTTTGTTAATGTTTATGTTTTGGCTAATTGTGCAAATAAGCAATGTATTATTTTTTGCGAGAAATACAAAACATTCTATCCATCCCAAATTCATCATCCATCCATTTTCTAGTTTTCTTAAAGTTATCTATCTTAATCTGCCATAAGGGGACATGTCCATTAACAAAGTTTTTCACGGTTCATACTAAGAGGTTTTATTTCAAGCTAATGAGTTCACGTGGTTTCAGCTTATGTTTGATAAGTTACTTTTCTAGCTTATTTTAAGACATATAGACTTATATCAACCTATAAAATTTAAAATAAGCCTGTAAAAGTAAGCTTATTAAACATAAACCGAAATCATTTAAGCTCAGTACCTCAAAAGTAAGCTTAAGTGAACACCCCGTACATGCAAGACATATCAACAACTCATTACATCGGCTAAAAATATATATATCCTAAATCTATGTTTTTCATAAAAAAGGAAGACAATTCTTTTATTTGGTTGAAGCCTTCAAGTGAGATTTTGAAAATTTTAAGACCGAGCCTAATGGAGGCATCCACCACCAGTGGTGAGCCTCTACAACCCGCCATCAGTCACTACGACCTCTCATCCACCGCACACAAAGGTGCCTTTTAGGGTTGGTTCGGTAGTGCAGACCACCTAACGTGGTGCACCACCTTTTTTTAATGAGTGTATAGGGTATATCGTAGGGTATATTGATAAGGTTTTAAAAGGTACCATTTTGAGGGGTCGTTTTAGCCCTTATTTGATCACTTTTGTATCCGTTATTGCTTAATATCGTTCCTTTTCACTTTTTAGGTCTCTTGAAGGCAAAATGCTGGAATGGCACTTATTTGGACGAAAAAGCGCGAATATACGAAGAAAATGGCCAAAGTCATAATCGAGACACTCAAAGCTGCTGAAAACAGAAGGCGACGACGTCACTGCTTAACTGCGACGCCGTCGGAGGAATTTGTGACGGCTCAGAAGAGAAAGTGCTAGTTTTGAAGGACGGCGTCGGGCTTTAAAAGAGTAGGCCGTCGCAACTCAGACGGCCTAGATGCGACCCAGACGGCGTTAGAAGCTGAAGAGGACGGCGTCACAGACATAAGGTGATGTCGTCGCAAGGTTAACGTGGCCAAGATGAAACCCTAATGACGGCGACACGACGGCGTCACAAAACATAAGGTGACGCCGTCGCATATGTAATATTATATATAGAATCCGAATTTTTCAGTTTTAAGGGGAGTCTTTGGAGTAAAAACCTAAAACCGAACCAAGGGTGTCTTGTACAGTATTTTAGGGTTCCAAACCCTATCTTACATCAAGATAAGTATTTACTTCATCAATTCAATTATGTCTTTGATTATTTGTGTGTATGCTTGCATGTTCTCCATGTTCGGCTAATTTATTTGTGTGTTTGCTTAGGGAGTATGAAACTTAATTATTAAATATTGATTGGTTGTTTCTTATCTTAGTTGATTAACGATCTAGTAATGTGATAGGTCATTCGTTGTGTACTTAATGCTTGATTCATCCTTGTGAACCTTAGAATATAATTACCTGAGTAGTTGTAGGCTAAACCATCCAAAGAGTGCCTTAGAGTAAGAGTTTATTATCCCTAATGGGTTTTGTAGACGAGACCCTTTGGTAAGTTCGAAGAGTTAGGGAGAAACGCATACCCTACAACTTTAGACACACAACGCAACTAAGAATAAGGACGTGACAATTCAACCATCAATAGGAGATAATTAAGGAGTAGTAAAACCTAAGTAAACACATCTTTAAACTATCATACAAGCACACATTAATTAGACATAGACTACCACCACCTTAGTTTAGATAATTAGATAATAGTAGAGTAATCGGTAGAAATACCAACCCCCTAAATCCAATACCCGAGATTCGTACCTTTCAATTTCCTAAAAACATAAAAAAGATAAAAAAAAATAATCTTCCTCAACCTCAACCTTAGCGTAGTAACTTCTCACTAGCATTCCTATTCCCCTAGAGAACGATATCAATACCCGTGGCTTACCCTAATACTACACTACAACGATTAGGTGCACTGCCTAGGGTGTTGAAAAACTTGCTCGACGAAAAGGAAGTTCCTTTGACCCCGAACGATGCGTGTAACGTTATCAAGTTTTTGGCGCCGTTGCCGGGGAATTGAATAGCTAGTTAGTAGTCCACCTCATTTAGGTTTCTTTGCTTGATTCCTATCAAGTAAATTTTTTTCTCATTTTTAGCTTCCTCATAGTCTATCCCCCTTCTTCCTGATCTTTGTTCATACACCCATCACTTTTCATCATGGCAGGTGATAACCAACCACCACTCATCAACCCACCACCAAATGACCCGCCAAGAGCCCGTACTCTTGGTGAATACTCGAGACCAAGCCACCCAGGCTATAGGAACACCATTGAGCTTCCCGACCAAGCCCAAACTACGGCCCTGCGATCCGACACCATCCGGTTGGTGCAAAACGGATGTGCATTCCATGGACTTCGTTCCGAAGATCCAAATAAGCATCTGAGGGATTTCCTCAAAATTGTCGATTCCATCGACCTTGATGCTACTACTCGGGAGACCACGCGCCTGCATCTCTTCCAATTCTCTCTACGGGACCAAGCTAGTAATTGGCTTGAGCGACTTCCCGCCGGCTCCATCTCAAGTTGGGATGATCTTACCTCTCGCTTCCTTGCTCAATTTTTCCCACCGGGGAGAACCACCAAACTTAGGCGAGACATCTTGACATTTCAGCAACTCCAAGGTGAGTCTCTCTACAAAGAGTGGACTTGATTTAAGGAACTACTTTGTAGACTCCCCCACCATGGCATTGATCTTTGGCTTCAAATCCAAATCTTCTATGATCATACCGATTTCATCACTCGACGATCCATTGATCGAGCCGCCGGTGGAAGGCTCAGCGACTTTAACGCAGAGAAATCTTGGGATATTATAGAGGAGCTTGCTGATCAAAGCTACGAAGATTGGAATGAATCTCCCGAAACTCCGATTAACGTAGTTAATGCCATATCAACTCCTTCTGAATCCTCCGATACCCTCGAGGAGCAATTGAGTGCCATTGAGAGAGGAATTGATTATCTTATGGAAAGGCAAAAAAGAGCCCCCGTACAAATTCCTCGAGAAGCTGTCAAATCCGCCAACTCCACCAACCACCCCACACCTTCTTTGGAGTCCCCAAGTCGTGAGCAAAACCCAAGTTCTGAAAGGCACTTCCGTTCTACTTCCCCAATACCACTTTCACCAAGCTTCAAGGATCAAATGAGGGAATACATGGCAGCTCATACGGAGAGATTAGCCAGATTTGAAGAGGAGGTTTATAGGCAGAGAGAGGAAATGCAAGCAAAAATGACTGAAATGATGAATTTGGTAATTGAATTTACCAAAACAAAGGTTCCCGAAAAGGTGCTCGTAAGAAGCAACGATTGCCCTCCCACTTCATTTGTTAACGCCGTTTCCATTATGCCCGAGAATGCAAGGGTTGAGATGTGGAAAACTAAGGAAAGCAAGAAGGAGGAGTCTGTGCCTAATGATGAACCTAAGACCATTGAGTACTACCTTAAGCACAAAATTAACAAGAAAACCATTGCAAACCAAGTAAACAACTTTAGGTACAATGAAGTTCTTAGGGATGCTCTTGAAGGAAAAATGACGGAAGAAGAATATGACGCCTTACCTATGGAACCTCTGTATGAGTTGGTTATAAAAAAACCGTTAACAAGAAAACGAGACACCACAGGGAATTTCGTGATACCTGTTAGCATCGGTGACATTGATAATATAAATGCCTTGGCCGATCAAGGACCGATGTGAACATAATACCATTGTCAATCTATAATAAGTTAACTAAGGAGAAACCAGCCAAGACCGACCTTAGACTTTCCTTAGCTAATCATACTTATGTCAACCCCGTAGGAATCGCTGTAGATGTTCTAATTGAGGTGGCTAACATCGTTTAACCGGTGGATTTCGTGATCATTGATGTTGAGGAAGATAAAAACGTACCCCTCATTCTTGGGACACCATTTCTGGCCACCGCCAAGGCAACCATCAAATGCGGAGAAGGCATCATGATACTCAAAAGCGGGAAGGGGTACGCTAGGATACCCATCATCCCAAGATACCCTCTTAAGATCATGGAAATGATTACGGGTGGAAATCGAAAAGCCCCGGGAAACAATGTTAAGAAGAAGATGAATGACTGGGAAAAAGGGCTTAGAGACTTTATGGTTCAAGGATTGTATGCGACGTTGTGGAAACCCGATAAAAAGTTAGGAAGCAATCCCACCTCGATACCTAAGGCACAAAAGGACCCTAAGGAATTTCTAAAGGGAGAAAAAGTGCTCTTGTATAGATCACGGATAAGGGCATTACGAGGAAGAAGCAAACCAAGATGGTTTGGGCCTTTCACAGTTAAGGAGACCAATTTAAAAGATAAAACCGTCACCATAATTGACAGCGTTGGCAAGGAATCCACGGTGAGCATACAGCGTCTACACCCTTTCGATGAAGGGAAAACAAAGGGTGAAGAGGGCGGTAATGCAGCAACGTAGGAGCACGACTACGAGTCTAGCTACAAGACTCTTAAATAAAGAAAAGCGCTTCGTGGGAGGCAACCCATGCTTAATTGTTTGCTTGTTAGTGTCATATATCTTTTATTAATTGTTTATCCTCATGTTTAAATTTGTAAAAATGCTTTATTTTGTTTTTAACCTCGTCTTAATTGCATATAAAGGTATTTTACATAAAGGATAAGTGTAGGGAGGATTACACACGTTTTCAAAAGAAACGTAAACATGAGAATAACAATTAACTAAAAGATATATATGTTTGTTTGTTCGAGTCAAATGCTTGTATCGAGTCATAATGGATGTTTTTGCATAAATTTTTTCAGATTCTAAAGATGTAAATTTTCCAGAATTTTTTCCAGAAAATCGCAGACCAGTTTTTGTCAGGATAACCTGACGGCGTCAGGATTGCAACCTGACGGCGTCAGAAAGGAGTAAAAACATCAGATCACTTTTTCTCGTTTTCTGAGCTACTTATAAATTTTTGGAATTTTCCAGGTCTTAATTTTCTTAGAAATTCTGTAAACATCCATTCCACAAGCATTATATCCTAGTTTAAATCGAGTCTTATATATATTATTACCGTCGATTTTACGCGAAGGTTACGTTTGTTTTCTTCTAGTGTACAGGTTTAGTTTGTCAAGAAGAAGTTACACAAGATTGGAAGGAGCTTTTCACGCAATAATTCTTCTTGGAAAGGATTTAACCACCACTTTACACGGATCCTACCGAGCTAATCAGGGGAGTATTAGTTTCTTTCGTTTTTAATTACCTTCTTTTATCATAACTTTGATACTTTCGGGGAGCATTGGGGACAATGTTCAGTTTAAGTGTAGGGAGGGAAAATAAAACGGGAACTTTGAAACTATGCTTATCCTTGATTATTTGCTTTGTCCAATTGTGATTGTGTAATAAACCATGAGAAAATGTCGGTTAGGGTAATTTTGGCACCAAATTTAAAATTTTTCATGACATATAGGAGTGGGCCATTAGTCTTAACAAAAGCGTCTCACGGATAGGAAGTTGCATGACTAGCACAAAAAACCCTTTACCACCCAAATTCCACCCAAAATGTGAGGATCGCCCTTAGATTAGTAGGAATTAAAAGCATTCATCTTCAATGCTTAGAGTGTGAACCGGTAGTATATTAGATTCTAGAACTTGTTTTGTGATGCATTCCAAGATCGCAAGTGAGACTACACTTGTGTAGTTAGGAATAACTAAATGATCAGAGGCATTAGGATAACCCTTGTTTGATACCCGTAATATAATTACTTCTTCCACATCGGTTGAGTAATTCCCTCACACCCTTTGCGTTGTACTCATCTTTAGTGCACGATACCCCTAGTTAACCCCTCAGAGCCTATCCTTTTCGCGGTTCTCGTGATGTTTCGGTTTTTCCGGAATATAAATGAAGAGCATTATTTACACCCCACCTCCAAATATACACCCAAATCGCCTTAGCCTACCCCTTATGCACTCACTTTTAGTGCATTATTGTTATCACCATAAACCCTTAGTTCAATTATCTGGTTGCTTGCATGAGTTGATAAGTCGAGTCATATCCTTTGTATACAATTTTGGGACGATTGGGATTCATGGGAAAAGTTAAAGTTTATGAAATGATGGGAAGGGAACGTTAAATTCAAATTCCCTTTGTTTGCGTAATAATGTACCCCAAGTGTTTTGATCTTTTCAATTCGGGTCAAATTAGTGTTAGAATAATAAAAACTCAAGTGTAGGGATGTGCCTATAAATCCCTATCATTTTGATGTTACCGTAGAGGATGGTAGAGTAATAGTGTAAAAAAAAAATAAAAAAAAAAAAAAAAAAAAAAAAAAAAAAAAATACGGGCTACCATCCTACATCTATCCTTTAAATTCATGTTTGTTTATTTCCGTTACCTAGAGTTTTAGAGTGTCGAGTCTTGGCTTAGCAACGACATTCTTCGTATGCATTTAACATATAAATTTTTGACTTGCCACCACTAAATAGCCTATCCCACCAAACCCTTGTTTCCCTACCGTAAGCCTAATGTTACAACCCTTTAAAAGACCTCTTTGATAGTCTTTCCTAGGTGCTTACGCCAAAGCGATGGAGGTTTGATCTATTCTCAAGCCTATGGTAATCTATGTACTAGGACCGGTTAGTGAGTGTTTATCTTCCATTTCCTATTTGTTATATTTCATATATACACTCGAGAGAGATGTGAGTATCCAAACACCCCATGTGAGGTGCTAGTATGTAATTTCCGTGCTTGTTATGCCTTTTGCGGGGCTTATATGTGTTGTGGACCATTTTGAATCAATGCTTCATGACCCCTAACTTATAAATTAATTGGCTAAAAGCACATTTGCTTGAGGACAAGCAAATAACTAGTGTAGGGATATTTGACAAGGTTTTAAAAGGTACAATTTTGAGGGGTCGTTTTAGCCCTTATTTGATCACTTTTGTATCCGTTATTGCTTAATATCGTTCCTTTTCACTTTTTAGGTCTCTTGAAGGCAAAATGCTGGAATGGCACTTATTTGGACGAAAAGGCGCGAATATACGAAGAAAATGGCCAAAGTCAGAATCGAGACACTCAAAGCTGCAGAAAACAGAAGGCGACGGCGTCACTGCTTAACTGCGACGCCGTCGGAAGAATTTGTGACGGCTCAGAAGAGAAAGTGCTAGTTTTGAAGGACGGAGTCGGGCTTTAAAAGAGTGGGCCGTCGCAACTCATAAGGTGGCCAAGACGAAACCCTAATGACGGCGACACGACGGCGTCACAAAACATAAGGTGACGCCATCGCATATGTAATATTATATATAGAATCTGAATGTTTCAGTTTTAAGGGGAGTCTTTGGAGTAAAAACCTAAAACCGAACCAAGGGTGTCTTGTACAGTATTTTAGGGTTCCAAACCCTATCTTACATCAAGATAAGTATTTACTTCATCAATTCAATTATGTTTTTGATTATTTGTGTGTATGCTTGCATGTTCTCCATGTCTGGCTAATTTATTTGTGTGTTTGCATAGGGAGTGTGAAACTTAATTATTAAATATTGATTGGTTGTTTCTTATCTTAGTTGATTAATGATCTAGTAATGCGATAGGTCATTCGTTGATTACTTAATGCTTGATTCATCTTTGTGAACCTTAGAATATAATTACCTGGGTAGTTGTAGGCTAAACCATCCAAAGAGTGCCTTAGAGTAAGAGTTTATTATCCCTAGTGGGTTTTGTAGACGAGACCCTTTGGTAAGTTCGAAGAGTTAGGGAGAAACGCATACCCTACAACTTTAGACACACAACGCAACTAAGAATAAGGACGTCACAATTCAACCATCAATAGGAGATAATTAAGGAGTAGTAAAACCTAAGTAAACACATCTTTAAACTATCATACAAGCACACATTAATTAGACATAGACTACCACCACCTTAGTTTAGATAATTAGATAATAGTAGAGTAATCGGTAGAAATACCAACCCCCCAAATCCAATACCCGAGATTCGTACCTTTCAATTTCCTAAAAAACATAAAAAAGATAAAAAAAATAATCTTCCTCAACCTCAACCTTAGCGTAGTAACTTCTCACTAGCATTCCTATTCCCCTAGAGAACGATATTAATACCCGTGGCTTACCCTAATACTACACTACAACGATTAGGTGCACTGCCTAGGGTGTTGAAAAACTTGCTCGACGAAAAGGAAGTTCCTTTGACCCCGAACGACGCGTGTAGCGTTATCATATATATGTTACATAAAGTGAGATATTTTTATGTATTTGGTTGAGTGATTTCCACTACGGCTCTTAGGTGATGGGTTAAACTGATGTGCCGCTGAGGTGGAGATTGTGGAATTGTGGCCATCACACAACCTATGATTAAAATATAAGTAAATAGGCATCAAAATAAACCGAAAAATCTAGCTTATAAAATATAATACGAAGTCTAATTAGCTTTTCAAACTTTAAAACAAACACCTTAGTTTTTGAATAGAACTTCGATAGGCGAGAGGCGTAAGCACCGCTAGGTGTGAAGCTATCTCGTACTAAACGAACGAACTTTCAATTTCCATAACCAAAATGAAAGAAAGTCAACCTATTCCTCCAATTGCGGGAGTCTCGGTTTATTGTACTTTTGACCATTTCAAATTATAAAATATTTTCTTAAAAAAGAAAAAATGCTTAAACATGTTTTTTTTTAAAACTTTTTGTGTCTAAAATTAACAATCCATTTAATCATTTTGAAAAAAAAAAAAGACTTAGTGTGAAGACCATAAGAGTGCAACTATAAACGTTTGCTTAAAAAAAATCTCGTTATTATGCATGAGTATTCGTTTAGCTTTCTTAAAAACCCAAAATACTTCAGCATGTTCTTTTTTAGAACTTAGATTAGATGGCAAGGCAAGGTGAATACTTCACCTAGTGCTAAACTCACTCGCGAGTACCTTGGCCCTATAAGAAAGTCACGCGCGAACCACTCTTCCCGAGGAGTCTTAAGGTGATATCTTCACCTTATTTCGTTTGAAAAAAACATGGCCCCACATTCCTACCTTGTCCACAAAAAAATAAGTGAAAGTGAGAAGGGAGAGAAAGCTGACGTGGTGCTGAGATAGAAGGTGAATGTTACTTAACCTTGCCATCCAGCCTTAATTGTTTTAGAAAGTAAACATTCATTTAATCTTTGTGGGAAGAAGCAAAATTAAAATTAGTGGAAGGCACATCAGCTTATGTAAATGGTACTACCCCCGTCTCAAAATATAAGTCCAATTTGACTTTTTGAATCAAACTTTAACTTTAAATATTTTTGTTTGTATTATATAATACTTGATGCAAAATATATAAATGGATTGTGTTTAAATGGTTTTTCATTTGGTATAATAATAATAGGTTTGTGAAGTGACAAAAATACCCTTTTAGTTAAAAGAATGAACTTAGAGCATCTACAATGCATCAAGTCTTTGAAGACTTGATGCATTTAATGCAAATCTCATTTAATAACTAAAGCTTTTACAAAAGACTTGAGGTTCATCAAGCTTTTGTAAAAAGCTTTCCAAAAAGTCTTCAATAAGTCCTTGTTGCAATGCATAAAACCTTATCAAAAAGCTTTTTGGAATAGTGAAAAGTCTTTCCCAACTTTACCCATTGTAGATGCTATTAAAAATAGATAGTTGTTGATGCCACGCTGGCAATCCCATCTAAACAATGCATACAAAACATCCACAATGCATTAAACACTGCACAGATTATTAGATTTCCACATCATCACTTCAATTTTAATCACTTATAAATTGATAAGCTAACTATATATTTTTATTAAAAAACACAGTAACAATTACTGTAGTTTGTATGAAAATATAAAAAATTTACTGAATTACAAAAAAGAAAAGAAACTAAACTTTGTATACCCACTAACTAGTAAATACTACCTCCGTCCCAAAATATAAGTCCGCTTTTGACGGTTCAAAGTCTTTTTCTTCATATTTTGACCGTAATTATTTTTTTTCGTGTTATATAACAATTGATGCAAAATATATAAATGGATTTGTGTTTCAAATAAATTTTCATTGGTATACTTTTCATCAAGTATCATATAGCACGAAAAAAAATAATTCCAGTCAAAGTCAGAAAAAAAAAAACTTTGAAAAGTCAAATATGAACTTATATTTTGGGACGGAGAGAGTAATATATTAAAGCTACACATATGCTTTAAACTATAAGAAAAACTAGTCCTAGTATTGCCTTTTTCATTTATTGAATTGACTTGGGTGGAGAGGTGGCCCACCTTGAAGGTGTTAAAACGGTTTGTACAGAGAAGAAGGTATTTATATAGTGTGAATATGTGGCAGTTATACAATGCATTACACGATCAACCATTCATGCATTACACGGTCCACCATGGAGCGTTGTGGATGCCCTAATTAATCTCTACCATTCACCAAAATCATCGCTCTCTCCATTTTTTTGTTTGTTTCACTCTCATTTCATTTTGTTTTAACTATCTGATAATGAAGAAATGTTCTATTGTGTTTTTGCATTAAGCTTGTAATCACCGATTACTTACTTTGTAGTCTGATTTTAAGAGTTTAATAAGCTATTGGATATAAAAAAATGTACAGAGTTTGGGTAACCGATTTTGATCTGAAGTTGCTGATTTTGTGATGCTCTCAGGTATACTTTTGAACTCAATTCATTGATTTTTGTGTTTGCTTCAATTAGCTGTTAGTTATGGAGATTTGTGATATTATAGTGCGATAGAGGTGAATTAGGTTTGTTACGTGTGGCTATGGTGATTTAGTTTGTGCATGAAAGGTGTTTGATTAAATGTCCATTAGAGAATGATACTTGCGTAACATTTATCATTAGATTTTGACATGCAAAAATTGTGTTGCCGTGTCGTTTAGAATGAAACAATAAGTTTTAGTCGTTAGTATGATAATCAACTCCGAAAACATTTTTAGTCATTGGATAAAACAGTTTTAGGTTTAGTTTTGCCGGTCAGTTGCAGAAATGGGAAGTTTTGCTGTTACGCTTTCGCATCTACTGGCTAGTTTATCACTTGCTTTTTGAATCGGCAGATATTGTTTTTTAAATTGCCCTTATGTATTCCGGAGCAAAAGGGCATTTTGTGTGCTGTTCTTCGAGTAACCGTTAACATGTCTATACATATCTACCAATGCAACTGCAAATTTAGCAACAGTGTTACATTAGTTTTCATGTGATTTGCAGTCACAAAAAACTTTACCATGGCAGGCGCATAACACAATGTGGGCCAATAGATGCTTAATGTTAGTAAAATGGTAACTTCTGATAACTTGAAATTATCTTGTGTGCGTAGGCACATTTATGTTATTTGAAAACTTTTCTATATACATATGAGTACTTTAATATGTGTAAAACCAATAATCTAATATATAGATTAATAGAAATATTGTTCGATAATGACAATATAAAAGAATCTTACAGCACAAAGTGAATTAGTATTAAGTTTGCGTATAGGTAAGTCTAGCTTAATGGATATAAGAATGTTATAGTTTTCATGTGGTATTGGATAATGAAATTAGGCGAAGTACCACAATAAATACCAAATCATTACATACTTTTTACTATTTTCATTCATTTTAGCGTGTAGAAAGGATTTATAGTTCATCTGGATAAATGTTTATTTACCTCGGATTTTTCAAATTTGTGAGCTAATCATCCGTTTATATGTTTTTTATTACACAAACAAAGCAAGCATCAGAGCTTTATGTACTACTCTGTTTGATAACATAAAGTGTATATATATTAATTATCAAGTTAGATACTAGAGTAGATATTATGTGTGAAACCGATCCAACTTACCAATATGGCAATATGGACCGCCTTTGCTACAATAGGCGCTAGAGAGCCATTTGAGTGAGAGATTAGTTCACGAAAACTAATCTCCTAGAAATTTTCCATGTTTAGTTTTACTTGTCATATATTTTTTATGAGTTTGAAACTTAATGATGTGGCGCAGACATGTAATATGTGAATAGTTCATTTCCGTGCATCATGTGTGTCTTTGCTTGTTATATGTATCTTAAAACTATATTTATTGACTGAAAACTTGCATCAATGTCCTACAACTAAAACAAATTTACAGTTAGTTATGCTTACCTATCCCCTTATAAGGATGAAATGGACAAAGTCAAGTAGTCAACTCTACTTCTTGCTTGGTCTATTTGTGCAGAGCGACTGTCTATATGTTGTATCTTATTTGTATCCGAAGTAAGGCTTGTAATTTTTTTGCATCATGGCAAATGGCAATGTGTACCAACAAGTAAATACTATTTAATTGTTTATGCAGCCCGAATTACTTTGTCATAACTTTTGCTGCGAACCAACTAATACTCTAATAGGACCTGAACGCTCAGGTGCATGACAATTGGTTTTCGATTCCTACTTATTAATCACATTATATGCTTTTTCTTTTTATAGGCAGAAGTTATTCACAGGATGAGTCATGTAAATGAGGTGGCTGGTAGAGCTCCTGGCTATAATAGGCATGAGGAAGTGGCAAAGAAACTTCAGGTATGAAATATATAACCAAAAAAGTAATACATATGAAATGTGATGTTGCTGCTATAATATATGCATATTGTGACTCCCCCCTCTTAAAAAATCAGCCAAACTGTTAATTGCTATCAGCACACCATTCGATTATCTAGTTGTATGTTTGGTACACAAACAAAATGGAACTATTGTCCTAACTTAGATATGGTAATGTGAAGCAGGCTCTGCTTGCATTAAACCATATGTGTTGAACTACATCATGATGTGATCTAGTTATGTTATTAATATGTATTTTTTTGTGGTCCACATTGCACATAGTAATTAAACTAAATAAATAGAACGCTGAATCAGCTGTAGCTGTTCACTTAAATAAAACTAAAAGTAGTTTAAAATTATATGCAGACTAGATGAACTACATCTGCTTTAGAATTTGTCACCTCTTTTAACATGTTTAATTTAATAGGCAAAACATTGACCTAGTTGTTACTGTGATGGTTTAGTTATAGGTCAAATGGGTCATGGGCCGAAACGGGTCAAATGAAAACACAGGTCAAACGGGTCGTGGGACAACTGGTTCAGGTTGGGTCAAGATTTCCACGTTTATGTTGTATTCAAAATAGCTTAGCAAAACACTTTAAGAATGGGCTTATTAGGTTTTTTATTTGAAGGTCACTGTAGTAGTAGTCAAAAGTATGGAATTAACATGGCACTTTTTAATACGATTTAGTTTTGATGTATATACAGACACTTTCTAATACGTTTTATCTGCAATTTTCTTTGATAGATTTGGAAATGAAATGATCATTAATTTGGATGGTTATGGATAAAAGGCTTGCAGACTTGAAATGTCGTGAAATTGCTTGCTAGAATAATCTGCCTCGAGTGATTAACGGGTTTGATTTGGAAATATCTGGTTATTAAATGGCAGTTATCTTTAAAGGAGTGTTTGGGTTTGAAGATTGGTCAGATGGCTATGTACCTTGGTACTGAAAATCTTTGAATCAAACTCTCTTTTCTTAGGAATAATGTGGCAGGGAGGTTGGACATGTGTGTCTTGAGTCTAGTTATGTTTATGTAGTCATTGGATACTATATACCATAAGGATAGTTTCCTGACATAGAATGCTTCTCTGTTGCTATGATTGGATAAAAATAATGGAAAGAGGACATATTGCAAATTATCTTGATTTATGGTTATAACAACCTGTAAAAATTTTGGATTATTATCATATTATTCATTACGCCAGAGAATGCAAATCAATTATATTCTGATAGTTATAAATATTTATCTCTTTTCAATAGAAATATTGACACCACACACACGGTAATTTTCCACCGAGTATCTTAATAGTAAATGTGAAATTATTATTATCTAATTTATAATTTTAAGCATACGTACGCTTAAACAGTGTTTTGGGAGGTTATCCCGCACACTGCAGAACGCAGTAACACACGAAACTAGTATTTTAGATTGAAATAAGCGAAACTATCACTTTTTAACACATACTAATGATTTACGAATGAAAACAAGAGGTTATCTCAGTGACCTGGGAAAACATGGCACCGCACGCGTACCGACACCGACTTAGTTACGGCAAAACGTTTACAATCCAATTCCTAATTAATAATGATACCTGATGAGTGGCCTTTTACTCATCATTTTAAGCCCGAAAAACCCACGAAAACGTCTAAAAACACGTAAATATAACCAATTATGCTACAGATATCCATGGAGTGTGTTTTTATGTGTTTCAGGTATAAAGGATCGAAAACAGGGCAAAAACGGACAGAAATGAGCTCGGATTGGAAAACGTGCTTTGTAGACGGAGCCGGAAGACGATTTTCATCATTTTCAGAGCCCGGGATTCATATTTGGGATTGAGCTTGGGGAATCAGACGAAAAACCTTACCCTAAATCCAAATTACCATTTTACCCTTTTCCCGAACCCAATTTACCACTTCCCCCCCCCCCCCCCCCCCCCCCCCCCACACTTAGAATTGAATATTGCCTTTTTTGATCACATTTGTATACCAAATATTCCAATAAGGAATTCTAACCTAACCTAACCCAAATATTCAATTCTAACCTAACCCAAATTGATGTAGTAGAAATATACCAAATATACGTGATACGCCAGAATCAACGAATCGGCCCTTTAGGAAAAAGATCGACACGTAAAACCCTCGAATATACGATAAGTGATACCGGGTAAGTGATTACCCGGGTCGTTTTCCAACGAGGAGTGAACTGACGGTGACGTTTTGGTTTGGAATTAAAGTGCTTGAATACAAAGAATTTAAATTTTGGAATTTTAAACTAAATGAAGGGAATTTAAATAAAGCAAGTAAACTAAGCAAAAGCTACTACGGGAAATTAAAAACTAATCTAAGGCAACAATAAACATAAAGTGAAACTTAAAATTAACTAAAGTACGATAAAACGTAAAACAGGAATTTAAAGGAAAGCAATAAAACTACACTAAGGAAATCTACGGGAGTCCTAAAATTAATCTAAAATACTAAGGGAAACTACGGGAAACTTAAAGCTATTTAAAAACGTAATTAACCTAAAATGGGCACTTTTGGGTCCCGCACGGGTTTTAAAAAGTGAAAGTGTAAAAATATTAACCCTACAAACTTAAAATTAATTTTCCTACATTCTAAATGACTAAAAATGATTTTTGGAAAAAGCCGGGTATTTTTTCGACTTTTATTTTATTTTCTACGAATTAAAAATGGAATTTAACTAATTAATTAATAAAAAATACTAAACTATTTTAGAAAAATCTGAGGAAATTACTAAAAATACTTTAAATGAAACTAACTTACAGAAAAAAATAAAAAATAAAAAAGGTGCGGACTGCTTATTCATGCTTTTGAATAAGCAGACAAAAAGGCCGAATAAGCTAATAAGGTAAAACTGCTACTTGTGTTTAAATAATTAGCTAAGGAAAACTTAAACAAGGGACTACTCTAGCACAGATGGTAAGGTGGTTTGCTTGTGGTGCTTTCTGCTATTCGATTCCCAGGTTCGAATCCTGTGTCTGTCACTTTTTCCACTTATTTTTTTTTGGATTTTCTTTTTTGGAACTTTTTATGTACTTAAAACTAATAACTTTTTATAAAAATAAAACTTTTAAAAACTAAAAAATAAGCTCTATAAAAGCTTATATCAGCAGCAGATTTGGAAAAGGAAAAAAATCATAAGGGACAGTTTTTTTTTTTTTTGGTAAAAGGGATACACCCCGGTAAAATATATTAACCAAAGAAACAATGAAGAACAATGGAATGTGACTGGGTGCCACATTAACCTCAAGCAAACGCTTGAACATCCAAAAGAAATCTAGTGACAGGCCACTAGACGTTACATCAACTAAAACATACAGTAACTAAAACTCCAACAGGAAAAAACCATCTGATGGAACAAGAAACTCCAAAAAGATCCGCCCACCTGTTCGAAGGAGATTGATGAACCAAATGAGACTGCCTCCTTAAAAACCCTTTCCAAGTAAAAACCCGGTGGGAAAAGCTTGGAGTAGGGAAAAAGAGTACAGCTCTCACCCGGATCTCCAGCGAACCCACACATCGACCAAGAAGACTATCCATCAGCAAACAACTACATGACAGGCCATCACGAACCAAATAAGCACTATAAGGGACAGTTTGGATTTAAGGCTATCTAAAGGACTACAAAAGCTACCAAAAAGCACTATAAGCTACAAACTAGACTAGAACTTAATACACTAAACTTAAAAGCTACTAAGGGAGCATGAATAAGCAATAATAGAAAGGAAATAAGCAAAAAAAAGATAAAGATTGCTGCTGGACTGAGCAGTCCCAAACAGGCCCAATGGGGCTTTTGAGTGCTTATTAGTAAGCACTTAACCTACTCCTAATACCTAAAAAAGTAAAGATAGATAAACATGGCACTATGGGGTCCCTAAAAATACTAAAAGTGAGCAAATTGGGGGCTGTTAACAGAGGGATGTGGGACTGTTTGAGTGCAGCAGTAGACAGAAAAAAGATGGCACATGGGGCTTTATGCGGGTAAATTAAGCAACCTATCCGACACTAACAACTAAAACTGGTTTAAAAATAATTAACTCATACAGTGAAGATCCTAAAGAACTAATGTGCAACCTAAGAAAAGCTTAAATAAGCTTGTAAAAGTGGCAATGCAATAGACAATTGGGACAGCTGCTATGACAAATTGAAAAGGGTCTTTTGACAGATTTCTAAAAGCTAAAAAAAAGTACGTTTAACTACTGAAAATAACTACAATATTATCAAATTCACTAGACAAAACCATGTAGAAACCCAAATGGGTCACAACTAGAGTTTGACCCAGAATACGTGCTTATCCAAACACCTCTTTTAGGACAGAAAAAGCTTTTTTGAAACAAGAAAGATTGTGTAACCTTAAAAACTAGCTTTTACCTTTAACCAAAAACTTCAAAATTACTTTAAAACCAATTTAGAACACAAATGGATCGGATGATTTCAAGAACATGAACAAAATGTTAAAATTGCATAAACTTGAAATTGGAAATAAATTGAAATTAAATTGCATTTAACTGAAATTAAAAGTACATGGAAATTAAAATGACAATAAAGTAAATTGGTGCTAGAATAGGAAATTCTAGACAAGCTTTACAAAATAATATAAGTCCTATTTATACAAAACTAGAGTCTGTCATCTCTTTCTTCTTTGTCTGCTTCTGAATGTGCTTGTTTTGTGTGATGAAAGAGAGCATGTGCTTGTTTCAAATTCATCTCAGCCATTGATTAACAACTTGGTCACCAAGCTCATCTTTTCAGCCATAGGATTCTTTTGGTGTGTCTTGGATTGCCAAGGTGGCTTGGAGACTTGTGAAAGAGAGAGGGGGGGGGGGGGGGGGGGGGGGGGGGGACCATGGGATGCACATGTGATTGTTGTATTGTTGGTTTCTAGGCGTGAAAGAGACAGGGAAGGAGGGGAGAGAATTGGCGCCAATGAGGATTTACTTGTTCCTGGGTTTTGGGTTATTTTGTGTAAAAAGTGAGTTTGGGATAAAATGGGTGAATGGGTAAATAAATGTTTTAAGTGTGATGGGTTGAGGGGGTTGTCAAAGGGAAAGGGTAAGACTGTGTAAAGTAAGATTAAAATGTATTTTTTTTAAATAGGTTTTTATTTATTTATTTTTTTTAGAGAGAAAAATATTTTTAATAAAAATAATTGTTATAAATAAAAATGGTTAAAAATAAAAATAAATGTTTTTAGTGAAAAACGTTTTAAGGGTAAAATGGTAAATTGGGTTCGGGTAGAAGGTAGAAAGCTAATTATGGTTTTAGGGTTAGGTTATGGGTTTGTTTTCCCCACTCTCACTCTAGACATGCGTCCCGGGATCCAAAAATGTAGAAAATCCACTCTCGGCTCCGTCCGCAAAGCACGTTTTTCATTCCAAGCTCATTTCTATTCGTTTTTGCCCTGTTTTCAATCCTTTGTACCTGAAACATATAAAAACACATTCCAAGGATATCTGTAACATAATTAGTTATTTTTCCGTGTTTTTAGACGTTTTCGTGGGTTTTTCGGGCTTAAAATGATGAGTAAAAGGCCACTCATCAATACCTTAGTATTACGCTCATGAAAACATTTCCAGAAACATATTTGACATATTTTACGCGTATCGGGATACTGCGTTAAATTGAAACATGACGGGACAGATGCTACAGTTAATACAATGGCTAAAAAAAAAAAAAAACCGCACCCCAAAACATCATAATAGTATTGTTCTTGAAGTCAACTACATTCCTATCACCATCACCACATCTCAAGTAGAAGGCTACCGTCATAGATATCACAAGATGGTTGAAACGTGGCTATGAAGATAGTGGGCCTTGTTGCGTTTTTACTTGGCTTATTCCTTATTTGGTTTTTGGTCTAAGTAAGCTTATGATACTTTTGGTTATTGCCTTGTTGCGTTTTCTTTGTGATCCTTGCCTCGAACGAGATCATTAGAAGTTTAGAACTCAAAAGAGTCGAATGTTGTGGGTCCTTTTGAGTTACCCAACGGGGTGCGTTAGTTTACTCACTTCAAGCCTAGGGAGAACACCCTATGGTGTTTCTACCCGCTTCAACTCTAGACCAGACCAAGAGGTCTCGTAAGAGCTCGTTGGTGTCGCGTATGTGATAGAAATGAGAGATTGATGTGATGTTGGAAATCATTATTAGGTGAGAACTTATGTTTATTATATTGGAATGATGTATTTGCCT
The DNA here is from genome assembly GCA_019973895.1 of Chrysanthemum seticuspe. Lineage (NCBI taxonomy): Eukaryota > Viridiplantae > Streptophyta > Magnoliopsida > Asterales > Asteraceae > Chrysanthemum > Chrysanthemum seticuspe. The sequence continues at coordinate 19,252,013 of BPTQ01000009.1, read as the reverse complement.
TTTTTTGGACTATTATGTGTTATGAAATGCCGTACACAGGGTTTTCTTGCTCTTTTCACCGGTGACACTGGAGAAATACGAGCTGAAGTGAGGGAACAGATCGATACAAAGGTTGCAGAGTGACGAGAGGAAGGAAAGGCAAAGATAATTCCTGGTGCTCAGTTCATAGGTGAAGTCCACATGCTTGATATCGATTTCCTGGATCGCCTTCTCATCATCTCCACACAACCATACACCGAAGATGACATTTGCAAGATATTGAAATGCATAGACACAGTTAACCAAAATAACTCTTTGATTAATAATAGGAAACTCACTCAAAACCTATTACATCTTATACAATGCTCTATATATGACTGTGTTGTTTAACTCACTTAAACAACCTCTATTTATAACCATAACAAACTCAACAGCTTCTAGTCTTAATGGTCATAGTTAGGTAAAATGGGTCTTAGTGGGTGTTAATGGGTCACTAACTCACTTAGTGGCACATTAACTCAAATGGATAATGACAATTGATGATGATTGTGATTCTAGAAGACTTAGAATTCCAACAATCACCCCCGAATCTCTATGTCTTTCTAGAGATGTCTATGATTCCGATCAAGCTCCGCATTTCCTTGAACTTGATTCGAGCCAATGGTTTCGTGTAAAAACACAGTTTCATCATTATCTTCTTGCTCCATAAAATTGCTTTCTTGGAATTTTTGGAGTCGATCCGGACATTTAGACGCGTAATGGCCTGATTTATCACATCTGTAGCATTTAATCTTCGACAAATTCTTTTTCTGGTTTCGGTTTGAGTTTGAATTGTAATTGGGTTTGGACTTGTGGGTTTATTCATACTTTGGGCTTTTGACCCACTAGAAAAACCGGATCCACTAGATGAACCGGATCCATCCAACCCGTATCCATCTCTATTATTAAAACCTTCCCTGTTATTAGCTTTTCCCCATTTCACCTTCATCTCTTTCTTCCCTCTCATCTCCTTCGAAGAACCAGAACAACCAGAACCATCACCACTCCGGCTGCCACCACCTGCATTCCTCCCACCACCGCGAGTAAACAATACCCGCTGCTGCTCGTCTCCACCGTCATCACCTCGAATCCGTTCCTCATATGCTTTCAAACGACCCACCACATCTTCGAATCCAATGGTTTTCAAGTCGAGTACCTGCTCAAGTGAAGCAACAAGATGTATAAATCTTTTCGGTACTACCTTTAATAACTTCTTCACAAGCTTCGATTCTTCGATCGTTTCTCCCAGTGAAGCAGACTTCGAAGCGATTCCGGCGAGTTTTCCGGCGAAGACATCAATGGTCTCGGTCTCGTGCATCTTTAACCGATCAAACTCAGAGTTCAAGGTTTGCAGCCGTGATTCCTTCACTCTATCTGCTCCAAGATAACGAGCCTTGATCAATTCCCACAGCACCTTCGGACTATCTACATCGCCTATTTGCATTATCAGATTTTGAGGGATTGCTTGGTACAGCAATCCCATCGCCAGGTTGTTTTTCTCTTCATTTGTTTCTCTTCCTGGTTCGATTGTTAACCAGACTTTGTGGATTCTGAGTACTACCTTCATTCGTAGGGCCCAGACAGTATAGTTGGTGGATGATAACATAGGACAGGCTACCGTGGTTGTTCCGACCTCCTTCACCCTCACCGGTGTAGGTTCTTGAACGTCTGGCATGTTGTAGTTGTACACCGGTATCCTTCCCGATCACCAGGTACGTTAGTAATATGATCGTGCTGGATTTAGGGGTGCTTGGGTAAGCTTATTTTAAGTAGCTTAATAGGTTATTGGGTTCTGAAAAAGCTTAAATTAAGTTGCAAATCTCGCAAGGCAGCAGCGAGTAAGTGGCCTAGGCAGGGAGTACGTGGGGGTATTGGAATTTTTATGTACAAGTTTCGAAATTATGCATCTTCTTGGCAGGTATACATACTTGAAAACCCATAAAGTAGCTCATTTTACACTGAGTATTGGCGAGATGTTTGTTGAAAAGGTTCTTATGATTGTTTTTAGAAGGCAAATATAGAATTTATTTTTAGGTTGATAATTTTTTAGATTTTTGTGTAGATGATGTTTAGATAATTGAGATTTGTTGATGTTCTTGCGAGCTTTATTAGCTTTAATTGGTTTTTGAGATTTTGCTAAGCCTATGAATGTTTTTTAAGATTTTTGAATTGTTTTTATATGGATTTTAGATTGCTTTTGATGTTTACTGCTTGTTAGTATTTGATGATAAGTGATGATGATGATGTAATGTAATTATCCTTTTTGGATGCATATGTTGTGTGTTGTAATGGTATGAATTATGATGTTTAGGTTTTCGGTTTCGAGATTTTGAGTTTGGACGTTTTTTTATATAGGATCTGGGTTGGATTTAGGTTTCAGGATTTTTTGACTTTGTTGGTCGGTTGTTAGGATATGGATTTGAGATTGCTTTTGATGTTTATAAGTGACGGTGCAGCTATCCTGGTTTAATACCCGTTTTGTCTGCTCAAATGAAGTGAATCAAAATAGGATTCAGATGTTACAGCTACAACTTTAAACATTAATTATGTCTCTAGAAGAGAATGATGATATCAACGGCGCGTGTTGTATAAAGATTCATGTTTGTATACGTGTTTATTACAATTAGCTAATGTATATGTGTGTGTGTTTGTACGCGTTAAGTCGTTAACATCTCTCCCACAGGTATCACTTTTAATTTATAGAAATTGCTCTGCATTTTTAAGTTATGGTTTACTGTTTCAAATTAGCTGCGTGTTTACAGTTGATGCTAGTGTTGAGGTACCTGCAAATTCTTCGTCAGGGATACACAGGGCTAATCTTAGGGGGTGTTTGTGTAGGCTTATATGTATGCTTATGAGCTCATTTGATTTCAGCTTATATGTATGTAGACATGTAAAAGATAACATATCGGTTGATTTTTAAGAAACTTAAAAATCCCCAATATCCGATGTGGATCCCCGATACCCGATGGGGATGGGGAAGCAAAACTGTTTCCCAATGGGGATGTGGATGTGGACTTGGGATAGGGGACGGGAATGGGAAATGCAATCCCTGACATACCGACCCAGTTGCCATCCCATAGACCGAAGGACCACTACATTTCCACATTGCATAATAAGTTGAATGCGAAAATGATAGAGGTCACTCATCACTGCCAATAAACCATAGTCTTGATACGGACTATTATGCTTTTATAATGATCATGTGAATGATGATCATGACCCCATGGCTTCTAGTTGTATGCATGCCCTGATACATAATGTAATATGTACTCGAGCTCCATGTCTCACTAGATTTTGCAATTGTTTGGTAATTAGGGTGTTTCGAAAATGGGGAAGCTGACATTGAAAACGACTGAGATGGAGACTGTGTACGATCTTGTACTAGTTTGCTTGGAACCATATGAAAGAAAGCTTGTTTACAACTCTGTTTTCATGTCAACATGTAAATTAGTTAAATTTTAAAGTTTGATCATTCAAATATTTAAAGGTACTGCAATTATCCTAGTGCCTAAAGAGGTGTATTCTGTGTTTGGGGCTCATGAGTAGTGTATTCAGGTTACAACTGTGTTGATTATATGACACATTGTTCATTAGGTTACAATTTGGTACGATGCCTTCAACACATGTGACTTAAAAGTTTATAATTTAACTGATTTGAAATCTAGAAGGACTCTTCTTTGCTATGAACAAAAGTGCCATTTTCTCTAAGTCATGACTGATGCTTCTATTTCTTGATTGTGCATTGCATTAGGTTGTTTCTGTTCTTTAACTTGTTTTGTAGAGGCCCGCATGTTTTTTTTCTTGGGTAAATATAGTGTTTTTTTGTGTACAAAATACAAACATGTGTGTCGTTAAAATGATGACTTTTGCGACCTGTATTATTGATGATTTTTGGTTGTTTTGTAACCTCTGATATTGACATTTTCTTAAGAATTATCATTTTCTTCAAAATCCTTGTCTTGGTGTTTCATGCTAATAACTGTAATATAAGTGATAAGAGCATAGATGCCTATTCGCAAAGGTACATAATGTTTGATTGAAATTAGGAATTTGGGCTTCCGGGAATATGCATTAGGTGGAACTGAAGTTGTGTTGTTTTTGAAGTTACACTTTCTGATAATTGAACAAAGATGGTCTTTTTGTGCAATTGTCAGTGGTTGTAACTAGGAAATGTAAAAGTAACTATGGTACTTGATCTTTCTAAAGACTTAATTATTTTTGTTGTGAAATGCAGAACACAAGCTTTTCTTGCTCTTTTCACTGGTTTTCTTGCTCTTTTACATGATGAAATAACTTGGATTATGATGAGAAAAAAAAGCAGAAACTAGGAAATGTAAAAGTAACTATGGTACTTGATCTTTCTGAAGACATAATTATTTTTGTTGTGAAATGCAGAACACAAGCTTTTCTTGCTCTTTTCACCGGTGACACTGGAGAAATACGAGCTGAAGTGAGGGAACAAATCGATACAAAGGATGCAGAGTGACGAGAGGAAGGAAAGGTAGAGAATAGAGATCATTCATGGTGCTCTGTTCATAGATGAAGTCCACATGCTTGATATCGAGTGTTTTTCATTCCTAAACCGGGCCTTGAAAAACGACATGGCACCAATACTTCTTGTGGTCGCCAACTGATGAATCACAACTATTTGAGGCACAAATTACAAATCCCCACACGGGATTACAATCGATTTCCTGGATCGCCTTCTCATCATCTCAACACAACCGTACATTGAAGATGACATTCGCAAGATTCTTGATACAAGGGGTCAAGACATCTGAGATACGCCATAAACTTGATCACATCAGCTGCATTGGCTTGCCAGAAGAGGAAAGGGAAGGTTGTGGAAATGGAAGACGTGAGCCGAGTTTATGAGCTGTTTTGGGATGTGTGAAGATCTACACAGTACTTGATCGAGTTTCAAAGCCGGTACATGTTCTATGAAGCAGCAACAGGGGAGGAAGATGAATCCAACATGATGGTTTGACGACGTGCTTGTAATTCCTTTTGGCTTTTTATTAGTTTCAGTTTCAAGTCTGGTTGTTTTTTGAGCCTATTGATGGTGTGAATTTATAATGTAGAACAGTAGAATCAGCTAATCATGTCCGATGACAACATGAAGAATGTGCTACTTTTTCATCCAGTTAGCGATTGTTGGTCTATGTCTAATCGTTGAGTTGTGTGCGAGATGATTTTTTGAGTTTGAATGTTTTACCAAAACAACTTATATAATATCACGCATGCTTTTGTAATCATATTGGGCGAAAAACATTCCGGGCCAGCCTGATCCTTACAAAAAATGTTCTCGTTTTGACCCGTTACACAAGCCGCCAAACTTGCCCATTTTCCCACCCTTACGAATATTTATTCAAAGAGCAGCCATACCATCCAAGAAGACTTGTAGCTTTGGTTGCTAAAGTCTATTTGTCGGAGTCCTTCCGGTAGCCAGATGAATGATTTCTTGCCAATATTCGCCATATGGCAAGCTAACATGAATACCAGACCAATACAGTTAAAGGCATAATAACTACCTTAATGTGTCCTACGTGGCAAAAATGAATACGTAATGCTTATAAGCTCCAAAATAGTTTTATTTAAAACTAAAGCATAACTTTCGTAATCATATTTAGCACGCTAATATCTCTAGGGGATTCTAATAAAACTGGGAAAAATGCATTCCGGGGCAACCTGATCCATACCAATATTTGTTTTGACCCGTTACACAAGCGCTAGACCCGTCCATTTTCCCACCCTTACGAATATTTATTCAAAGAGCAGCCATAACCATCCAAATGGCACGTCATCAGGTTCCTAATACTTATGTATTTCATAATCCCTTTAGGTTTTGTAGCGTTATGGAAGTAACTGAGCATATCGCTTTTCCAATGACGTCCCAAATTCAAACCACATGATGTCAGCCGGATCATGAGCTTTTTCAAGATGTCGAGTAACTGATAACTCACTTCCCGAGCCTTTCGGAGAGCTTTCACTTGTAAGAAATGAGAGTCTCCACAGTATTTGATAACTTTCCATGTGCATCATCGCTTTTGTTTTTTTCTGGGCTTACGAACAAAAGAATACAGACGGGACTGAGATCATAAATACAATCGTTAAAACTTCGTTTACACAACTAAATTCTTCACATGTTAAAAGCAGTCATACTCTATGTGTTGTTCAATGCTCCCAATATCCATAGCTGATACAGGTAGACATGTTGTTAAGAATTTTAAGTTTAGGTGGCGGATCCATGAACTCGAAATCAAGTAAATTGTCGATTTTTGACGACTTTGGATTTCTAGGATGGGGTTGTCAAAGCATTTCTTTTTTGTACGCGTTTTCTGTAAAAGGACAGTAACAGGTACCGGGCCTAATAGTAAACAAACTACAAATACCTAATAGTAATTTGGCTACAACTTTCAAAAAAATTCATTATGCAGATGCGCCTAACGAAACAGTGAAACACCCATAATCTCCATGTACATGTTTGACAGATGTAACCAGCATACTTTGCCCCCAAATTTTCAATTTTACAGAAATTGGATTGAGGAAAAATAAGCACACTTTTGATACGTATGATAAGTCATCAGGAGTGTAGATGCACTCTTACATCTCTTACGGTACTTATGCAACAAGAAAACTAAAACACACTTACAAACATATTTGACAAAGTAACATTTATATAACTACACTGCTCCTTGCTGCAGTTACTTTCAAATTTCACCAAGAAAGCTTGGTATTAGACCTGAAAGCGTTCAAAAATAAAACCAAGTTAGTGATGATTTATTAACAAACTCATATAAAATCAGATTCTACAAAATGGGAGAACAAAGTACCTTATATATTTTGAAGGACATCGAGAATGCGCTGCAACTCGTTGACAACAATTTCAATTTTCATCCGTTGTGGTGGGGAATCCACAGAGCACGATACTCCAATCTTGATAATTGCAACCAAACATTCTTCCACTTTCTTTGCATTCGCTTCCGTACTTTGCAACACAATTGCATCATCATCGATAACATCGATTACATGATCCGGTAATGCCATGTAAGTAAATTTATGAAGGCTAAGACCATCGTTGAACATGTCATCTGTCGGCTGTTTCCCGGTCATCACCTCTAGTAATAATATTCCAAAACTATAGACATCCCCGGTACTTGTCATCTCGCTCCCGAGACCATACTCTGCGAATTAAAAACAGTTACTTAAGTTACAAAAAGTAATTGGTAAGTAAATGTAAGCATTATGGAATACTACCTGGAGGTGCATAACCAATTGTTCCTTTAATCCCGGTTGAGCTGTTTTGGTTTAATTCTGTACCAAGTAGCCGAGCTAAACCAAAGTCTCCAACATGAGCCACCATATCATCATCAAGTAGAATGTTACTTGGCTTCAAGTCACCGTGAACAATCGTTGTTTGGCAGTGATTGTGAAGATAATCAAGTGCGGTGGCAACATCTCTGAGAATATTTATTCTTTGAAGAAGGTTGAATTTTGATGTATTTGCACTTGAATGAAGCCAATCATGTACACTTCCGTTAGGCATAAACTCATAAACCAAAGCTTCAAAATCATTGCCTTGGAAGTCAGCACTTGAACATGAAGTTATTATCTTCAACAGATTACGGTGTCGAATATTCTGCCATGCTTCACATTCTGCTAGAAAACTTCTGTGAGCTCCTTTATTTTGAAGATGCAAAACTTTGACTGCAACAGGTTTATTATGATTAGAATCGAGGATTCCTTTGTAAACCGAGCTAAACCCACCCTCCCCAATAAAATTTGCTGCAGAGAAGCCATCAGTAGCCTTGAGAAGTTGATGGTATGAAACTTTCATGAACCGTTCACTCCCTGATGATTGAGATGGTTGACTGTTGCGTTTCTTCTTACACAAAAGATACACACAACATAATATGACGAGCAACGTGACTGCAATCACGATGACTAATATGAAGAAAGGAAACCTTTTTTTCTTACTACCCGTCTCCTTGCATTTGGGTAACTTAAGTGTAACCAAACCACCACAAAGCCTATCATTCCCCAAAACTGAAAATGCACTTGTATTGGCAAACACTCCTACAACCGGTACTTCACCCTCAAAATCATTAAAGGATAGGTTCAAATATCCTAAGGATTTCCATTTTTCAAAGAATTGAGGAATTTTACCTGATAAATTATTTTCAGAAATGTCAAGTACCCCCAATCCTCCCAAGAAACTGAATGAAGATGGTATTACGCCTTGAAATCTGTTGCCTCTTAGGTTTAACCATACAAGGCTAATGCACTCACCAAGGTTACTAGTAATGTTGCCTGATAAATTATTGTAAGATAAATCGAGATAGCTCAACATCTTGAGGTTTTTAATCTCTGATGGAATTGAACCAGATAGGCTATTTTTAGAGAAAATTAAAAAATAATTTAGTGATGAAAGTTGAAAAAGCTGTTTGGGTATGTTACCACTGAGCCTATTGTGTGCAAGGTTTAACCCATTAAGTTTTTTAAAATTCCCAAGGCTTGATGAAATATGGCCTTCTAATTTGTTGGAATCTAAATAAAGTTCAGATAACAATGATAGGTTCCCAATGGCATCAGGGATAGGCCCTGAAAATTGATTTCTAGATAGACTAAGACGTTGTAGCTTTTGTAGTTTACCAATGGTAGTGGGGATTTTTCCTTTGAATCGATTAGCTCCTAAACCTAAAGTGGTCAAACCAACTAGACTACCTATACTTGAAGGGAGGCTTCCAAATAATTGATTGTCTCCTAAAATTAGAAAGGTGAGTTGATGAGAGAGATTACCTATTGATATCGGAAGCACTCCTTAAGGTTGCAATCATAAAGATTGTCTCCTTAAGGTTGCAATCATAAAGATTCAAACGTACTAATCTGGTGCAGTTTTTCAAAGAATCAATAAACCTCATGTCATCAGCTTCTCCGCGTCCATGGAAGTTGTTATTCTGTAATCTAATTATATTAATATCTCTTAGTTTTGAAAAGTCAACAGTCAACTTCCCACTAAAATTGTTGTCATCCATTTCAAGAAGTCCTAATTTAGAACAATTAGAAAGAGAAGATGGAAGAACTCCTGTCAGTTTGTTATCCCGTAACTGAAGCCACTCAAGATTTGGGAGCTGATTACCAATTTCTGAAGGAAGACTACCAGTGAGGTGATTAGCAGCTAAGGAAAAATTAACTAGGAGTGAGAGGTTGAAAATGGAATGAGGGATGCTTCCATATAAGTTGCAGCCACCAGAGTGAAATTCCGTCAAAATTTTCCAAAGACCCAAGGTATCTGGAATTCTCCCACCAAGCGGGTTCTCAGCAGCAGAGAACACTTCCATTGATGTAATATTCCCCAAGAAAGGTGGGATTCCACCTGTTAATTTGTTGTCCCTAATTGCAAGTCTAACAAGTTTCGAGAGTAAACTCATCTCCTTGGGCATGCTTCCAACTAGCTTATTTCGGGAGAGCCAAAGGTCTTCGAGGTTAGAACAACCAGACAAGTTTGTTGGAATGACTCCACTGAATTTGTTTCTGTTAAGATAAAGAATACGTAGCCTAGATAGACGACCAAGTTCATGAGGAATGGTTCCTTGAAAGCTGTTGTTGTTGAGAGAAAGCTCACGGAGGAAGCTGAGGTTTCCTACATGAGGAGACAACGAGCCTTCTAAGCCTTGCGAACCCAGCCGTAAAGCAGTCACTCGTTTGTGTCGCTTTCCACATGAAATACCACTCCAGTGACAGAAATGAAAGGAATGGTTCCACGTGGTAAGAACTCTGTATGGATCTTGGGTGATCTTTGACTTAAATGACAACAACGCGAGATAATCAGTCTCATTACCGCCATACGAAACAGAGACGGTGGCGGAAGTAAGACATGTTATCGCGAGACCGTAAAAGAGAAAAGAAATAAGAGAGGAAGATGATAAGTGAATTATTGCTTGTGGTGACTTCATTTTTTGAAATTTGCTTAGAATTATAAGAACATGCATTGGCTTTTTATACTTAGTTTTGCATGTTAACGTTCATGACATGCAAATGGTGAAACGAATGGCTTCCACAAATTTTTTATCATCTTGAGAATACCAAGACTTTTAAGAGATTATAATATTTTCAATTATCTATGTTTAACGTTCACCACACTTAAATTGTGAAGAGAATGGCATCCACAATATCCTTATCAGCTTGAGCAAAACAACATTTGATTGGTAATAACTAATTTGTATGTATATTCAGAGAAGACTTTAAAGAAGACTTGGGATTGGGAAGAGGACATTATGATTTTTTGTAACATATCAATCATGCAACCCAAGTAGCATGACTAGCATCACCTATGGTCTATCATCCACACATTCCTTCTACGTGTACTCAGGGAAGACTTTTAAGAAGACTTGGGATATGGAAGACTACGTAAACTTACATTGCATATATTAGAAGGTTAAGGAGAAAAATTATTAAAACAATACTTATGGTGTGATGACGACGACAGGACCGTGTTCGCCAGAACATATGAAAAATACTTTACCTGAATCCTGTCAAATGAATAAGGTTATATGGAATTGGCTATGTTCTACTAAATGTTCTTTGTGGGATAGAAATAATTTAGGAATTTGTTGGGTACTGTCTTGGTGTGGTTTTTGGTCTTGGCACTTAGCTGGTTGGTATTTATGTTTGAAGAGTATTTGCGTCAAAAATGATGTTGGGTTAGATTCCTCGATCTTTTGTCTGCTGGTATGAATTTGGAAGTGTTTGGTGGTAAGAAGCTGTGTGGAATTACACATGAACATGCGAGGCTGCTGGGCTTTGGGGTTTTGGTAAAAATCTTGTTAAGACGGCTGGATTTCATTTTGGTTACTTTGAAGTGTGTTTGGCAGATCATGGAATGAATGGTGTTTGGACCAGCTCAATAGCAAGGTTTGAGTGGCCTAATTCAGAAGTGGAATTTGAAGACCCTGTAAAGAGTTTCAGAAGTGGTAAGATTATAAGTTTTGGTTAATGGGTAATTATTTGTGCAGGTTATAGTGTTTGGTATTAATTTTGAAGCGAAGTGGTTTTCCGTCTCTTTTGGCCTGTCAAAAGGTAAAAGGGTCGTTTATTATAGTTTGGACAGGGTCAGATGGGAAGATCTATGTTGATTTTTCGTGGACCGGATAATATCGTGGGTAGACATTTTGAAGTTTTATAACCATTTGATTTATAGCCAATGTTTTGGGTTTTGTAGCTATTGTTTTTTGTTTGTTAGCTTACTCAAAGAGCGCACTAATTACTGTACCCATACAAAACTCAAGTTTTTGATTAACCAAAACCAAGTAAGTGAATTAAAATATGATACGAAGATGATAAGTAACTTAATGCTTGTGGTGACATTTTTGGAAATTTACTTAAAATCATAGGGATAAGTAAAAGTATTGGCTTATCCTTAGTTTTGCATGTTAACGGTTTGTGGTCCACATGCAACTGGTGAAATGAATGGCTTCCACAACTTCCTTATCATCTTGACCAAGACTTTAAAGAAGACATGGGATAGGGAAGACTATATGCAACCTATGGTCTATCATCCACACATTCCTTCTCATCTTGACCAAGAAAATTTGACTGATAATAACTATATTGCATATATCATAGACAAGTAACTTGTCTACTAACGAGGTTCGTTTGTAGCTGCATTTCATTGCGTACTTCTAATGTTCGTTTACGTAATTGTAAGTGAAAGAAATCGTACATCGTCAAATGACACTCAAAATTCTAAACATTTTATGTAGAAGAATCAATATATATAAATGAAGAACATGAAAATTTCTCATATTTTGTAAGAAAGTATAAATGACATTTACTGCTTAATTTTATTATATATATTTTAAAAGGTTAAGGAGAAAAATTATTTTAAAAAAAAATACTTATTGTGTGATGACGACGGCACGACCGTGTTTGCCATAACATATGAACAATGCTTTACATTTTCAGTATTTAAATGCAAAGAGTAAGAGCATATTTACCGAAAGTATAACTTATACTTAAATTTAATCATTGTATCATTTACCCAATATTTTACAAAAAAAAAATAATATCAAGTTCACTTTTTTGCCGAAAACAAACATTTTTATTTAAAGTCATGATGGGTATCATTTGATACGAAACATCTATGTTTTTTCTTGTAACATAGTTAAAGTAGTCAGCTATCATTTGTTGATCAAATGACACTCGTAATCCTGCAGAAGGAAAAATGCAAAGATGTATGTAGTACTATGTTGTAAACACCAACCGTGACGTAAACAATTAGCCACATCACCTGCATACTGTATCATGTGTGAGATAATCATATAGACCATAAGAAAATGATATTGGTGAAGCCAACACATGATCCAATTTACATCAACACTATTCATATACGCTAAAGAACATGAGACATTATACTCAAAGAGCACTAATTACCGTACCCATACAAAACTCAAGTTTGTGATCAACCATAACTAAGTAAGTAAATGAATTTACAGTAAGATGGCAAGATTGCTACCACTCTAGTTAAAACTAAATAGTGCTCGCGGCTATATTTAGTTGATGTTGAGCAAAGAAACGCAATTGGTAATGGCTTTCTATTAAGGAACGTAGATGAAAATCAGTTTTGTTAGTGTTTTTGTTTAGGATAACTGTGCAAATGAGCAATGTATTATTTTTTTCGAAAAATACAAAACTCTATCCATCAAAAAGTCATTATTCATCCATTTTCTATTTTTCTTAAAGTTATCTATCATAATCTGCCATAAGTGGACATGTCCATTAACAAAGTTCTTCATAATTCATACTAAGGGTTTTGTTTAAGCATATTTTTAAGCTTACGAGACTTCACGCGGTTTCAGCTTATAATCCTTTTCTAACTTATTTTATAACATGTAGTATAAATTGTAAAATAAGCCGGAAAAAGTAAGCTTATTAAACGTAAACCGAATACATTTAAGCTTGGTAGCTCAAAAAATAAGCTAAAGCAAACACCTCGTACATGCAAGACATTTCAACAACTCCTTACATCGACTACAAAAATCCTAAATCCGTGTTTCTCTTAAAAAACGATGACATTTCAACTAACCAAGAACCAGAATAAATAATTAAATACCCCAATTATTTACATCGGGTGTAATAGAGGCCCTCACCACCTGTGGTGAGCCTCTACCACGCACCATCTACCACTACGACCTGCCATCCACTGCACGTCAAGTTGCCTTTTGGGGTTGGTTCGGTGTTACAGACCACCTAACGTGGTGCACTAACTTCTTTTTACACCGAGCCTGATAGTATGATTTAAGTTGAGTTAAATAGTGTGCTGAAAAATTGATGTGACGCTGAGGTGCTGACAAAGTGACCATTACTCCCAGCCTAATAGTATGATTTAAGTTAAGTTGATTCACTTTATAATAGCCGTGACCAAAAATACCAAAATCGAAACCCAAAAAAAACCGATTCCGGAATCGGTCAACACCGGTTTTTGACCATAACCGGTTCTGTTAGGATAATAACCGGCGGTTAGGAACCGGTTTTTAGTTCTAGAAGTTGGGCCGGTTACTAACTGAACCGGTTGGGAAACCGGTTAGTAACCGGTTATTTTTTATGAACGTTGGGAACAAGCTGTTAACAAGGGACATGGAACAGACAAACACAATATGACCTTTTTTTTGTTTGTAGCCGTTATTTTTGGCATTTAATCACCATTTATGCTTATAAACTTTAGTATAAAACTATAAATACTAATCTTGAATATGGTTTAGTTACTTACAACTTACAACAATCAAACACTCTTGAAAACAATCAAAATCACTCACAAAATGGCAACTCAAAGTTCTTCTACTTCCACCGGTGTTGGTTCTTCAAATGAACCCACGATTGTTGCGGTTTTAGAAACGGACCGAAACAAGGAAATTTGGTGTAATTTTGAGCTCGTGGAGTTTTCGGATAATACCATGAAGGCTCATTGTAAATTTTGCAAGAATTTTTTAAGTAGCAGATCCAACACGACGTTGAAGCAACATATCGAAAAAAAGTATTGCCAAGCACTCAAAGGCGTTCCGGATGCGGGTCAAGCATCTATGTCGCAAGATGGGGGTATATTTGCATATGAGTCAGAACGGACTCGATAACAATTTGCAAGCTTTGTGATTCATGAAGCTTTGCCATTCAACCATTTCGATGATAACCTGAGATTAACCAAGGTGCTTCAAAATTATCTTCAACCGCGATATAGTCACGTAAGTCGTTCTACTCTTAAACGTGATGCACTTAAAATGTGGAAAAAGGCTAAACTCGAAATCATAAAAGGTTTTGAAAATTTAAATACAAATGTAAACTTAACAACCGATGTTTGGTTGGCGCCTCATCATTTGCCGCATTCGTACGTTTGTTTTACCGCGCATTGGATTAATCTCGTAACTTGGCAAATGATGAAGCGTACGATTGATTTTCAAAACTTTGATTATCCACACACGGGTATGAATTTATTTCGTAAGTTAAGAGATGTGTTAAAAAAGTTTAAATTGAAACATAAGATTTTTTCAATCTCATTTGATAATGCTTTTAACATTAATGTCGCCACTAAACTAATAGCAAGATACCAACCACCTTTGAACGGCATTTTTTTCATAGGCGATGTGTTGCACACATCATAAACTTGGTGGTGCAAGACGGATTAGGGGTACCCGAAATAATGTCGATAAAAAACGCTTTTAAAACAATGTTGCGAGATATATTTTGTGGGCCTAAAGCAAGATATAAGAGTTATATGAGATTTTGTGTGGAAACGGAAACCGAATTTTTAACACCTAATTGGGAAGTTCCTACAAGATAGAACTCGACTTATTATATGTTTAAAAGTGTTTTACGCCAAAAAATTGCTTTAAGTACTTTTCATGATGATCTTGCCGGTGATACCTAGTTGAACCATTTTCCGTCTAAAATTGGGAATTATTGAAAAATTAACCGAATTACTCGAAGTTTTTAAAGATGCAACTACTTTATTATCGGGTGTATATTATCTCACGAGTCATAGGGTAATCCAACAAATTTTTGCAATGTGTTCAAAAATAGGCGAATTCGAATCAAGTGGTCCACCATATGATATTATGGTTGAACCTATGAAAGAAAAACTTAAAAAATATTTCAAAGAAATTCCACCGGTAATTACTTGTGCCGCCGCATTAGACCCACGCTTTAACATTAGTGGGGTGGAACTACTTATCAAGAAGATTTCGATTGATTTGGATTTGCAATTAGAAAACCTTAACTATGCAATGAATGCAAAAGCTTATTTTAACAAATGTTTTAAAGATTTATTTGATATTTATTTTAGTAAATATGGTTCAACTAATGTTTCAATTAGTTGTGGTGCTTCATCATTCTCTTCGAGTTCGAGGTTTAACTTATTTCAAACTTTAAGACAAGAAAGTGTTAAACGGGCTAGGAGTGACCAAACCGGTACTAACGAATTTGGGAGATATATCATAACCGATTGGATTAGCTCTATGGGACAAGAAGAATTTGAAAACTTTGATGTTTTGTCTTGGTGGAAATGAAGGCAATCTCAATTTCCCGTTCTATCCAAGATGGCTCGAGATTTACTAAGCGTACAAGCTTCTACGGTAGCTTCGGAATCATGT
Source organism: Chrysanthemum seticuspe (assembly GCA_019973895.1). Taxonomy (NCBI): domain Eukaryota; kingdom Viridiplantae; phylum Streptophyta; class Magnoliopsida; order Asterales; family Asteraceae; genus Chrysanthemum; species Chrysanthemum seticuspe. Next base: position 19,236,351 of record BPTQ01000009.1, on the reverse strand, counting down.
TTTTCTCTTAGTGGAAGGGTATTAACGATTCGAAGAACAAGACTCACGCCGGCATCTTTGGAGATGTGTATTTGCTTAAAGGATCACTTAGACGCACAAGAACGTATACAACACATTTCTAATATTGAAGCCAATTATTTAGAGATCGAACCACAAATACTTGAGATCGAGATGCAAGAGGGTTATAGAATCTCACTTTCCGATGAAGAAATCGCTTAAGATGACCAAGCTAGGTCCGGATCCGGAGACTCCGAATAAGACCTCACTATCGCTCAATGTATTAGCTACCCAAATTAATAAATCGCTCAATGTATTAGCTTATGTTTCAAGTAGTTTATGTTTGACGTATTATGAGTTTATTTAATAAACGTTGAAGTTTATTGAGTTATTATGTATAAAATGCGAATGGAAAAAAAAACCGAAAACCCGAGCACCATTTTGTCCTTAACAGTAGCAAAAAAAAAAAAAAAAAAAAAAAAAAAAAAAAAAAAAAACGGTTATAACCGGTTTTTCTTATAACAACCGATACAAACCAGTTAGTACCGGGTTTGGTTTTTTCTACCCAAAAGTCTGACCGACCCGAACCGTTTTTTGAAAATAACCGGTTTGACCAAAAACTGGGTCGGTTACTAACCGAACCGGTTAGCCCAAAAAACCCGATTTGCGCACGGCTACTTCATAATATAAAGTACATGCAACAAAAGTTTAAAACTATTAGACTTCAAAACCTAACAAAAGATAGGAAACAAAGACAAAAAACAACATTAAGTACCAAAACATTCCTCCATTTTCATTCCTTAGTAACAGTCAATGTTTGGATTCCAAAAGTACAAAAGAAACATTTCTAAATAAAGTCAAGATATAACAGCAGCATCTAACAAAAACTGAGTTGTACAACCCTTTTAAGCACAAGTTACAACTGCATAATGCACACTACATGTTAACTATTTTCCCATCCAACAACCCAAAAAACCAAACCAAACTCCCAAGTTCAGGAATTTTGTATCTAAATTGAACAAACACCATCAGCACTTGGACCATTCTCGACATCCATTGTATCGACTTCCTTATTATCTGCTAAAACATGAAGAAACTCGGGAGGAATAGCTACAGGGTCGAGGTCTAGACAACCCTTTGGAGCGTTTGCAGATTCTTGACCCGTGAGCAGGTATGAAGGTATTTGATGCGATATTTTAAGAAAGTCTTTTTCCGGGATAACTTTTGTTTCTTTGCTTTCGAGATGTCGGTGAAACACTGTTTTAAATCCTGCAACTTTGACTAGTGGCGTGACGGTAATGCCTGTTTCTTCACTGGACTCGTCAACTTCTACAAGTTCGTAAGTATGTCTTATTGTATCCAGTGTTTTATCGTATTTGTACAGAGCACAAACACTTCCTTTTTTAGGGAAAACACGAATGTTACCGTTTCTCTGCTTTGTAAAGCTAGCTTTGTGAGAAAAATAGTTTGGGGAGGTAACCGTTTCATGTTTTCCTGGTTGAAACTCGCCGAATGCTTCCAGGAACCCGGGAAATGGAAGTGGTTTCTTGTTAGGTTTTGAGCTAAGCCAACATACTTTCATCTTAAACGGGGTTTAAAGAAATTACTTTGTGGACTATGGCATAGTTCCGAGGCATCCCGTCACGATCATCATATGCAGCCCAGAGCTGACCTTCTTTGAAACACTTTTCACTTCTTTCTATATCAAAATTATAAAAATCTGGATCTGGGACGTCAGCCTCGTCACTCTTTGAGTAGCCGTTTGCCATTTCAGCAACTTTTTCGGCTTCTGAGCTCCATTCGTCCAGTTTCTTCTTTATTTCCGTAGTCGCCTTCTTTATAAGTTGATTCTTGATAGGCCGGCCCGTTTCCTTTTTTGCATCAAAGACATTACTGTCTTGCTTTGTTTCAACAGATTTGACTTTCTTAGATGCGGATTTAGCTTCTTTTTTAGCGATCTTATTTCTCAAAGCTTCCTCTATATTAGTGTCTAGTCCAGCTTCTTCTCGATCCCTTTTTAGTGGAGCCCGCTTGGAACTTGTACCATTGCCAGCCTCAATACCCGTTATCTTACACGTTTCTGGGGCTGAAATGTTATTTCCCGTTCCTTGTGAAATTCCCGCAACTTCTGAAGAAGCATTGATATTTGGTGGTGGAATCTCAGTTGCGTGAAACGGTCCATAACAAGTGGGGCATAACATATTTCGATTTAAGTACTTTCTCAAGAATTCATACTGCAATTTGCATCTCATGCATACGGTCCAAAACGTTTTAATCTTCATCTGTTTAGTAACCGGTAAAGGAATAAAAGTGGGACCTGTCTTGGTCGTCCCATTAACTTTATCCTTTACTTGAGAAGTTTTAACCTCTGTTAAACAAGGCCCAGGCGTCGTCTCAGGCGCTATCTGTTCATTTGACGATGCAGGAGCAGAAGTGGGACCCGTCTTGGTAGTCCCGTTAACTTTATTCTTTTTTCGAGAACCTTTGACCTTTGATGTCTCAGGAGCTATCTGTTCATTGGAGGATGAAGGAACAGAAGTGGGAACCGTCTTGGTAGTCCCATTAGTCTCATCCTTTTGACTCTTGGTTTTTTTCTTCGTCTGAGTAGTAGTTTTATCCTTCTTTTGAGAAGTTGTAACCTTTGCCCGCGCATCTGCACCAGATGTCCGGGCAGCTGCACTCTTCGTGACATTGTGAAAACAATTCTGAGTTGGAGGTATTTGCACACGTGAAAACATGTTCTAAGGATAACAGATTCCATGCTTGAGAAACGAGCTGGAATGCCCCTTCTGCACCTATAGACTTGTTCTTATCAGGATGAAGTGATAAAGCTGGTTTTTTATAATGCACATCCAGAACAGCTCATACTTGGGAAATACCCTCAAGACCAGGATACAAATTTTGCGCCTAGCAAATTTGGCACCCTTTACATCCTTTAAAGAAAACTTACTTTCAGCGATTTCTTTCACCCTTGTGGCTTCATCCTTCACAATTTCACGTATGCAGTTAATCTACTTCACCACCTCCTTAATAATGCTACTACATTAATAATTTCAAGTAAACGTGAAGATTAGGCAATATTCTGGCCCGAGCTAATGCTTAACCAAGCTACTACTTTTGATCGCGATTCTCAAACCTGATACAGATATACGAAGTTGATAGATTAAGCATAACGCACATGTATAAAGTATTCATATAATGATTTCTAGCCTAAGTAAAACCATAGTAAACTATACCAGAATACAAACACCTATTTTCCTCATTGTCACAGAACTAAAAGTTTTACTGTATCCAAATACCCTGTTCACCAGTCACAAACCACCAACTGGACTTCTTCAACCCGTTTTCTAATAACCTATTGCTTTTCATTTTATTTATTTCCCGTTTGACCTATTATATATAAAAACTAACCAAAAGTGACCCGTTTCATGTAAATTGTCCCAAAAATAATAAATTTTCTGAGAGCAAGTTTGGAGATCTGGTTACTTACTTTCAGTCAGCAAATGGCACACGTCTTATGAGTGTCATCCTACTCTTTTCAAACTTGGGGACATCACAAAGAGGACTATCTGTTAAGACGGACAACAAAACTGTTAGTACAAATGCAATATTGTCTAAATACATTCAAATTTTATGAAATTCAGAATAACTTGCCTTTATTACTTGTATTTATTGTAGATTTTCGAGATATAACTCTGTAAAGAGTGGATGTTGTTTCGTTACATCCACCTTACTCAAATCTTGTGGCATTATCACACTTTTGAAGGATTTAAAACTTGAGTGAATTCTTTATTGTACCTCAAAAACTCTATCTCAAGTGACATTAAACCTGCATCAAGTGAAAATTTGAAAAGTGAAAACGGATAATAACTAAGAAACCTAAATGCGAATCTGACTGTACAACAAACAAATACTTTAACGCAACACAAATACTTACAACATAAAATAATCACTCTTAGCTTTTCCTTCCACATGAACATAGACAAAGTTAGTATATACTAAAGTTATGCCATCAAGAAAGTTGTTCGATTAAGGTTATTTTTACCTTTAACCTTATAGGCCAATGGGCCAATAGGTATAAAATTACACGCAGTATAAACAAGATGCTATTGATTCGTTGGAAATAACATTAGTGCTGGATGTTAAATCCACGCTTAGAGGTTGACTGTTAAATTGCATTATCTGTCATTCAAACGTCATTCATTCAACCTAAAAAAGTCCCAAACCAAACTAACCCTTTCCAAAACCACAAATAATTAACCAAGCCAGTAAACCATACGTGTCAAATTAAGCCCGAACATAAGTGAAGCCACTAAAGTTCACTCAAATGTGGTTTTCGTTAGGTTCTGCGAAATAACTTGCCAACATATCGCCGCAAAATCCCTTTGAAATTTTTGGGTGAAATTCTACCCCAACCTTTGCAGCCCATTAGAATCCTAACTAAAATTGGAGGGTCGTTGGCCGTTCATACCTTGAACAAATTTCAAGGCAAACCTTTTGTTGCTTAGAGTATAGTGTGGAGATAAGCTGCATTCTTAAGGTGCAGATCTTGGAGGGTCATTGGCCGTTCATACTTCCTACTCCAATAAGTGCTTCGGAGACAACAAATTATCATTCATTCTTTTCAGCATAGAAAGTAAGTATGCTCATGTATATGGGGTGCACTTAATATTTCAATTCCCATGACCCATCTTTAGAAGCATTCTCGGGACGAATTTCAAACAAATGGTTTTACTTCAGAGTACCACATCTTTTATATACATAATTAATGTAGCAACTTTGACCCATTTAATTAGGAATGGGTCAATTTGGTGTTATGTTTATTTATTAATAGAGATAGACTATTGCACCAATTCTGTAAGCATCTAAAACTTTTGTCGAATTTTGATACATTTGACCCAAAGAGAAGATAAGGCAAGCACATCAGGTTAACAATACATACCTACAAAAGTGCTAAAATGTATCGTTCAAAGTTTATAGTAGGTTTAATAAATATGAAGAAATAGTGGCCAACAATGCACATTCTAAAGTATATCATATTATATGTCTAAAACGCACCTTGCTATTGAAAGGGGTGGTCACTGCCACCTGAAATACATAAATAAATATATGCGATATTACAGGACACTAGATGATTTCATAACTTACGGATATCATTCAAAAATAAGGACCCTGTCTTAACATGCTTATATGCATTCAAAAAATAAATTAGGAACCTCAAAGCTTAATCTCGTAACGTAAACTAATGATAAGTGGCAAACATAAAACATAAAACAGACCGCGTTGCATAACGATTTTAAATATTCAGCGGCGATTTATATAATAGTCGGGATTCTTACAGGTCCATAAGGCCAGCGGAAACCAATGAGGCAATTGCAGTTAACTTGCCGACTATCCTTATAGCCTATTTAATCTATAAAATCAAATACAATACCTAACACTTGGAGCATACTTCTATAGAAGTAATGAATATTGTACTTACGCGCGTACTTCTATAGAAGTAAAATCAAATACAAAACAAACACTTGGTGTGCATAGATATATAAACCACTAATGAACACCTTAATTCATCAACTAAACTAACAAAATCAAAACCCCATATGAACAATCGCAATTTAAAACAAAGCCATGTCGATACATAAACCATTAATGAAAATTAATAAGTAAAACACTAATTTTTATATAGCTTATTAGAATCAATCTTTAGCCTTAACAAATTTTATGCTAAGACAGGGTCCTTATTTCTGAATGATATCCGTAATTTATGAAATCATCCAGTAATCTTTAGCCTAACCAGAAGTACCTAACCATTAAATTAAATTAATAATCAGTTAAATAGTCAATTAATTCAGTTATAGAACCTGCATATCCAGCTGATTATGCAAGAGACGAACTCGAGCTCTCAACGGAGGGGAACCGGTGACCGGCGCCGGTGACGGAGGTGCGGTGCTGTCGCCGGTGGTGGTTGCGACTGCTATTGGTGATGGTGACGTAAGCTGTTGGTGAGTTGACTTTTAAAGAAGGGAAAGTGGAGAGTACATATAACAGTGTTTCTCAATTGTTATACCGGATGATTTGCACTTTTTTTTGTTTGTTTTTTTTTTTTTAAACATAATTTTATACAAGCTGTATAGCATACCGTACAATACTATAAGTGATTGAAAGAAAAAAAAAATAAAATAAAATAAAAAATAAAAATTAGTGTGCAAATCAACCCCTTATTATTATCTCTATATTAGGGTATGTTTGGAAAAACTAGTTGTAAGTTGTAAACTGCAAAGCTGTTAACATGAGCTACAAGCTGTATCTTTTTTTTAATAACGTTGTTTGGTAAATTAGCTGTTAAATGTAATTATAAGATGTAAAATGACATAAAAGGACAAATCTATAATTGTAAATAAATGTTTGGAGGGTATATCATTAATTTAAAGTTTTAACAGCTCATACATATTTAAAAAGCTTCATGAATCAGCTTTTCGTTTTGGAGCTATTTGTTTGAAATAAAAGCTTGTAGGTAATGCATCCAAACGAAGCTACTTAGTTTATAGGAGATTATTTTGTAACAAAAAAGCTAATAGCTCCTCCAAAAAGCCTCTGCCAAACATGTCGGTACATTTTTATATTCATGCTATCCTTTTTATATTAACACAGTCTTATAATATTGATTGTATATATATATTATAACTTCTCTCTGAATATAGTAATAAAGTACATGGGCAAAGCAATAGTTCACTTTCATTTTTTTCTGCTGGCCTTTTTATATCAACTTTGCCGACTCCCTTTTGTGGCCATTGTTAAGCACGTGGCTTCACCGCTTGTGATTCACCAAAAAGACACAATCCTCAGACAGCTTCTTCTTAAAAGAGATCTGACGGTCCGTTTTTTACACACGTACCAAAAATGTGAGGTGGGTTTTTTGTATTTTTTTGTGGTTTTTTTTATTTTGTTGATGAGTTGATGAGATTGTCGATGTGTGTTAATGCTTACCCCAATGAAGAAGCATTAAGGGTTTAGGTCCGCATTTCTTCACATACATTGAAACATTCACACGCATTCCTTAAATGGACGAACGCATGAAAATTCATCTACATTATGTAACTTTTCACATAGCACCTAACGAAACATATAACACTCATCTCAAAACCAAATTCTATATTAACAGACTAGTATCCACCTCTAAGTAAAACTCTTAATAACATTATAGATCAATAACCGCCACTCCGCGTCTCGGCGTCTATCAATCTTAAGCCTTAACTACTACTTATAACAGATCACTTCCATCCTATACCTAACCATTTAATTTCACTTTTTCTCAAAGACGGCTATAAAAAAAATCAATTATAAATTAAATTAAAATGATAATCAGTTAAATAGTCAACTAATTCAGTTACAGAACCTGCATATCCGGCTGATTATTCTTATTAGAAGATGAACTCGAGCTCTCAACTGGATCTAAACTTCCGGCCAACGGAGGGGATCCGATGACCGGCGCCGGAGAAGATGATTGCGATGGAGGTGCGGTGATGTGGCTGGTGGTTGCGACTGCCATTGGTGATGGTGACGTGGCGTTGTTGGTGAGTTGACTTTTGAAGACGGGAAAGTGGAGAGTACATATAATAGTGTTTCTCAATTGTTTATACCGGATGATTTGCCCTTTTTTTATCATTAATTTTTTTTAAAAAACATAATTTATACAAGTTATATAGCATACCGTACAACACTATATGTGATGAAAGAACAAAAAAAAATTAGTATGCAAATCAACCCCTTATTATTATCTCTATATTAGGGTATGTTTGGAAAAACTAGTTGTAAGTTGTAAACTGCAAAGCGCTGTTAACATGAGCTACAAGCTGTATCTTTTTTTTTAATAACGTTGTTTGGTAAATTAGCTGTTAAATTTAATTATAAGATGTAAAATGACATAAAAGGACAAATCTATAATTGTAAATAAATGTTTGGAGGGTATATTAGCAATTTAAAGTTTTAACAGCTCATAGACATTTAAAAAGCTTCATGAATCAGCTTTTCGTTTTGGAGCTATTTGTTTGAAATAAAAGTTTGTAGGTAATGCATCCAAACGAAGCTACTTAGTTAATAGGAGATTATTTTGTAACAAAAAAGCTAATAGCTCCTCCAAAAAGCCTCTGCCAAACATGTCGGTACATTTTTATATTCATGCTATCCTTTTTATATTAACACAGTCTTATAATATTGATTGTATATATATATTATAACTTCTCCCTGAATATAGTAATAAAGTACATGGGCAAAGCAATAGTTCACTTTCATTTTTTTTTCTGCTGGGCTTTTTATATCAACTTTGCCGACTCCCTTTGTGGTCATTGTTAAGCACGTGGCTTCACCGCTTGTGATTCACCAAAAGGACACAATCCTCAGACACCTTCTTCTTAAAATAGATCTGACGGTCCGTTTTTTACACACGTACCAAAAATGTGAGGTGGGTTTTTGGTATTTTTTGTGGTTTTTTTTATTTTGTTGATGAGTTGATGAGATTGTCGATGTGTGTTAATGCTTACCCCAATTAAGAAGCATTAAGGGTTTAGGTCCGCATTTCTTCACATACATTGAAACATTCACACGCATTCCTTAAATGGACGAACGCATGAAAATTCATCTACATTATGTAACTTTTCACATAGCACCTAACGAAACATATAACACTCATCTCAAAACCAAATTCTATATTAACAGACTAGTATCCACCTCTAAGTAAAACTCTTAATAATATTATAGATCAATAACCGACGTCTCGGCGTCTATCAATCTTAAGCCTTAACTACTACTTATAACAGATCACTTCCATCCTATACCTAACCATTTAATTTCACTTTTTCTCAAAGACGGGGTTATAAAAAATCAAATAAAATTAATTATAAATAAAATTAAATTAAAATAATAATTAGTTAAATAGTCAGCTAATTCAGTTACAGAACCTGCATATCCAGCTGATTATGCAAGAGACGAACTCGAGCTCTCAACCGGATCTAAACTTCCGGCCAACGGAGGAGAACCGGTGACCGGCGCCGGAGGTGCGGTGCTGTCGGTGGTGGTTGCGACTGCCATTGGTGATGGTGACGTGGCGTTGTTGGTGAGTTGACTTTTAAAGACGGGAAAGTGGAGAGTACATATAATAGTGTTTCTCAATTGTTATACGGGATGATTTTGCAGCTATTTTTTATTATTATTAAAAAAAAATAATTATACAAGTTATATGCATACCGTACAAGACTATAAGTGATGAAAGAACAAAAAAATTTAGTATGCAAATCAACCTCTTCTTATCTATACTACATTATAAAGCATCTGGGACTTCCTATAAAAGGAAGTCTTTAAATTTTAAGACAAAAACATTACTATAAGAGGAAATTTAAAAAATTAATGTAACATTTGAAAATTTAAGTCTCATTTAAAACATATAGTAACCCCCTCTAATAATGATATATTTTAATAAAATTGTTTATAAGAAAAACTATTAAACTTATAACCACCAATTTAATACTAAAATTTTAAAAAGAAAAGTGCTAACTATTTACACTATTAATAATTAAGACGTTCTACTTTTGAAAAACATATGTCTACTATGTTATGAAGTATTTGAGACATGCTAAATAAGTAAGGTTTAAAATAAAAAATATTTCCTCGCCACAAAAATAGTCACCGGATACCCACCGCCGCATTGTGCGGATACCTTTCTAGTATCTACCTATATATAAAGGAGATAGATATAAAAAGAGTAAATTACATAAATCATCCTTGAACTTTGGCCAAATTGTATGTTTCGTCTTAATTATTTTGAAAGTGCAGAAATCGTCCCTGTGAGAAACCTTCGAGAAAATTTCCACCTCTGGCTGGGACAAAAATTGCATGTTTAAAAGCGTCAAATTGCACGTTTCGTCCCAACTAGGGACGAAAATTTGCTAAAAGGTTTCCCCGAGGAATGATTTCTGCACTTTCGAAATGGTTGGGATGAAACGTGCATTTTGACCAAAGTTTAGGGACGATTTATGCAATTAACTCTATATAAAAATCCAAAAGTGTTTATGATTAAAGGTTAGTTGAGATTAGAGGATCTGTGTTAATAGAGGGTGTTTGTTTCGGCTTATATATGGGCTTATTAGCTTATATGAGTTTGGCTTATATAACATAAGCTACAATTTTGAGGCTTATTTTGACACTTACGAGCTTATATAAATCGTCAATATTTAAGCCCGTAAGTGTCAAAATAAGCCACAAAATTGTGGCTTATGTTATATAAGTGAACACGGCTTGTGTTATATAAGCTTAAACAAACACCCGACTCTCTTTGATTGGGCACCAGGTCGGTGCATAATTCCCATCATAATTCCTATACCGTCAGTTAAATAAATACCCGACTCTCTTATTATTATCTCTATATACTAAAGCACCAAGTCGGTGCATATTAAAAAAACATGTCGATACATTTTTATATTCATGATACCCTTTTTATATTAACGCACTCTTTATAATATTGATTGTATTTATATTATAACTTCTCTCGGAAAATAGTAATAAAATACTTGGGCAAAGCAATAGTCCACTTTCATTTTTTGTCCATTGGGCTTTTTATATCAGCTTTGCCGACCCCTTTTGTGGTCATTGTAAAACATGTGGCTTCACCGCTTGTGATTCACCAAAATGACACAATCCTCAAAAACCTTCTTCTTAAATTAGATCTGACTGTCCGTTTTTTACACACGTACCAAAAATGTGAGGTGGGTTTTTGGAAATTTTTTGTGGTTTTTTTATTTTGTTGATGAGTTGATGAGATTGTCGATGTGTGTTAATGCTTCCCCCAATTAAGAAGCATTAAGGGTTTAGGTCCGCATTTCTTCTCGATTAAAAAGAAAAGAAATACTCCTTAGTACCCCACATACACACAGTCGCCACACTTGATGGTTAAATGCCAAGCTTGCACTAAAATCCCATTTCATAATTAGGTCGTATTATTATTTTTATAATTGTATGATGTAATTTTGACCAATTTATTTTGAGCTTGGGGAGGGGTTTACCCCGATTCGAGTCTCACATGTGACAATGAAAATCCGGATTTTCCTTTTAGTGCGAAGCCGTGACCTCTAGGGGTTTCCTTTGCGGGTCTCTCCTAGTGATTCGGGTTCCAGTATCTAGGGCCTGCCCATTTTGATGGTTTAACTCGGGGGTCGATTTTTAAGTGTGGTGCAATTTTAAAAAAATAATTTATTTTGAAATGGGTTAATTGGTTTTGTTGATCTTTCATCTCTAATGGATCAAAAGTAAAAAAAGTGAAAAGTAAATTAGTCAATTGGGTTAAAGGTTGTCCAAAATGCATTGTTACACAAAACCACTAAATGAGTTTACCCCGAAACACCAACCAAACACCCACCAAATAGTAACCCTCTAACTTGAAGAAATGAGATATTGGTGGAGTTGAAGATGATTAAATGTGTGTGTGATGTTGGAAATCGTTATTAGGTGAGGACTTATGTTTATTACATTGGGATGATGTATTTGCCTTTTTTTTTTTTTTTTTTTTTTTTTTTTTTTTTTGGCTATTATGTGTTTTAGTAATATGATCATTTGGGATTTAGGGGGTGTTTGAGTAAGCTTATTTAAATAGCTTAATAGGTTATTGGGTTTTAAAAAACCTTAAATTAAGGTTGCAATTCTCGCTAGGCGGCAGCGAGTAATTGGCCTACACGGGGAGTATGTGGGGGTATTGGAATTTTTATGTACAAGTTTTAAAATTATATGTATGACATGTTTATAGGACCATAATATTGTTCATAGAACCAAAAAGTATGTTTGGTAACATTAACACAATTGTTAAAACACTTCAAACTGAGTTTTGTACGAATTAGCACCGAGCTTACCAAGTTGTGACCATATTGAATCTTTTGGCCGATTCTGCTCAACTCGCCCTGGTCATTGACCTTGTGGCTTGTAATCGCTGACTTTTTGTAGTCCGAGCTTTACAACACTGGGTAGGCTTATTTTAAGAGGTTAATAAGCTATTGGGTATTAAAAAAAAAGGTACAATGCTTATTGAATGTGTTTGGGGTAAGCTCATGTGTCAAAGTGCTTTATACATTGGGATGTATTTGTATTTTTCCTAATTATCATGTGTAGATCAGCGTGAGTATGTGAGAGAGATAACTGTCATGGGAATATGGGATTTAGGGGGTATTTACTTAAGCTTATATAAAGAACTTATATGGGTTGGGCAAGCTTATGCCAAAGTGCTTATTAGTTATTTGGGGGAATAAGGAGTTTTTTCGATAATGAATAAATGCATAAGTTAAGCATAAGGTTATCCTGATACAGTACATCACATTATTATCCGTTGGGCATGGTTGAAGCCAATATACTGTATGTAGCCTTGTTCTGCCTAGAGATAAGAACAACATATCTAAAGGCGCCTTGTTCTGCCTAGAGATAAGAACAACATATCTAAAGGCATCATATAGGGCAATATGAGGTCTAAGTGCTATAATATGTGGTCATACGTGCTGATTTTATAGGCTGTTAAAAGTTGTGTATAAGTTGTCCTTTTATACATTTATGGTGCTAACGACATCGTTTCATCCTTTTATACATTTAGTCAGCTGCAAATGACGCCGTTTCATGTTTGGATACAGCCTTGGATCAAAACAATGTCGTTTTTGGTTAAAAATTGTCGGTGGGCTGCTATTTGTCGTTTTCATATAAAGGTTATGTGGAATCCTTTATCATATGTTATGGAAGCTGCTCTTAGATCAAAACGATGTCATTTTTGGATAAAAATTGTCGTTTTGGGCTGCTATTTGTCATTTTCGTTAAAAGATTATGTGGAATCCTCTATCATGGGTTATGGAAGCTGCTATTATGGCAATTGCTCTTGCTAATGATGGTGTAAGTTTCTGTAATTTGATTATCTAATTATTGCATTTTGATGATGGTTTTTTGTTAGATCTTATATTGGTTAGATTGAAGAATGAGATGAGTAAACAATGGATGAGTCGTTTTGGTTTGTAGACACGTAGGCTTTTTTTTTTTTTTTTTTTTTTTTTTTTTTTAAGAACGGCTACATGTGGATACTTTGAAGACGTGTGGCAAAAACTTTAGCCTAAGCACTAAAACAACAATTTTTTGTCATAACCCATGGTCATAAGTTTATGCGTATATAACTGAATTTTTATAAGAAAGCGGATTTGCATCGTATTAAGGCGCCGAGAAGCATTATAAACATTACGCAACTCCAAATGCTCCGCCGCAACGCTCGAAAGCCTAATCCCTGTTTGTGTACATAAGAAAATACATTTAAATCCAAAGTGCACATAAAAATCAAGTTATATATTGTATTTGTTTAAGGCTTACATACTTAAACGGGTTCACGGGTAGGGCTGTAAACGAACTGAACGTTCAGTGAACATTTCATGAACCGTTCGGTAAAAAGTTCCTTTATGTTTGTTTATTTATTAAATAAACGAACATGAACCATATTTTACGTTCGTTTAGTTAAATGAACGAACATGAACAAAAGTCGTGTCCGTTCATTTATGTTCGTGAACGTCCGATTATGCGTTCGTTAACGTTCATTTATGTTTATTTATTTATTTATATTCGTATTTCATATTTTTAATTGTATAATTTTAAAATTGGTTTGTTTAAACAAAACAACGCTTATAAAACAATATATCGTGCATAAATTAGTAAAGTTTATGTTTGTTTGCCTATGTTCATTTATGTTCGTTCGTTTAGTGTCTTAATAAACGAACATAAACGAACATGAACAACTCAATTTTTTAATAAACGAACATGAACAAGAAATTTCGTCCATTTAAGCGTTCGTGTTCATTTATTTGTCGGGATAAAATTAAATGAACGAACATGAACAAGGCTCTGTTCGTGTTCGTCCGGTTCGTTTACAGCCCTATTCACGGGTTGTTAGTTTAACAATTGCTTAACCCAAAAATGACCCGTTTATTAAATGGGTTATACGGGTTGACTTGTTCGTGAACCAAACTTGTTTATCCTCAACCCAAAACCTATTTAACTTCGTGTCAGATCCGTATCATTTATCGTTTCGTGTCGAGAATTGTCACTTCTACTTTAAATCACATAAAAAACACACTTTAAATAGCATAAGAAAACACCCTTACTTTTTTATCCTTCGTCTTATTTAAATTTACACCTTTGCCCCTTCAACTTTCATTTTAAAAACAAAAAACTTCCTTCATAAATCACATAAAAAACATTTTTCACTCTCTCTATTTAGGTGGTGTTTGTTTTTTAAGAGGCTCTGAATCTGAATCTGAACCGCACATCTGAATCTGAATCTGAGGCGTAAATGTCTGAATCTGACCGCATCTGAACGGGAAAAAGAAACTCATGTTTGAACCGCACATTTGCTTGCTCGTACTAATTTTTTTTTTGTTTTTTTTTGTTTTTTTTTTTGTGTCAGCAAGAGGCAACAAGAGGCATTCAGACACCGACCATTAAGATCTTACTGCCTTTGAACGCGTCTGAACGGGAAAAAAAACAAACGGTCTGAACGACCAAAATGTCTGACCGCGTCTCAACGGTTCAGATTAAGAGGCTGTTAAGAGCTTTTTTTAAGAAAAACAAACACCACTTAGAGGTGTGCTTGTTTCACTATCACAAAAAAAATTAAAATACACTATACCCTTCTAACCACCACCACCTTCTCCGACAGCCACCAGCACCCTGCTGCTCTAACACCAACGAAACAGTAACCCTTTATTAAATTCCCTCAATTTAAACAAAATCCCCAAATTTTATAAAAATTAAAAACCCTAACCATCTAATTTAACTTCAAAACTGTTTGGTGACATGGGTTTTTGGTAGTCAAAACGTTTGATTCAGGTAATGTGAGATATTTGTTACAACATCTTTGGTTTTTTATTAATTTTGATATTTGTTGCATAATTTTTTAATTAATTTTTGCTTATTTGATTTGGTGAGAGAGAGAGATAACTGTCATGGGAATATGTGATTTAGGGGGTGTTTGGTTAAGCTTATATAAACAACTTACAAGCTTATGCCAAAGTGCTTATTAGTTATTTGGGGAATAAGGGGTTTTTCAATAATGAATAACTTGGCAAGTTAAGCATATGGTTATCCATATACAGTACGTCTTAGTATCTTTTAGGCATGATTGAAGCTAATATAATGTACGTTGCCTTGTTCTGCATCAAGATAAGAACCATATCTAAAGACTTTATCTTGTGAAGTTTGGTTATAAAAGTTGCAAGGTTCATTAGTTTTTCTGGTGTACAGTCTACTTATATCCTATCTTAAGTTTGATCTAATTGTGAGATGTTTTTTAATGTTGCAGAAAGTATCACTAAGAAGAACGATCTGTTAGATATGCTTCTACCTCACATTCAGAGGTAACTTGGCTGTTTGAGATAATGTTTCTCATCTTGTTAACATAATGAAACTTTTGTATCTGCAACTGGCAATAAAAGTTGTATTTTGCGTATGAATGTTATATCAGGTTTCCACCCATACCTATTACTGACTTTGTACACAGATGTTGCAGCATATGAGCCTTAATGTTAAGAAATCAGTAGCATATATTGAAACTTATAAAGTTATAAGATATATGACATGAATGGGATTATGTGAAGAGTGAGGTGTGGTTTCCTTAGGATGGGGGCTAGTGAGCTGTGAAAGATGAAGCTGTGAAAGATGAAGCTACCTCCCTTGTTGATCAGAAAAGTTGTTATATGCCTAGCTGGTGTTTCGAATAAAGGTTTAAACAGATGACTTATGTATCTTGGTTTTGAAAACCTTTGCTTCACAAGCTTTTCTTTCTGCTGATATAGTGTGTTTGGGATTGGCAACGGTATTGCCTTCTAATGTCTTTGGCTAGTAAAAATCATATGTATAGTTTCCTGTTTGGTAGTAAATTAAATGATCATTAATTTGGATGGTTACGGATAAAAGGCTTGCAGACTGGAAAATGTCATGAAATTGCCTGCTAGAATAATCTGCCTCGACTGATTAACTGGTTAGATTTGGAAATCTCTGGTTATTGAATAGCAGTTATCTTTAAAGGAGTGTTTGGGTTTGAAGATTGGTCAGATGGCTATGTACCGCACTACTACAAAATATGAAATAAAGCCCTCCTAATAGAGCCCTGTTAATAGGAAAGAGGGCTCTATAAAGGTGTCCGTCAAAAACAAAGGCACAAAGCCCGGTTATGAAATGAAAAAACCGGGGTCTAATTCGGCCACAAAATAGAGCCCTGTTTTATAAATAAAGACCCGGCTTTATTTGTTTTAACTTTTCCCTTTTGAGCGGGATTTCTCCCCCTTCTTTTTTTTCAGTTTGCTTTCTTATTTCTTTTCACCTAGACCACATAAACATAAACCCTTAAATCACTTTTTACATGATTCCAGTTGACGGCTTGGGTTCGAAAATCTTCAATAACTGTTTGTTGGTCCTTTTTTTAGAAGATCTAACACCACCATTAGTGTTGATTTAAAGCTCGATACCACATAGAATCCTTGCCAGCCTTGTTCATATGACCTCAAACTAGCAGTTTATTGGTAAAGCTTTTGTATTTGGGTTCATGTTTGCATTTTTTTTTTTAACATCTACTAGGCATTTCATCTCTGAACACTTGCCATTTTCATTGATATCACAGAACATGAGGGCTTGGAGATAAGGTGGACCAAAGAGAACATGAAAGCCTATATATACACTGAATACAAGGGTACTTGTCACATTACGGCTCAATTTTTTGTCACTATAGTTTCAGGTTTACATCGGTATCACTGTCACATGTTTCTTATAAATAAAGACATGGATATAGAAACTTGTTATTTTTCGTTTGGACATGAGACTTAGATACATGAAATGTATTGGTGGAATTACAGATTCGTAGAAGAATGGCTGCACATAAGCTAAAATACCCTGATGAACAAATGATAAGCCTTGGCATTAGGTGATATAACTGAGCCCATTCCGGTAGTTATTACTTCAGCCATGGCTAAGGTAGGGTTATTTCTTTCTTGTGTAAATGATAAGCGTTGGCATTGGTGATAGCACTGAGCCCATTCCACAAGTTATTACTTCAGCTCCACAAGAAAATTATGTGTTTAAAACATTATTGATAGGTTTGACTTTTGTTGCAAGATCCCCAATTTTGCTATTGTAAATGGTTGTTTTTGACACAGACTCGTTAACATTGTGAACCATATATATGACACTTCAGCCCTAACCATATTGGACCCTTGGAAATGCAGGCTTGGGAGCCTCACAGGTAAGACATGATCTAAACTATAGATGTTCCATAACGGGCAGCTAGTCAGGTTGTGAAACAAGTCAAACTGGTAAATTTTAGTCTGGACTGGATCAGGTTGACCTGCAAACGTGGTCTGTCCTTTTCTTAAACTTGTTTAAATATAATGATTAATGAATGTTTTCAGCCTGTTGAACCCATTAGATATAACATAACGTAAATTGATCCATTTCTAAGTTAAATGCTTGAAATTGCGACCTCTGTATTCGAGAGTGTGTTTCTTAACAAAGTAAATATTTTCTTCCCTTTGAAAGATCAACAAATTACTGGAATGGGCTCAGTGATATCACCAATGCCAAGGCTTAACATTTACTGCCATCTATATGTTTGAAGCTCAAAAGAATGATAAAGTGTGTTTGTTTTAGTTTGTGCAGGTGATCAATGTGGTGTATTGCTAGTTATTAGTGTTATTTGGAGCTTGTACTTGGATGGGTAAAGTCGAGATTTATTATGCATTCGACATATGGCCTGATTCTCAATTCTTAAGGCAGATTGGAGACGACATCAACTTCATCAAACACCATCTGTTTTTCTCGAGTTATTCAAAGGCAGTGACGATAACAATACTTACAGTGACGTCTATGGTGTATGTTTTAGTTTCATTTCTGCTCAGGCAGTTAATAAGGTTGTGTATTTTTTTAGATGTGTTGTTTGCAAGCTCAATGTATCAACTCATTTGTAATGTCAATGGATCTTCCTTATTTGAATCAATACTATGTTCATTTAGGAAAAGAAGAGCAACAAATTCATTCATGGCTGAAATTATCTCAGAAACTGTAGTGGTTGCCTTGTAGGTTTAACATTGTAAGGCTAATGCACTGAACAAGGCTACTAGTAATGGTATCTGATAAATTATTATAAGATAAATCGAGATGGTTCAACATCTTGAGGTCTTCAATCTCTGATGGAATGGAACAAAATAATGACACGTTCAGTTAAAGATATTTTTTGAGTCTACCCATTTGACCCATTTTAGTTTTCGCTATTCTTTGGTTTGTTTCACAAGAGTGGGTGTACAGTTTCATGTTTAACCCATTTCATATTACTGTAAGTTACATGTTTCCACATTACATTAGTAAGTAGATACAAAACTCGTTTTTTGTAACTTAATTGACCTAGTTCAGTTTTATCTATATTTTTAGGACAATCAATAACTACACCTTTTTTGTTAATTAAACTTCCATTAAGTAGTAACTTTGGCAACACTCACAACTCTCAAGTTTCAAGTCTCTAATAATGTACGTGTGTTGGACCAACTTTATATCAAAATATTCGAGCTGATTTATGTATCAGAAATCCACTTTGGTCATTATTGACACATTTTTAACACAGTATACTTGCAGTAATAATACAGTATACCGAACATGAGGTTAACTTTCTATAAAATTGAACCATACACTGCTCGAAACCAGAAGAGGGGGAAGCCTCGAGCTTTCTCATTCAGATATTCAAAAAAAAGTCAAATATATGAAATAGAAAGTCAAAGAACACGAATAACATTAGGCTGTTCATTAAGGAAAATCGAACACCAAGTAGAACTTAAGTAGAATTCAGTACCACAAATTGGATTCATGGAAATTAAACCACACTTACAAACATTATTGATACATATGATACGTCACCAGGAATGTAAACGTACACGTATGCAACAAGAAAATTAAACCGCAATTATAAACATCTTTAACAACTTAAAATTTATTTAATACGACATGCACCGCTCCTTGTTGCAGTTTCCTTCACGATAAAAGCTTGATGATAGACCTGAAAGAGTTGAAAAATAAAACCATTTTAGTGATGATTTTTAACAAACTCATGTAAAATCAGATTTTACAAAATGGGAGAAGAGAGTACCTTATATATTTTGAAGCACATCGAGAATGCGTTGCAACTCGTTGACAACAATTTCAATTTTCATCCGCTGTGGTGGGGAATCCACAGAGCACGATACTCCAATCTTGATAATTGCAACCAAACATTCTTCCACTTTCTTTGCATTTTTTTCGGTACTTTGCAACACAATTGCATCATCATCAATAACCTCGATTACATGATCCGGTAACGCCATGTAAGCAAATTTATGAAGGCTAAGAGCATCAATAAACATGCCGTCTGTCGGCTTTTTCCCAGTCATCACTTCTAGTAATAATATTCCAAAACTATAGACGTCCCCACAACTAGTCATCTCGCTCCCGATACCATACTCTACAAATGAATAACAATTAATTAATTTACAAAGTTTAACCTGTAAATAAATATAGGCATCATGGAATAAAAGTGGAATTACCTGGAGGTGCATAACCAATTGTTCCTTTAACCCCGGTTGAGCTGTTTTGGTTTAAGTCTGTACCAAGTAGGCGAGCTAAACCAAAGTCTCCAACATGAGCCACCATATCATCATCAAGTAGAATGTTACTTGGCTTCAAGTCACCGTGAACAATCGTTGTTTGGCAGCGATTGTGAAGATAATCAAGTGCAGTGGCAACATCTCTAAGAATATTTATTCTTTGAAGAAGTTTCAACTTCGATGTATTTTCACTTGAATGAAGCCAATCGTGTACACTTCCATTCGGCATAAACTCATAAACAAGAGCTTTAAAATCATTTCCTTGGAAATCAGCACTTGAACATGAAGTTATTATCTTCAACAAATTACGGTGCCGAATATTCCGCCAAGCTTCACATTCTGCTAGAAAACTTTTGAGAGCTCCTGGATTTTCAAGACGTAGAACTTTGATTGCAACAAATTTGCCATCATCAGAATCGAGGATCCCTTTATAAACACAGCTGAATGCACCTTCTCCAATCAAATTTGCTGCAGAGAAGCCATCAGTAGCCTTGAGAAGTTGACTGTAAGAAACTTTCATGAACCGTTCACTACCCGATGACTCAGATGGTTGACTATTGCGTTTCTTCTTACACAAAAGATATACACAACATAATATTATGAGCAACGTCGGTCCAATCACGATGGCTAATATGAAGAAAGGAAACCTTTTTTTCTTACTACCCGTCTCCTTGCATTTTGTTAACTCAAGTGTAACCAAACCACCACAAAGCTTATCGTTCCCCAAAACTGAAAATGCACTTCCATTGGCAAACACTCCTACAGTTGGTACTTCACCCTCAAAATCATTAAAGGATAGGTTCAAATACTTTAAGGATTTCCATTTGCCTAAAAATTGTGGAATTCTACCTGATAAATTATTTTCAGAAATGTCGAATACCTCCAATCCTCCCAAGGAACTTAATGAAGATGGTATTATGCCTTCAAATCTGTTGCCACTAAGGTATAACTCTGTAAGGCTAATACACTCACCAAGGCTACTAGTAATGGGGCCTGAAAAATTATTATAAGATAAATCGAGCTCGCTCAACATCTTTAGATGTTTAATATCTGATGGAATTGAACCAGATAGGCTATTTTGAGAGAAAATTAAAAAATAATTTAGTGACGGAAGTTGAAAAAGTTGTTTGGGTATGTTTCCACGGAGTCTGTTGTTTCTAAGGTTTAACCCATTAAGTTGTTTACAATTCCCAAGGCTTGATGGAACATGGCCTTCTAA
This sequence comes from Chrysanthemum seticuspe, assembly GCA_019973895.1. Lineage (NCBI taxonomy): Eukaryota > Viridiplantae > Streptophyta > Magnoliopsida > Asterales > Asteraceae > Chrysanthemum > Chrysanthemum seticuspe. The sequence goes on along the minus strand of BPTQ01000009.1, from coordinate 19,215,459 downwards.
TTTGTTAGAATGTAAATAAAGTTCAGTCAACAATGATAAGTTCCCAATGGCATAAGGGATAGGCCCTGAAAATTGATTTTTAGATAGACTAAGACGTTGTAGCTTTTTAAGTTTTCCAATGGTACTGGGGATCTTTCCTTTGAATAGATTATCTCCTATATTTAATTTGGTCAAACCAACTAGACTACCTATACTTGAAGGTAGGCTTCCAAATAATTGATTGCCTCCTAAATATAGAGAGCTGAGTTGATGAGAAAGATTACCTATTGATATCGGAAGCACTCCTATAAGGTTGCAATTATAAAGTCCCAAATATACTAATCTGGTGCAGTTTTTCAAAGAATCGACAAACCTCATGTCAAGATGTCCATGGAAGTTGTTAACACTCATTTCAATTATATTAATATCTCTTAGTTTTGAAAAATCAAATGTCAACTTCCCATTAAAATTGTTTTGACTCATTTCAAGATGTCTTAATTTTGAACAATTAGAAAGAGAAGGTGGAAGAACACCGGTCAGTTCGTTAGTCCTTAACTGAAGGCGCCCAAGATTTGGGAGCTGATTACCAATTTCAGAAGGAAGACTACCATTGAGTTGATTATTAAATAAGGAAAAATTAACTAGGAGTGAGAGGTTGAAAATGGAATGAGGGATGCTCCCATATAAGTTGCACTCACCAGCGTCAAATCTCGACAAGCTTTTCCAAAGACCCAAGGTATCTGGAATTCTCCCACCCAACGGGTTCTCGAAAACATCGAACACTTCCATTGATGTCATATTCCCCAAGAAAGGTGGGATTCCACCTGATAACTTATTGTCGTAAACAACAAGACTAGTAAGTTTCCAGAGTAAACTCATTTCCTTGGGTATGCTTCCAGTTAGCTCATTTAGATTGAGGTAAAGCTCTTCGAGGTTAGAACAACCAGACAAGTTTGTTGGAATGGCTCCACTGAATTTGTTTATGCTAAGATAAAGACCACGTAGCCTAAATAGACTACCAAGTTCATGAGGAATGGTTCCTTGAAAGCTGTTGTTCCTGAGAGAAAGCTCACGGAGGAAGCTGAGGTTTCCTACATGAGGAGACAACGAGCCTTCTAAGCCTAGCGAATCGAGTCGTAAAACAGTCACTCGTTTGTGCCGCTTTCCACATGAAATACCACTCCAGTCACATAAATGAAAGGAATGGTTCCACGAGGTTAGAACATTGTATGGATCATGGGTGATTTTTGACTTAAATGACAGCAATGCGTGATAATCAGTCTCATTACCGCCATAGGAAGCAGATATTGGGGCGGAAGTGAGACATGTTATCGCAAGACCGAAAACGAGAAAAGAAATAAGAGAGGGAGATGATAAGTGAATTATTGCTTGTGGTGACTTCATTTTTGGAAATTTACTTAAAATTATAAGAACAAGCATTGGTTTTTTATACTTAGTTTTGCATGGTAACGTATGTGACATGCAACTGGTGAATGAATAGCTTCCACGAATATCTTATCAAATATTAATGTTTAACGTATGTGACATGCAACTGGTGAATGAATAGTCATCCACAAATATCTTATCAGCTTGAGCAAAACAAATTTTGATTGATAATATCTATTTTCTATGCAACCCAAGTAGCACGAATAGCTATTTTCTACGTGTACTCAGAGAAGACTTTCGAGTTCATTTGCATATTTTTAATCGTTTAAACTAAGTCAGTTGTAATATGCACATAAGCAGTTTGATTAAATGTCTCAATGAAATACTTACAAGATAACTCATTTTAGCGTAAATCCTTTGGTTCTATGAATCTTGGTGACACATAAAAAGTTGATATTTGACAGCTTGATTAGATTCAAAATAACAATGAAATTGAGATTTCAGCTAATAAGATTAACTTTCAGGTTAAAACTTGAGCAACAAAGCTTATGCTAATGGAGGTTCAAACAACACATACAAAGTTGGACTTTCTAAAATGATTACACTGTTTTACGTGGATACTTTAATTTCAGTGGTGTAAACATACATGATGGGTGAAAATGAGAAGGTTTTGCTAAAATATGTATATAAGTGTTTTCAATAGTAACTATTTGTTGCTCTTTAGATATATGAAGTTAAAGTCTTGAAATAATAATATGATACATATATGTTCTTTGTGGGATAGAAATCTGCTGGTGGTCTTGGGTACTAGTAATTTTGGAATTTGTTGGTTGCCATTATTTTGGTATTGGCACTTAGGCTGGTTGGAATTTATGTTTGATTTCATTTTGGCTACTTTGAAGAGTGTTTGGCAGATCATGGAACGAATGGTGTTTGGATTTCAGTAGTCTAACTCAGAAGTGGAATTTGAAGACCCTGTAAAGAGTTTTTGCGATGTTTAATCGTGGTGTTTGGAAGGTAATTTGAGAGGGAAATATGTTTTCGAAAATGTGAGACTTGGTTTGCTTTGTTTGATGTTTAAAAATTCAAGACAAGATATTGTGGAGTTGGGACCTTTGTGTGGTAAGATTATAAGGTTTGGTTAATGGGTAATTATTTGTGCAGGATATATAGTGACATGGGTCGGGTTGGTATTAATTTTGGAGGGAAGTGGTTGTTTGTCTCTTTTGTCTTGTTACATCGTGGGTGTCCTGGGTCAAAGGTAAAAGGTCGTTTATGTATAGTTTTGACAGGTCAGATGGGACCAGAGAATATTGTGGGCTGGACATATCCTATTGTGGGCATGTTTTGGGCATGTCGGACTAGCTTTTACTGGTATATTCATATAAGTATTACGGAGTATATTTTTTTTAATTCCAAATAATAATAATAATAATAATAATAATAATAATAATAATACTTTACTTTTACAATATGTATACCCAAAGAGTAAGACCATATTTACACAAATTATAAGTTATACTTAAGTTTAATCATCCTATCATTTACCCAATATTTTACCAAAAAAATACAATCAAATTTACTTTTGGGCCGAAACAAAACTTTTGTTTGGAGTGAATCAAAATGATGGATTTGGTCAACTAGTCATATTTATGTTTCAGGAAAACACAAGAAATAATAATAATAAAGTACCATCTATAAACATAAAGTTAGTATTGTCAGCAACTGTTTAATACTAAATATAGAAATAGAAGCAAAATATAAGCCAACTATAATCTCGTTAACCAAAGCCTAGTCCTTCATTTTCCACAATAATCACAATGATGAACCAACAGTAATAGTTAATTAAAGGGAGAATTGCATATATATCCCTCCTAAACTCGATAATTACATATATATCCAGCCCAAAATAACAATTACATATATATCCTTTTTAAACTATGAATATGTCAAATATATCCAAATAATTAATTTATACATTATTTAAACTTTAAAATGCATAAAAAATATTATAAAAAACTAAATTGTCTATTATACCCTTATTAATTTAGCACTTATTTATCATTGTCAAGTGCATGATTCAAAATTGTCCTTTTATTGGTCTTGTTCAAATGTTCCTGTATTGTTGTTCGATTCATAGCAAACTCTAACAAATTATTAAAATAATCAAATGCACTAAGATATTATGCAAAACCCAGATACGTAACAACTACTAACCTATAGATATGGTAATTAAGAAACCAAATTAATTAACCATCCAGATGAACTCTTACGTCTTGTTGACACAAAATAAATAATGATTTGGGTGGGTACTGTTACTGTAGTAAGAATTTGTGGGGTTTTTTGGTTTTTACGTAGAATGTGGAATGGGTTTATCACAACTTGATTTGGCTTTCAATCAAGAATTAATTGATGACACTTGATAATTGGGTTATGATTTATGTGTGATTTGGTTATGTGTAAATGAGATGTAGGAGATAAGGGTATAATGGTCCAAGTATAACTAGACAATAAATATTATGCAATTGGGGTTCTAATAATGTGTAATTTAATTATTTGGATATATTTGATGTATTGTTAGTCTAAAAAGGATATATATGTAATTATTGTTTTAGGTTGGATATATATGTAATTATCAAGTTTAGGAAGGATATATATGCAATTCCCCCTTAATTAAAAGTGATACATTTCAACCTGTTTTGACCCGTTACCCAACCCATCCATGTTTCCATGCATTATCTTGTACAAACCTTTTCGGTGCACGATATCAGTTCTCTCTCATACGTCATATAATTTGCATGAACTCGAATTACCTTTTTATACAACCCATTAAGTTATTGCACAAAGAAATTTAATCTTCCAGTCTCTTTTGCGCCCATTTGTGCCAAATGAAGCAATATTTCAAACTATAGGACAATCCAGATTCAACATATGAATTGTTCTCAGCTTATGAAGTATGAAGCTAAAATGAATATCAGATTAATAAAGTTAAAAGCTTAATAACTGTTTTATTCCAAAAACCACAACATTACTTTTGCCACCCTTACGAAAATGTTCTTGTTTTGACCCGTTACACAAGCGCTAGACCCACCCATTTTCCCATCCTTGCGAATATTTATTCAAAGAGCAGCCATACCATCCAAGATGTTGCAACATAAAGCTGAGGTCCGGTGCAAATGGCACGGCATCCGGTTCCTAATACTTATGATCCCTTTACGTTTTGCAGCGTTATGGAAGTAACTGAGCATAACGCTTTTCTGATGACGTTCCAATTCGACCCACATGATGTCAGCCGGATCATGAGCTTTTTCAAGATGTCGAGTAACTGATAACTCACATCCCGAGCCTTTCGTAGAGCTTTCACTTGTTCCAATATCCATAGTTGATACATGTAGTTAAGAATGTTAAGTTTAGGTGGCGGGTCCATGAACTCGAAATCAAGTAAATTTTTGATTTTTCACTACTTCAGAAGCAAAAGAACGTTCCCCAGATTCACCCTCCAGATTTCTGGGATGGGGTTGTCGAAGCATTTCTTTTTTGTACGCGTTTTCGGTAAAAAGACAGTAACAGGTACCGGGCCTAATAGTAAACAAACTACAAAGACCTAAATTTAGCTAAGTTAGTGTAATCTGACTACAACTATCGACAATATTCACTATGCAGATACACTAAGATGTCAAGGGTCAGATCTATTTGAACTTTGTTTATAAAAACATTTTAACCCCAAAGACCTAACAAACTTTGCCCCCATGAAAGGATCCAGTGATGTAACCAACAGACTTTGTCATTCAAATAGACACACTTGATCATAAGTCATCTGGTATGTAAATGCACCCTTACGTCTCTTACAACACTTATGCAACAAGAAAATGAAAACACACTTACAAACATATTTGACAAAGTAACGTTATAACTACGACATGCACTCCTCCTTGTTGCACTTACTTTCAAATTTCACCAAGAAAGCTTGATATCAGATCTGAAAGCGTTCGAAAATAAAACCAAGTTAGTGATGATTTATTAACAAACTCGTGTAAAATCAGATTCTACAAAATGGGAGAACATAGTACCTTATATATTTTGAAGCACATCGAGAATGCGCTGCAACTCGTTGACAACAATTTCAATTTTCATCCGTTGTGGTGGGGAATCCACAGAGCACGATACTCCAATCTTGATAACTGCAACCAAACATTCTTCCACTTTCTTTGCATTCGCTTCCGTACTTTGCAACACAATTGCATCATCATCAATAACATCGATTACATGATCCGGTAATGCCATGTAAGCAAATTTATGAAGGCTAAGTCCATCGTTGAACATGTCATCTGTTGGCTTTTTCCCGGTCATCACCTCTAGTAATAATATTCCAAAACTATAGACATCCCCCAAACTTGTCATCTCGCTCCCGAGACCATAATCTGCGAATTAAAAACAGTTACTTAAGTTACAAACAGGAATTTGTAAGTAAATGTAAGCATTATGGAATACTACCTGGAGGTGTATAACCAATTGTTCCTTTAACCCCGGTTGAGCTGTTTTGATTTAAGTCTGTACCAAGTAGTCGAGCTAAACCAAAGTCTCCAACATGAGACACCATATCATCATCAAGTAGAATGTTACTAGGCTTCAAGTCACCGTGAACAATCGTGGTTTGGCAGCGGTTGTGAAGATAATCAAGTGCGGTGGAAACATCTCTGAGAATGTTTATTCGTTGAAGAAGGTTCAGTTTCGATGTATTTGCACTTGAATGAAGCCAGTTGTGTACACTTCCATTGGGCATAAGCTCGTAAACCAGAGCTTTAAAATCATTGCCTTGGAAATCAGTGCTTGAACATGAAGTTATTATCTTCAACAGATTACGGTGTCGAATATTCTGCCATGCTTCACATTCTGCTAGAAAACTTCTGTGAGCTCCTTTATTTTGAAGATGCAAAACTTTGACTGCAACAGGTTTATTATGATTAGAATCGAGGATTCCTTTGTAAACCGAGCTAAACCCACCCTCCCCAATCAAATTTGCTGCAGAGAAGCCATCAGTAGCCTTGAGAAGTTGATGGTAAGAAACTTTCATGAACCGTTCACTCCCTGATGATTGAGATGGTTGACTGTTGCGTTTCTTCTTACACAAAAGATACACACAACATAATAGGACGAGCAACGTGACTGCAATCATGATGACTAATATGAAGAAAGGAAACCTTTTTTTCTTACCAGTCGTCTCCTTGCATTTGGGTAACTTAAGTGTAACCAAACCACCACAAAGCCTATTGTTCCCCAAAACTGAAAATTGACTTTCATTGGCAAACACTCCTACAACCGGCACTTCACCCTCAAAATCATTAAAGGATAGGTTCAAATACTCTAAGGATTTCCATTTGGCGAAAAATTGTGGAATTCTACCTGATAAATTATTTTCAGAAATGTCGAGTACCCCTAATCCTCCCAATGAACTGAATGAAGATGGTATTACGCCTTGAAATCTGTTGCCACTTAGGTTTAACCCCACAAGGCTAATGCACTCACCAAGGCTACTAGTAATGTTGCCTGATAAATTATTGTAAGATAAATCGAGATAGCTCAACTTCTTGAGATCTTTAATCTCTGATGGAATTGAACCAGACAGGCTGTTGTATGAAAGATCTAAAAAATAATTTAGTGATGGAAGTTGAAAAAGTTGTTTGGGTATGTTTCCAGTAAGTCTATTGTATGAAAGCTCTAACACATTAAGTTGTTTACAAATCCCAAGGCTGGGTGGAATATGACCTTCTAATTTGTTAGACTCTAAATAAAGTTTAGTCAACAAGGATAGGTTCCCAATGGCATCAGGGATAGGCCCTGAAAATTGATTGCTTTCTAGAACAAGAACTTGTAACTTTCGAAGTTTACCAATTCTAGTGGGAATTCTTCCTTTGAATCGATTCAATCCTAACTGTAAAGTGGTCAAACCAACTAGACTACCTATACTTGAAGGTAGGCTTCCAAATAACTGATTCTCTCCTAAATTTAGATAGGTGAGTTGATGAGAGAGATTACCTATAGATACTGGAAGCACTCCTATAAGGTTGCAATTAGCAAGTCCCAAATGTACTAATCTGGTGCAGTTTTTCAAAGAATCAACAAACTTCATGTCATCAGCTTCTCCGCGTCCATGGAAGTTTTTATTACTTAATTTAATTTCATAAATATCTCTTAGTTTTGTAAAAGCGATTGTC
>BPTQ01000009.1:19092676-19190318 GCA_019973895.1 Chrysanthemum seticuspe | reverse complement strand
ACTATATTTAGCTCAAACCCTAATATATTCTCATTTATGTTCTAGGGTTTCTTACTCTTTAATATCTCATTAATATGCATTCACTTTACATGTTACGTCTTAATGATTCTCCACTTAACCTAATACGTAATTAATAACCTTCTTTACTTTTACTCTTTATCATACACGTTTATGATTTCATGTGACCATAAGTTATTAGGGTTTTGTATACTTTACACGCTTTACATAATAAACTAGGGTTTATGTTTACGTACGCTTACTCATTAATTACATGTCTAAATCTCATGTACATATGTATTCGGTTTAAACTAGGGTTTCGGCTAGCATGTTTTACACAAGACCTAGCTCATCTAAACATGTTTCGTATACAAGTTAATATGTTTTAATATCCCATTCGAAACTCATGCATGCCTCGGTCCAACTCATGCATGTCTCGACTTACATTTACTCAACATATACATGACCCGATTCAATATTACTTATCACTTTACACGTTCCTTATTAATTACAAGTTAAATTAAATTAGGGTTTCTCTTGGTTTTTGGTTTACATGTCTCGGCCACAAACAAAAAGAACAAAACGCGACTTAAACAAATTATAACTCGACGTATACATACAAGGTACATTAAAAGAAGACAAATAAACGTTATACCTTAACTTGAATAAGAAAAATCGACACCAAGGGTGTGTTGGGAGCTCTCGGCCGAACAAGAAGAAAAGAAAAGGCAAAGCAAAACTAGGGTTCCAATTTAATGATTATGTGATGTATTTATAGTTGTAGTATTTGAGTTAGAATAGGAAAGTGATTGGGTTTGGGTTGGGTCCAACCGAACACACACAAACACCCCTATGGGCTTCGGCCCCCTTGGCTCACACGACACAAAACAAACACCCTCTTGGTTCTTGGCTTGGCGCAAAAACAAAACAAAAGACACGAGTCCATTAAACAAACAAACGGCCCAACTTATTAGCGAAACATTTACGTCCTTCGTCGTACCAAAGTCGTTCACGAAATTATATTCGTTAAGTTTTATTTATTAGGTTTTTAATTTCGTACTTTTATTATAAACGTGTTTTACGTATTTTATGATTCTAGATTCCAAGGGTATTTTAGTCTTTATATAGGTTTTAGATTTTCGGGTTTTACAACTCTTCCCCTCTAAAAAAAATTTTCGTCCTCGAAAATTGAAATGAAACGGAAACGAAAACGAGAACGAAATGAGAACATACCGAACTATTCAAAGAAATGAGGATAACTAGCTCGCATCGACTCTTCGGTCTCCCAAGTAGCCTCACGCTCTGGGTGATTTTTCCAAAGAATCTTAACGAACGGAATAACTTTACTTCTCATAATTCTTTCTTGTCTTTCCAAAATAGCTTCTGGTTCTTCAGGCAAAGACATATCGGATCGAATCTGATCAAACGGATACGAAGCAACGTGTAATGGATGATAATTGTATCCTCTTAGGAGAGATACATGGAACACATCATGAACATGTGATAACCTTATGGGTGTACACTCCGTACCTCCTTACCCATTGCCAGGTGTGAACGAATCCCACAAGTGCACTAAATTTTCCAACAATCCTCCCCAAATTTAGTTCACTTCCTTTGCATGAAAAACAAACATCAAACAAAACATGTGCATAAACTAAAATATCCTGAGGATTGAATTTCCATCTTAGTAAATTACACGTTCAAATATTCGAGAATCAGGGTGTTCTAAGAATTGAACCCTTCAACCCATTTGAATACCTGAAGATAAAACTCCGTACCTCCTTACCCATTGCCAGGTGTGAACGAATCCCACAAGTGCACTAAATTTTCCAACAATCCTCCCCAAATTTAGTTCACTTCCTTTGCATGAAAAACAAACATCAAACAAAACATGTGCATAAACTAAAATATCCTGAGGATTGAATTTCCATCTTAGTAAATTACACGTTCAAATATTCGAGAATCAGGGTGTTCTAAGAATTGAACCCTTCAACCCATTTGAATACCTGAAGATAAAATACACACAAGTTTTCAAACACTTAACAGCTCCTGACACTATACAAGCCATGTGTCCATATCCAAATTCATGAATGTTGTAAGAGCCAAAAGTCCAAAGCTCCCTGAAGCGGCAAAACTTCAACATTCACATAGGTGGTTCCTCTTTATTCATGCTCCTGCCAAGCATTTTTTCAAAGAAAATTTAACCATTAAGAAGTAAAGACTTCATCCTCCTTATGAGCAGGTTCTGAGCACAACCTTGGGATGTATATAAAACATGTGCTCCAGCCCACTGAACGTTCAGCTTTCCACATTGAACTCAGCTCCCAAGTTTCCTCAGGAGGGAGTTGGGTGTCCTAGCATTCAGTGACTAAGTTGGACTTAAACCCATCCCTTTAGCAGACTTTACAACCAAGTCTCTAGCCAGACCCTTCGTCAAGTGATCAGCTAAGTTTTGTTGAGATCTAACAAACTCTATAGATACCACCCCATTCATGATAAGCTCACGAATCATGCTATGTCTGACACCTAAGTGTCTAGACTTACCATTGTACATCTGGCTATAAGCCTTTGCCAATGTAGCTGCACTATCACATCGGATAGAAATAGGTGCTATAGGTTTAGGCCACAATGGAATCTCAAGAAGCAAGTTTTTCAACCATTCAGCTTCTTTGCCAGCAGCTGCTAAAGCCACAAATTCAGATTCCATTGTTGAACTGGTGATGCAAGTTTGCTTCTTGGATGCCCAAGAAATTGCACCTCCACCAAGTAGGAATACCCAGCCACTGGTAGACGAATTGTCTTCAGTGTTACTGATACAAATTGCATCAGTGTATCCTTCCAACACTGAAGGATAGCCAGTATATGAGAGACTATAATCCATAGTTCTCTTCAAATACTTCAGTACCCTGTGAACAGCTTGCCGGTGATGAGCACTAGGATTACTAGTATACCTGCTCAATTTTCCCACTGCAAAACAAATATCAGGTCTTGTATAAGTCATGGCATACATCAAGCAGCCAATTACCCTAGAATACTCAAGTTGAGATACAACTTTGCCATTATTATGCATCAGCTTCTCACAAGTATCCATAGGTGTACTCACTGGAGTACAATCAAAGTAATTGAATTTCCTCAACACCTTCTCAATATAATGAGACTGAGAGATAGAAATTCTTTTACTTTCATGTTTAATACTTATACCAAGGTTAACATCAGCCTCCCCCATGTCCTTCATGGAGAACCTTGATGACAAGAATTCCTTTGTTAGGTCAACCTGATTTTGGTCAGTGCCAAAGATCAACATGTCATCAACATATAGACAAATGATGACTCCTTTACCAGATTCATCAAATTTGCTATATACATATTTTTCAGCTTGGTTAAGAACATAACCACTAGACAAAACCACTTCATCAAATTTTTGATGCCATTGCTTAGGTGCCTGCTTTTGTCCATAAAGAGACTTAATCAGTTTACACACCTTGTTTTCATTGCCAGGCATGATGAAGCCCTGAGGTTGGTTCATATAAACCTCCTCATCCAATTCACCATTCAAGAAAGCTGTTTTCACATCCATTTGATGAATAATCAGATTGTGAATTGATGCCATAGCAATCAGCAGTCTTATGGTACTGATAAAAGCCACAGGGGCATAAGTATCAAAATAGTCTATCCCTGACTTTTGTTTAAAGCCCTGCATGACTAGTCTAGCCTTGAACTTTTCTATAGTTCCATCTACCTTCATTTTCCTTTTGAAAATCCATTTGCAACCCAAAGGTTTGCAACCTGGTGGTAGATCAACCAACACCCAAGTGTTGTTGCCCATGATGGAATCCATCTCATCATTGATTGCTTCTTTCCAGAAAGCAATATCCTGGGACTTCATTGCTTCTTCAAATGTCTTGGGATCATCCTCAACAATGAAGCAATAGGAGTATTGGTCAGAGACCTCATCCCTTGTTCCTTCAACTAAGTATAGTTGAAACTCAGGTCCAAATGACTTTGGAGTCCTGACCTTTTTGCTCTTTCTAAGCATAGGTTCAGGTTGTTGAACCACAACCTCATCCGGGACCACTGATGCTTCATCATCAGGGACCTCTGACACACCAGTGTCATGAGTTCCATTAGGAATCCTCTGACTTGGTCTAGGGACTAATGAGAATATATTCTCATCAAAGTTTGCATCCCTTGATTCAATTATTGAGTTAACTGAAACATATTCATTAGGTTCAATAACATAGAACCTAAAAGCCTTGGAATGCTCAACATATCCAACAAAGATGCAGTCAATGCCTCTTTCACCCAAAGTTTTCAACTTTGGATCAGGGAGTCTTACAACAGCCCTACAACCCCATACCCTGAGATAGTTCAGGTTGGGTTTCCTTTTAGTCCAGAGTTCATAAGGGGTAACATTGTTCCTTTTGTTGGAAACCCTATTTAATAAATAGCAAGCTGTTAACATAGCTTCACCCCAGAACCCTTGACTCAGTCCTGAATAGGACAACATGGAATTAACCATCTCCTTCAGCACCCTGTTTTTCCTTTCAGAAATGCCATTTTGCTGAGGAGTATAAAGGGTAGTCGTTTCATGGATTATACCAACAGACTGAAAATACAGAGTATCCATGTACTCACCTCCCCTATCAGTCCTTAAACTTTTGATCAGTGACCCAAGTTGTAATTTAACTTCAATTTTAAACACTTTGAATTTATCTAATGCTTCATCCTTAGTATGTAAAATATAGACATAGCAAACCTAGAAGCATCATCAATAAATGTCACAAAGTACTTCTTATTCCCCAAAGAGGGAGTGGCATGCAAATCACACAGGTCATTGTGTATAAGCTCCAAGAACTTAGTCTCACGATTAACACCCGGAAAAGGTTTCTTGGTTATCTTGGTCAACATGCAAGTTTTACACTTTTCAGTGTCCATGTCAAATGCTAGGATTAACCCATGCTTAGACATATCTTGCATTCTCTTATAGTGTACATGGCCAAGTCTAGCATGCCAAAGGGTAGAGTCAGTCAGGTCAGTGGTGGTCACAAAGGCTGAATTTATACTATTAGTGGCAATGTTAAGCCTGAACATTTGATTACATAAATAACCAAAACCAATAAAAACACCATTCTTAGAAAGAACAAATTTATCAGATTCAATAACTTGTTTATATCCATGATTATTCAAAATACTACTTGAAACCAAGTTTTTCCTTATATCAGGAACATGAATAACATTAAACAAAGTTACAATCTTTCCAGAACTAAATCTAAGGTCTACACAACCACGACCATGCACCAAGGCTATTGACTCATTTTCCATGTGAAGAATAGAACCATCATTCAGTGACTCATAAGTCTTGAACCAGCTTCCATCTTTGCACACATGAACTGTTGCACCAGAGTCAACCCACCACGCAACATCATCATCCTGCACATAATAAGATTCAGGTACATATGTAACATAATAAATCTGAAAAGACTAATTAAACATATTCTGACCTTTCAGTGAGTAGGTAGAACCACCAATCCCTGAACCATTAGTGCCTGATCCATTGGCTTTACCACCAACTTTAACACCCTTGCAGTCTCTTTTAATGTGACCAGTTTTGCCACATTTCCAACAAGTAGGTGTGGCCTTCTTGTTAGGTTCTGCCCTTGTGTTATCATGATATTTGCGTTTGCCTTTGTTGTCATTGTACCTGGTGGAGTTGTTATGCTCCACCATATTGACAGCAGATGCACCAGTAGCATTGCTACTCTTTGGCTTGTCATTATCTTGCACCCTGAGAGATTCCTCAATGCACAGATGACTGCCCAACTCAACCAGAGTTAACTCCTCTTTCTTATGTTTCAAGGTATGCTTGAAATCTTTCCAAGAAGGAGGGAGTTTGTCAATGACACAAGAGACTAAAATAGCCTCATCCATGTGCATATTATGTTGTGTAAACCTTCCAAGTATACCAAGAAGTTCATTGTATTGTTCCATAACTGGTCTTGAATCAGTCATTTTGTAATTTGTGAAATTACTAACAAGGAACTTCTTACTTGATGCATCCTCAGCCATATATTTGGCATCCAAGGAGTCCCACAGTTCTTTGGAAGATTCAATGTTCTGATAAATATCAAATAGAGAATCAGACATACCATTGAGAATTAAGCCTCTGCATATGTAGTCATCATTCTCCCATTTGCTCCTCCTCCTGATCTGCTCCACAGTAGCATCATCCCCATCATCAGGAATAGGTGTAGTCAAAACATAGACAGCACTCATGCTTGACAAAAAGAATTGCATCTTCTTCTGCCATCTCCTAAAGTCCACCCCTTCAAACTTATCCAGCTTAGCAAAGTTTGAAGCCATGTGTTTCATTGCAGCAGTTGCCATTGATTATCACAGAATAGTTATACCACTAGGTGGTTACCAGATATCACTTGGAATCGTGTGATCACTTTCCAAAGTAAACTATTCAACCCTAATGCCTGGGTTACACGAATATCTACTTGGGATAAGACCAAATGTATGTTATTGAATTAGGCACAAATCAATAACCCTTGCGCTTGTAAGTGTTTATTGTTTTTTCTGTGTGTTTCATGCATAATCAGATATCCTATTTTATAGGAGATTACTATTAGCTAGTCAAATGGAATTATGAGAATTAATCTCCCCATTAATCGCCTCATAATTATCCCCATTATAGCCGTTAGTGGTTACATGACCAATTAAACGTGGTCATTAAGCAGTTGTAACTGCCACTTGAATAGGTCAATGCCCGTTACAAGCAGTACTTTAACACTAGCAGTACTTTCATACCTCTAGCAGTACTTTCATAACACTAGCAGTGGAAACATAGCACTAGCAGTGGAAACATAGCACTAGCAGTGGAAACCATGCCTATCCGCACTAACTGAGTACTAGCAGTGGAAACACTCCCTATTAGTACCAACTTAGCACTAGCAGTGGAAACACTACCTATCAGTACTATCTTAGCACTACCAATACAAACCACTATTTGAGTCAGGGTGTTCAGGGACCTTATGGGTGTACACTCCGTACCTCCTTACCCATTGCCAGGTGTGAACGAATCCCACAAGTGCACTAAATTTTCCAACACTTACAACATAAAATAATCAAGCTTAGCTTCTCCTTCCATACGAACATGGACAAAGTTAGTATATGCTAAAATTATGTCATAAAGAAAGTTGTTCGATTCAGGTTATTTTTACCTTTAACCTTTAGCCTGTAAAATGGATAAACATTAAACATTCATTCAAAACTGGAGCAGTTCGGATGATTAGAATAGGTATAAAATTACATGCAGTATAAAAATCAAGGAAAAATGACAAAAGGTGTTCACAACTTCGATGTTAAACCAATGACTCGTTTGATAGAAAATAAGATGCTATTGATTCATTGGAAATAACATTAGTGCTGGATGTTAAATCCACGCTTAGAGGTTGACTGTTAAATTGCATTATCTGTTCAATCAAAGAATTTTTTCTTCTTTTTTGAAGACATCCACTAAATATTTGGAAGTGCGTATATTCATAAGGGTATGCTAATGCAAACGTCATTCATTCAACCTAAAAAAGTCCAACCCGATCTAACCCTTTCCAAAACCACAAATAATTAACCAAGCCAGTAAACCATATGTGTCAAATTAAGCCCAAACATAAGTGAAGCCACTCAAGTTCACTAGAAATCGCCGCAAAATCCTATCGAAATTTTTGAGTGAAATTCTACCCCAACCTTTGCTGCCCATTAGAATCCTAATTAAAATTGGTGAATAACTAAAAAACATAAAGACAAAAAGCCATACCTTGAACATATTTCAATGCAAACTTTCTGTTGCTTGGAGTATAGTGTGGAAATAAGCTGCATTCTTAAGTTGCAGAACCTGGAGGTTCGTTGGCCGTTCATACTTCCTACTCCAATAAGTCCTTCGGAGACAGCAAATTATCATTCGTTCTTTTCAGCATACAAAGAAAGTATCCTCATGTATATGGGGTGCACTTAATATTTCAATTCCCATGACCCATCTTTAGAAACATTCTCGGGACGAATTTCAAACAAATGGTTTTACTTAAGAATACTGATAGTCGTATCAAATACCTACATAACAATGATTCTTATATGATTTAAGTGCTTTAAATACCACATCTTTTATATACATAACTAATGTAGCAACTTTGACCCATTTAGTTAGGAATGGGTCAATTTGGGTTTATGTTTATATATTAATAGAGATATACTTTTTATTTGGGTAAAGTAAAGCAAATGTTTATGTATTAATAGATATAGACTTTTGCGCCAATTCTGTAAGCTTCTAAAACTTTTGTCAAATTTTGATACATTTGACCCAAAGAGAACATAAGACAAGCAAATCAGGTTAACAATACATACCTACAAAAGTGCTAAAATGTATCATTCAAAATTTATAGTAGGTTTAATAAATATGAAGAAATAGTGGCCAACAATGCACATTCTAAAGTATATCATATTATATGTCTAATACGCACCTTGCTATTGAAATACATAAATAAATATATGCAATATTACAGGACATTGGATAATTTCATAACTTACGGATATCATTCATAAATAAGGACCCTGTCTTAACATGCTTATATACATTCAAAAAGTAATTAGGAACCTCAAAGCTTAAGCTTGTAACGTAAACTAATGATAAGTGACAAACATAAAACTTAAAACATACTGCGTTGCATAACGATTTTAAATATTCAATGGCGATTTATATAACCGAAGGGATTCTTAGAGGTCCATAGGGCCAGCGGAAGCCAATGAGGGCAATTACAGTTAGCTTATCGACTATCCTTATAGCCTAGGGTTCTATTGTACTTGATTTTGTCCTTACGCGCGTAACAGAATTGCAGACCAAAAAAAGTTTGGCCACTAACCCCAAACAATTTTTTCATAGAGGCATAAAAACAAACCGTTGATGTGCATACAAATATAAACCACTAATGAACACCTTAATTCATCAACTAAACTAACAAAAATCCAAACCCCATATGAACAATCACAATTTTAAAAACAAACCCATTTCGATTATATAAATTGTAAAACACTAATAATTTACAAAATTTTATTTATATACCTTATTAAATATGAGATTTTGTAATGTCGATAAAAAATGCTTTTAAAACAATGTTGCAAGACATATTTTGTGGCCCTAAAGCAAGATATAAGAGTTATATGAGATTTTGTGTGGAAACGGAAACCGAATTTTTAACACCTAAGTGGGAAGTTCCTACAAGATGGAACTCGACTTAGTATATGTTTAAAAGTGTTTTACGCCAAAAAATTGCTTTAAGTACTTTCATGATGATCTTGCCGGTGATAACCTAGTTGAACCATTTTCCGTCTAAAATTGGGAACTTATTGAAAAATTAACCGAATTACTCAAAGTTTTTAAAGACGCAACTACTTTATTATCGGTTGTATATTATCCCACGAGTCATAGGGTACTCCAACAAATTTTTGCAATGTTTTCAAAAATAGGCGAATTCGAATCATGTGGTCCACCATATGATATTATGGTTGAACCTATGAAAGAAAAACTTAGAAAATATTTCAAAGAAATTCCACCGGTAATTACTTGTGCCGCCACATTAGACCCATGCTTTAACATTAGTGGGGTGGAACTACTTATCGAGAAGATTTCTATTGATTTGGGTTTGCAATTAGAAAACCTTAACTATGCAATGAATGCAAAAGCTTATTTAACAAATGTTTTAAAGATTTATTTGATATTTATTTTAGTAAATATGGTTCAACTAATGTTTCAATGAGTTGTGGTGCTTCATCATCCTCTTCGAGTTCGAGGTTTAACTTATTTCAAACTTTAAGACAAGAAAGTGTTAAACGGGCTAGGAGTAACCAAACCGGTACTAACGAATTTGGGAAATATATCGGAACTGATTGGATAAGCTCGATGGGACAAGAAGAATTTGAAAACTTCGATGTTTTGTCTTGGTGGAAAGGAAGGAAATCTCAATTTCCCGTTCTATCAAAGATGGCTCAAGATTTACTAAGCGTACAAGCTTCTACGGTAGCTTCGAAATCATGTTTTTCTCTTAGTGGAAGGGTATTAACGATTCGAAGAACAAGACTCACGCCGGCATCTTTGGAGATGTGTATCTGCTTAAAGGATCACTTAGACGCACAAGAACGTATACAACACATTTCTAATACTGAAGCCAATTATTTAGAGATCGAACCACAAATACTTGAGATCGAGATGCAAGAGGGTTATAGAATCTCACTTTCAGATGAAGAAATCGCTCAAGATGACCAAGCTAGGTCCGGATCCGGAGACTCCGAATAAGACCTCACTATCGCTCAATGTATTAGCTTTCCGATTAATAAATCGCTCAATGTATTAGCTTATGTTTCAAGTGGTTTACGTTTGACGTATTATAAGTTTATTTAATAAAAGTTAGAAGTTTATTAAGTTATTATGTAAAATGCGAATGGAAAAAAAAAACCGAAAACCCGAGCACCATTTAGTCCTTAACAATAGCAAAAGCATTAAAAAATAAATAAATAAATAAATAAAAGGTTATAACCGGTTTTTCCTATAATAACCGGTTAGAAACCGGTTAGTATCGGGTTTAGTTTTTTCTACCCAAAAGTCTAACCGACCCGAACCGTTTTTTGAAAATAACCGGTTTGACCAAAAACCGGGTCGGTTACTAACCGAACCGGTTATCCCAAAAAACCCGATTTGCGCACGGCTACTTTATAATATAAAGTACATGCAACAAAAGTTTAAAACTATTAGACTTCAAAACCTAACAAAAGATAGGAAATAAAGACAAAAAACAACATTAAGTACCAAAACATTCATCCATTTTCATTCCTTAGAGCATGGAGTATCACAACGAGGGTTGCTCGCCACTCCCATGTGGCACCCTCGCCGGAACTCGCCGCCCTCAGCCACCATACCATCACCTCTCGCCACTCACCCTTTCGCCACTCCAACGACGAGCAAGAAGACAAAAAAACTTTTGCAGCAAAGGGTGTATTTGTTTGATAAAGGAAATAAAATGGGTATGGGTGGGGCCCAAGTGAAGAGGTTTGGTTTTAGTTGTGATTGGGGGTATTTATAAGTGAGTGTGTTGGAGTGATGTGGAGGTGATGTGGCACAAGTGGGGCCCAAATGAAGAGGTATGAGTGTACCATGACACCCCATGCTCTTAGTAACAGTCAATGTTTGGATTCCAAAAGTACAAAAGAAACATAAGTCAAGATATAACAGTAGCATCTAACAAAAACTGAGTTGTACAACCCTTTTAAGCACAAGTTACAACTGCATAATGCACACTACATGTTACCTATTTTCCCATCCAACAACCAAAAAACCAAACCAAACTCCCAAGTTCAGGAATTTTGTATCTAAATTGAACAAACATCATCAGCACTTGGACCATTGTCGACATCCATTGTATCAGCTTCCTTATTATCTGCTAAAACATGAAGAAACTCGGGAGGAATAGCTGCAGGGTCGAGGTCTAGACAACCCTTTGGAGCGTTTGCAGATTCTTGACCCGTGAGCAAGTCTGAAGGTATTTGATGCGATATTTTAAGAAAGTCTTTTTCCGGGATAACTTTTGTTTCTTTGCTGTCGAGATGTCGGTGAAACACTGTTTTAAATCCTGCAACTTTGACTAGTGGCGTGATGGTAATGCCTGTTTCTTCACAGGACTCGTCAACTTCTACAAGTTCGTAAGTATGTCTTATTGTATCCAGTGTTTTATCGTATCTGTACAAAACACAAACACTTCCTTTTTTTAGGGAAAACACGAATGTTACCGTTTCTCTGCTTTGTAAAGCTAGCTTTGTGAGAAAAATAGTTTGGGGAGGTAACCGTTTCATGTTTTCCTGGTTGAAACTCGCCGAATGCTTCTAGGAACCCGGGAAAAGGAAGTGTTTTCTTGTTAGGTTTTGAGCTAAGCCAACAAACTTTCATCTTAAACGGATTCAAAGAAATTACTTTGTGAACTATGGCATAGTTCCGAGGCATCCCGTCACGATCATCATAAGCAGCCCAGAGTTGACCTTCTTTGAAACACTTTTCGCTTCTTTCAATATCGAAATCATGAAAATCTGGATCTGGGACGTCAGCCTCGTTACTCTTTGAGAAGCCGTTTGCCATGTCAGCAACTTTTACGGCCTCTGAACTCCATTCGTCCAGTTTCTTTTTTATTTCCGTAGTCGCCTTCTTTATAAGGTGATTCTTGATAGGCCCTGTTTCCTTAATTGCATCAAACCCCTTAATATCTTGCAACTTCTGAAAAAGTGGGGCATAACATATTTCGGTTTAAATACTTTCTCAAGAATTCATACTGCAATTTGCATCTCATGCATAAGGTCCAAAACGTTGTCTTAGTCTTCATCTTTTAAGTAACTGGTAAAGGAATAGAAGTGGGACCCGTCTTGGTCGTCCCATTAACTTTATCCTTTTCTTGAGAAGTTTTAACCTCTGTTAAACAAGGCCCAGGCGTCGTCTCAGGCGCTATCTGTTCATTTGACGATGCAGGAGCAGAAGTGGGACCCGTCTTAGTAGTCCCGTTAACTTTATTCTTTTTTGAGAACCTTTGACCTTTGACGTCTCAGGAGCTATCTGTTCATTGGAGGATGAAGGAGCAGAAGTGGGAACTGTCTTGGTAGTGCCATTAGTCTCATCCTTTTGACTCTTCGTTTTTTTCTTCGTCTGAGTAGTAGTTTTATCCTTCTTTTGAGAAGCTGCAACCTTTGTCTGCGCATCTGCAGCAGCAGTCCGGGCAGCTGTACTCTTCGTGACATTGTGAAAACCGTTCTGAGTTGGAGGTATATGCACTCGTGAAAACACGTTCTTAGGAACCCTCTGCTTCAAAAACTGAGCATGCCTTATATGATCATACGCCGATCTTTTATCTTTAACAGATAACAGATTCCATGCTTGAAAACTGAGCATGCCTTTTATGATCATACGCCGATCTTTTATCTTTATCGGATAACAGATTCCATGCTTGAGAAACGAGCTGGAATGCCCCTTCTGCACCTATAGACTTGTTCTTATCAGGATGAAGTGATAAAGCTAGTTTCATATAATGTTTCTTCACAGTATCATCATCTGCTAACGGGTTCACACCAAGTAATGATAATAATCCGATTCACCACTTACATTGTTTTCGGCAGCAACATGCACATCCAGAACTGCTAATAGTTGGGAAATACCCTCGAGACCAGGAAACAAATTTTGCGCCTTTAAAGCAAATTTCTTTGCGCCCTTTACATCCTTTGAAGAGAACTTCCTTTCAGCTATTTCTTTAGCCCTTGTGGCTTCATCTTTATAGCATTATATTCCATCCTTCCTTAATATACTTCACCACTTCCTTAATAATGCTACTACACCAATCGTTTTAAGTATACATGAAGATTAGGCAATATTCCGGCCCGATAAGGCTTAACCAAGCTACTCCTTTTGATCGCGATTCTCAAACCTGATACAGATATACGAAGTTGATAAATTAAGCATAATGCACATGTATCCACAGAATTATTTCTCACAGAAGTAAAAGCTAATATCTATATCCGTTTACTGTAATCTATATCAGCTAAAGAAGAGTGACACTTGTGAAAAGAAAAGGAAGGTTCAACACTGTTAACATAGATAATTATCCTCAAGATATTCAGAACAATGATGACGATTATTAGTAACAGCTAACCAAATAACTATGTTTGATGTAAATTAACATTGGTGAATTTCCCTCATTTTACTATCTGTGTCAGGCTGCGTCCATTAATGATACAATTTATACAAAATCTGTGCATTAAAGTAAACGATGTTATAAGAGAATCAATCAAATATCTTGCTTTGAATTCGGTAAATGTTAAAGAGTTCTGCACTTTCGAAGAACTGAAGTAACAAACTTTGTTGCTGAAACAATTGTGATAGAAAACACAAACGTAAAGTGAAAAGGCGGGATTGTTCTAATTCGAGCTCAAATGTATGTAAAATGACTAATATACCCTCGTATTCTTCCCCACTCTCACACCACATCCCAAACCCACCCAGCACCACCACCCTCTATAACCACACAACCAGCACCACCATCAAATCCCCTCAATACTACTATCGTCGTACTATTGTTTTTCTCTAAAAGAAACTTGACCACCTCAATAGTGCATAAGAACATTCAAAAGGTTTCACCACCACCATCAGTCAAATTAATATAAGATATATCCTGTCCATCATACATTGAAACATTCACACACATTCCTTAAATGGACGAACGCATGAAAATTCATCTACATTATGTAACTTTTCACAAAGCACCTAACGAAACATATAGCACTCATCTCGAAACCAAATTCCATAATAACAGACTAGTATCCACCTCTAAGTAAAACTCTTAATAGTATTATAGATCAATAACCACCACACCGCGTCTCAGCGTTTATCAATCTTAGGCCTTATAACAGATCACTTCCATCCTATACCTAACCATTTTATTTCACTTTTTCTCAAAGACGGCTATAAAATTTAAAATAAAATTAATTATAAATTAAATTAATTCAAATAATAATCAGTTAAATAGTCAAATAATAATCCAGCTGATTATGCAGGAGATGAACTCGAGCTCTCAACCGGCCATCTAAACTTCCGGCCAACGGAGGGGAACCGGTGACTTGTGTCGGAGAAGATGATTGCGACGGAGGTGCGGTGCTGTCGTTGGTGGTTGTGACTGCCATTGGTGATGGTGACGTAAGTTGTTGGTGAGTTAACTTTTAAAGATGGGAAAGTGGAGAGTACATATAAGTGGGGAGGGAGTGGTACCCTAGTACCCGAATTTCTTTTTTTTTTCTTTTTTTTTTTACACATAGAATATTATAATAAAAACATATCATTTCATTAAAAATAAAAAATACATATTATTAAAAATAAAAACAAATTAGAAAAAGTAAAATATAAATATGTATATACTATAAGGTTTGAAATGTAAACATGTATATACTATAAGGTATAATATATAAATCACTTATATATTAAAAAGTTAAATATAAAATACATACACCATTGTCTTCTCCATGTTTACAACCTGCAACCTGTAAGAAAAAAAAAACGAAGCAAAAAATATGTATTCTATCCCACCCAACGATCCAAAATTTTCAAAATATGCAGCCTCACCGATCGGGCTTGGAACCCGATTTACTACCCGAAATTCACTACCCGAGTAACACGGGGTGGTGTTACCGATCGGGTTGAGGTACCCGATCCCCTACCCGAGCACCACTCCCTCCCCCCTAATAGTGTTTCTCAATTGTTATACCGGATGAATTGCACTTTTTTTTTTTTTTTTTTTCTTAATATAAAATCATCATCTATAATCTATAATCTATAACTATCTATAATGCATTTTGGACATATATAAATAGAAGTCTTAAATTTTTAAGCTTACACATGTTACTATATTTAGTAATTCATACATTTAAATTGTACACTACACTAATTACATTATAATGTACATTAATGACACATTAAATTTTAGTATTAAAATAGATGTTACAAACCTACAATATTACAAATTTAGAGTTCTAAATTTTATCATATACATTCAATTTTTACTTAGTTCAAATGAATATAATTATGAAAATCTATATTTGTATTAATATATTTTATGAAAATTTAAAGACACATTTGTTTTGTAGAACTATCAAACCGGTAAACCATCATATACCGACTATCATTGCATACCGCTAAAGGATAAAGATACGATAAAAAATGCATATTTGGTATCCCGCTGCTTTACGCGGGTATCATGCTAGTTTTATACTAAGTGGTGAAACAACAAAAAATTTAGTGTGCAAATCAACCCCTTGTTATATACGGTATGTAAAGAGATAGATAAAAAAAGAATAAACTGCATAAATTATCTCTGAACTTTGGCCAAATTGTATGTTTCGTCCCAACTATTTCGAAAGTGCATAAATCATCCTTGTGAGAAACCTTTGAGCAAATTTTCATCCTTAGTTGGGACAAAAATTGCATGTTTAAAATTTTCATCCTTGGTTGGGACATATTTTCTTGTATTGTAAAACTGATTTGCTATTCTTTAGCAAACTTTTAATAAATAAAAAGAGTGAGCCAATGGGTGGTTGGCTGGGTTCATTCTAAATAGATTTTGTGTTAATCTGCTTTGTGTTCTTAGGGTTCAATTGTGTCTTGTAGTGTTGGTTTTTTGTCTGATTGTTCGATTTGTTCAATTAGGGTTTACTGTATCATACCTTATTTCAGGTTGTATTGTTGTTTATTTGCTCTTGGTATTCTTTGCAACTTTTTTAATTGTTTCCGTTCTTATGATTTGTGTCAATTGCCCTAAGCCCTAATTCATATCTGAATTTGTCTTTGTTGTGGTTTTTCAGGTTTGTGTTCCGCTGCAATTGTGTTTGATTTAGATCTGCTTGATCTGTTTGGAAGCTTGCGTGTTTTTGTAAAACCTCTCACGCTTTCGTTAGTTTTTTTATAGGTTTTATTGATTAGGATTGTTTGGAGGTTGAGTAGATCAAGGGATTGTTGATTGTTGGTGATTGGTTGAGATTAATTGGTGGTTCAATTGTGATTGAGGAGGTATAAGGAGTTTGTTTTATTGTTGCCTATATCTGCTTGATTTTTGTTTATCTTGCTCTGTGTTTATTGTTGTTCTGTCATTATGGTTGATGGTCCAGAAGATAAGGGTAAGGGTCCCGAGGGTGGTAATAGTGAGTTAAAGCTAGATTGGTTCTCACTTGATATCTGCACCCTCAAGACATTAGTTCTGTGTTGATTTCCTTCAAACTTGAAGGAACAAAGAATTACAAAGTGCAGCTACAGTGCAGCTTGCTTTACACACTAGAAATAAGCTAGGATTTATCACTGGAAAATGTGTTAAGGATCCTACTGATGCTATATGTCAGGCTCAGTGGGATAGGTGTAATTCAGTTGTGTTGTCTTGGATTCTTGGTTGCATTTCTCAAGATTTGTATAAGGGTCAAGTGTTTCCTAAAAATGCTAAAAGTGTGTGGGATGAGTTGAAGAAACATATAATAAGAAAGATGGATCTGTAATCTATAATTTGCATCATAAGATACATACTCTAACTCAATCTGGAATGTCATTATCTGAATATTATCATGAACTGAATGCTCTATGGAGGTAGTTTGATTCCCTGGTTGATCTGCCAATATGTACTTGTGATAGTGCCCCTAAAATGAAAAAACATTCAGACCTTATTAGGCTAATGCAATTTATTATGGGGCTTGATGATGTGTTTAGTTCAGTTAGAATCTTGATTCTTACTTGTGGACCTTTACCTGATGTTAGGTCTGCCTTTGCTACCTTATCTAGAGATGAGTCACATAGAAAAAGTCATGTAGCATCTAAAAATGTTAAAACTGGATCTGTTGCCTTTGTAGCCAGATCTAATGTTGGTAATTCTTAAAACAATAACTGGAATTTTAATAAAAACAATAATAATAACAACAAAAGGTTTGGTAGGGTGTCAAACTTTGTTTGTAAACATTGTGACATGACTGGTCATACCATTGATAGATGTTTTGAGTTGGTTGGTTATCCACCTGGTTTTGTTAAAAAAGGAAGTGCTAGTCAGAATAGTGCTAATAATGTGGTTGATAATAAGACTGATACTAGTAAGAGTACCATTCATACTCTTGCTAGTGATCAGTATCAGACGTTAATGGCTTTACTTAGTGGTACAGGGGATGCTAGCAAGGCTCATGCTAGTGTTGCATGTATTGTTATGACTTCAAATTGTGTCATAAGTTTTTTCTCTTGTAGATTTTTTAATTTCAACTCCAATATAAGTACTTATAGCACTTATGTTGGTTGGATTATTGATTCAGGAGCTAGTCAACATATCACATATTGTGAAACATTTCTTTTTGATATAATGGATGTTTCTCACTTAAATCTTACTGTTGCACATCCCAATGGGACTGTTGCTTTAGTAAAACAGATTGGTAGTTTTAAATTTGGAAATAACTTGATTCTTAAAGATGTGTTGGTAGTTCCTTGTTATCATGTTAGTTTGTTGTCTATTCATAAAATATCTAAAGATAATAATGTTGTTATTAGCTTTAATGATTCTATGTGTAAAATTCAGGATCTTACTCAAAGGTTCCTGATGGGGACCGGTAGTGAGAAAGTAGGTCTTTATTTTCTTGATGAATGTAAGAGGGTTAATAATAGTAATATTAAGAGTTGTGTTATGTCAAATTGTATTTGGCATAACAGACTTGGACACCCATTTAACTGTGTTAAAACATAACATAAAAGATCTTAAGATTACTAGTTCTAGTCCTTGTGAAATATGCCATAAAGCTAAACAAATTAGAGAATCCTATCCATTAAGTGAACATAGAACAAAAAATCTGGGTGATATTGTTCATCTAGATGTTTGGGGACCATATAAGGTGACCAGTAGGGATGGGTTTAAGTATTTTCTCACTGTGATAGATGATTACACCAAAGTTGTGTGGGAATTTTTAATGAAAAATAAAGATGAAGTTTATGATGATGTAGTGAGTTTTGTTAATCTCATTAAAAAATAATTTGAAAAAACTATTAATGTTTTTAGAAGTCACAATGGTATAAAATTTGTAAATAAAAAGCTTGAAAGTTTTTTTCTTAACAATGGTATTCTTCATCAAACAACTTGCCCTTACACACCCCAGCAGAATGGTGTAGTAGAGAGAAAACATAGACATTTGTTGAACAATGCTAGAGCCCTCATGTTTCAGGGGGGTAACCCTAATGTTTTAGTGGGGGTTACCTTTTAACATGTGAACTGAATCTATTCTAACTGCTACTTATTTAATCAACATGTTACCTACTGCTGTGTTATCTGGTAAAAGTCCTTTTGAAATGATATATGATGTTGAGCCTAATCTGTCAAATTTAAGGTGCTTTGGTTGCTTATGTTTTCAACTGTGTTGAATGAAACTGATAAATTTGGTGCTAGAGCTGACAAATGTGTGTTTGTTGGATATGCTTTTGATAAGAAAGGATATAAACTGTTTAATCCTGAACAAAAGAAGTTTATTTTTTCTTGGGATATGAGATTTTATGAAACTATTTGTCCTTTTAAAAATAGTTCTTTTGCTAAAGAATTTGTGTTTGAAGAACATGAGTTGAATAATCTGAACTTTTATGATCAAAATAATGATAGCAGCCAAAGTAACCTTGAGTCTGATGAGCCCTATGATGATAATAGATGCAACAAAAACTTATGTTTCTGAGGGTATGCAGAGTATTATTGATAGTTATGAAAATTATGAGTATGAGGGTGAGGACTTGAATTTGTTTGGGCAAATGTTTGAGTCACCAGAATCAGCTATAGGTAAAATTGTTAGGAGAACTAGTAGAATGATTGCTTTTCCATCTAAGTATAAAGACTTTTTTCTTGATAAAAAACACAAGTATAGTATTGACAAAGTTGTGAATTATTCAAATTTAAATATTGATAATTTTGTGTTTATAACTAGTCTTAGCAAAATTCATGAGCCTACTACTTATGAGGAAGCTGTTAAAGACATCAGATGGGTAGAGGCTATGAATCAAGAAATAGAAGCTTTGAATAGAAATGGTACTTGGGAAGTTGTAGATCTACCCGCTGGTAGAAAAGCTATAGGTTATAAATGGATTTTTAAAGTTAAATACGAAGCTAATGGTGAGGTAGAAATGTTTAAAGCAAGACTTGTTGTTAAAGGGTTTAATCAAAGAGAGGGTATAGATTATAAGGAGACTTTTTCACCTGTGGTGAAAATTGTCACTATTAGGTGTGTTTTGAGTATTGTTGTTAATAATAAGTGGCCTTTATATCAACTAGCTATAAATAATGCTTTCTTATATGGTGAATTAGAAAAGGATGTATATATGTCTTTACCAGAAGGATTTTCTGATGAAGATGATAAAAAAAAGTGTGCAAACTAGTCAAGTCATTATATGGTTTAAAACAGGCACCAAGAAAATGGAATGAAAAATTAACATTTGTGCTTAAAGAAAATGAGTTTGTTCAAAGTGCTAATGATTTCTCTATGTTTGTTAAACATAAGGAAGGTGTTATGTTGATTCTACTTGTTTATGTAGATGATATCATTATAACTGGGAATAATGTTGTTGAAATTGAAAAGTTCAAAAAGTTTTTGAGCTCAAAGTTTTTAATAAAACACTTGGGAAAACTTAAATATTTTTTGGGTATAGAAGTCTTGGATATTGAAAAAGGATTGTGTTTAACTCAAAGGAAGTATTGTATTAGACCTGTCCTAGCTGTGGGAATGTCAACTTTTCTTTTTGTACAACTTTTCTTTTTGTACAACTGGCAATGATGTTAGTGAAATTGAGAAGTTTAAAGTGTTCTTAAAAATGAAATTTCAAATCAAAGATCTAGGAAAGATAAAATACTTTCTTGGAATTGAAGTCTTAGAAAATGATAATGGTGTGTGTCTCAGTCAAAGGAAGTATTGTCCTGAGCTTTTGCATGAATATGGCTTACTTGCTGCTAAACCTGTTGATTCTCCTTTGCTTGAGAACACCACTCTAAATCATATTGAATCTGATGATGATAAAGCTTTATCTAATATAGGTAATTATCAGAAACTTGTTGGGAAATTAATCTATCTAACTAATACAAGACATGGCATTGCTTACTCTATTCACTGTTTAAGCCAATTTATGCATGCTCCCTTACAATCCCACTTGAATGCTGCTCTTAGAGTTTTGAGATACTTAAAAAGATCTCCTGGTAATGGCATTCAGATTAATATAAATGGGAATCTTAAGCTCAAAGCTTATGCTGATTCTGATTGGGCTAGATGTCCAGTCATTAGAAAATCTGTTTCTGGTTATTGTGTGTTTTTGGGTGATTCTTTGGTGACTTGGAAAAGTAAAAAATAATCTACCTTGTCTAGGTCATCCTCTGAAGTTGAGTATAGAAGCATGACTTCTGCTACTTGTGAAATTATTGGGCTTGTTATTTTGCTTGGTGACATGGGTATTAAAAATTTGTTACCTGTGGTTTTGCATTGTGACAGTAGTTCTGCTCTGCAGATTGTTGGTAATCCAGTTTTCCATGAGAAAACTAAGCATTTTGAAATTGATGTTCACTTGGTTAGAGAAAAAGTTTCTGCTGGGGTTATTAGAACTGAGAATATTCACACTTCTCAGCAAATTGCTGATATCCTGACTAAAGCCTTGGATAGTAAGCAACACAAGTGCCTTTGTGATAAGCTTGGTATGATGGACATGTTTAAGGTTGAAGGCTTGAGGGAGGGTGTTGAAGAAATTGGTCAAACCTTCCCTTTATAAGTTCAGGGACTAGTTATGTCATTCACATAACTATACTAACACTGACTATTTTAGTTTATCTGTGTTTGTCTCTTTATGTTTGTGCAAGGACTAAAGTTGGACAAGTGCATTGTTGCTGACTATATAAACTCTCCTCAGTCATAGATTATAAGCACTTTGTTAAGAGCTCATCATATATTTAGTATCGAGGAGGCCACCTCGGTCACATTTGAAGAATGGAGTTGGTAATTATCGCGCCAACAGTTGAAGAACAAGTAATGTGCCCATCATGACGTCCTCTAATGGAACATCTACTTGATATATCATGATCCGGTTTCTTAGCCTTGAAACTTGAACTTTGGATGAACGGTAAGCGGTGATGACTTGGTCATAGGTTTAGACTATTTGCTTGTTATTTTTACTTTACACCAATTATATCACATGTCTTATCCTACCCTTTAGTCATGAAGCGTGTCTAGGTGAGGAAGCGATCAATCTTTGGTGTCTTGGCCATGGATTTGGTCATGTATCATTGATTTTGTCTACTTCGCCGTGACATGTTAGTAATGACGATTCACCCTTAACCTTTGTCGTGTCTACCCATATTGCCTTCGAGAATTGTTTAGTCCTTAACTCTAGTGGTGGAGATTTGTGTACCCGCCAAGCTTATGATAGAATACATGCTATGACTGTGCTTTGAGTGATCACCCCGAAATTGACACTTAGATTAGTTGAGAGAATATGAGTGTTTTGTTCCTATTTCGTGAGGTGTTCGGCTTTGTTTTATTCTAGCACAAGGGATTTTTAAACTTATATTTTCCAGGTAATGGGAGATATCTTTTTAGAAATTTATCTAATAAGGTCTACTTGAGG
The DNA here is from genome assembly GCA_019973895.1 of Chrysanthemum seticuspe. Taxonomy (NCBI): domain Eukaryota; kingdom Viridiplantae; phylum Streptophyta; class Magnoliopsida; order Asterales; family Asteraceae; genus Chrysanthemum; species Chrysanthemum seticuspe. The sequence continues at coordinate 19,168,102 of BPTQ01000009.1, read as the reverse complement.
GCAAGTAGAGTTCAAGTGGGGGGATATTTGATAACATCAAATAGTCCTGAATATTAAGTGTCAATTTTCCCCGATAATGCTCGTATTTTATATCATTTATATGGATTTACGCTTGTTTTCCTCTATATTTCACTTTCAGGTAAATTACGAGCATTGGAGCTAAAGAGACGTGGATTTGGAGATTTTATAAAGAATTAATGATAGTATGTCCACTGTGATGAAGTTACGGCGTAACTCCACTCTCACATTACACTGTAACTAAATGCGTGACTCAGAAGGCCAGCTCGGCAGAAGATTACTGCGTAACTTCCACTTAGGATTACGCCGTAACTCATTAGGTCAAATGGAGTTCCACGCCGCTACAAGCTTCGCCGTAACTCCTTCCAATGATTACGGCGTAATCATGACATTGTAACCTGTATTGAAGATACGGCGTAACTCAATCCATGTGTTACGTCGTAACCAGCTATAACGAGAGCATTATTATGGATTTATATAGGTTACGGCGTAACTCTCAACTTAAGTTACGTCGTAACTAGATCTCGCCTATAAATACCATCCCTAAATTCTGCATTTCACATCGTTCACTCTACACCAAAAAGCAGAGAACGTGAGTAGGGGACTGAAGGCAGATCTTGAAGAGCATACGGAGCCATCTCCAAGGGAGAAATCACTCCCTAACGACAAGCATTAGCGATTATTTTTCTTTTTACTTTCGATTCATGTATTTCAATATGTTAAACATTGAATTGATTGTTTTATTTAATATGATCGGCTAAGCACCTCTGGTACTAGCCTAGTTATGATTCCTTAATTGTTGTGTTTATGTTTACATTGCTTCCGTATAATTGTTTCTAGTGTATGCATGCATAGTTTCTTGGTAGCTATCCTTGTTTCGGTAGTTTTGAATGGCGGTAGTGTCTAGTTACTTAGGAGAATTGACCAACTAACCCTAAGTAGGTAGACTGAGTGGGAGTGGTAAGAATTGACCAACTGACGATCCTTCTTCGCTTGTGCGAACTGACCAAATGATCACCTGCCGTTTGAATGAACTTAAGAAGTTAGGGATGAGTGTCTAAGATGCTAGCACCCGGGCACTCATTGTTGCGAATCTTGCATGTAGCGGAACTTAATGACTTGGCTTAGGGGACTAAAAACAACTGGACTTCTAAGGGTAGTAGCTTGATCTCCGGTGGAAACCTTTGCTGATAGGTTAGGACGAACTGACCAAATGTTGTCCTAGCGACCTAAACCCCCACTTGAATCAATTGGAAGTAATTAGACGTGAACATAATATAATAGGATGAGTAACTAGGTTAGCACACTTCTCCCCTATTGATCACAACTCTACCTTTTATTTGCTTTCTTTATTTCTTGTCTTATTAGTTAATTAATCAGTTCAAACCTAAAAACCGTAAAAAGCGTTAAAACCAGTGACACCTAGACTTAATTAGAATCCGCTCACATTGCTCTTGGGACAACCTCGGTTTTACCGATTACTACACTACACATGATCGGGTACACTGCCCCGTTAGTGCATAAGGTAGACCATAGGTAAACGAGACACTTATAAATATTAAAACCTGGTCAGTAAAACCTGCATCAGTATCTAAATGCAAAGAGTAAAATAATATTTACCCAAAGTATAACTTATACTTAAATTTAATCATCGTATCCTTTACCCAATATTTTACCCAAAAAAATACTATCAAGTTCATTTTTTTGCTGAAAACAAACATTTTTATTTAAAGTCATGATGGGTATCCTTTGATACAAAACATCTATGTTTTTTTCTTGTAACATAGTTAAAGTAGTCATCTATCGTTTGTTGATCAAATGACACTCGTAATCTTGTAGAAGGAAAAATGCAAAGATGTATGTAGTACTATGCTGTAAACACCAACCGTGACGTAAACAATTAGCTACATCACATGCATACTGTATCATGTGTGAGATAATCATATAGACATAAGAAAATGATACTGATGAAGCCAACACATGATCCGATTTACACCAACACTATTCATATACGCTAAAGAACATGAGACATTATACTCAAAGAGCACTAATTACCGTACCCATACAAAGCTCAAGTTTGTGATCAACCAGAACTAAGTAAGTAAATGAATTTACAGTAAAGATGGCAAGATTGCTACCACTCTAGTTAAAACTGAACAGTGCTCGTGGCTACATATTCGTTCATTCCAGTTAGGAGCTAAGTCATGCCTCCACTTATTTCCAATATTTAGTTGATGTTGAGCAAAGAAACGCAATTGGTAATGGCTTTCTATTAAAGAACGTAGATGAAAATCAGTTTTGTTAGTTTTTTTGTTTAGGATAATTGTGCAAATAAGCAATGTATTATTTTTTTGAAAAATACAAAACTCTATCCATCAAAAAGTCATTATTCATCCATTTTCTATTTTTCTTAAAGTTATCTATCGTAATCTGCCATAAGTGGACATGTCCATTAACAAAGTTCTTCATAATTCATACTAAGGGGTTTTGTTTAAGCTTATTTTTAAGCTTATCAGACTTCACGCGGTTTCAACTTATAATACTTTTCTAACTTATTTCATAATCTGTAGACTTATATAAGCCTATAAATTGTAAAATAAGCCAGAAAAAGTAAGCTTATTAAACGTAAACCGAATTCATTTAAGCTCGGTAGCTCAAAAAATAAGCTTAAGCAAACACCTCGTACATGCAAGACATTTCAACAACTCATTACATCGACTACAAAAATCCTAAATCCGTGTTTCTCTTAAAAAAGGATGACATTTCAACTAACCAAGAACCAAAATAAATAATTAAATACCCCAATTATTTAGACCGGGTGTAATAGAGGCCCTCACCACCTGAGGTGAGCCTCTACCACGCACCATCTGCCACTACGACCTGCCATCCACCGCGCATCAAGTTGCCTTTTAGGGTTGGTTCGGTGGTACATACCACCTAACGTGGTGCACTAACTTCTTTTTAAGAAACTATGGTTTTTTCTCTCCCCTTGGGAGAGAAAAAGGAGATTCTGGCGGCCATCAAATCCCTAAGCGTTCATTCCATATAATTCGATTCCTCTTGTTCACTACTCCTAGATCTATCATCTATGATCATTCTTAGGGGCTTTAACAATCGCGTTTTGAGTTTTATTGAGGATTTTATGGGTTTACGGTCGGAATGCTTTGTCTATGGACACCCTCTTTATCTTGTGGCTGATTTGTGTGGTGGGATGGCATATCTTGCTGCTATTGGAACCCTATCACTTTTTGTTTTAGGGATTTGGATTGATCGATCTGTTTGATTAATCTATCCAATCATGTTTTCGAATCTTGTCTTATGGATTCGAATGGAGGCGCGGCTTGTTTCGGCCGCTGTTATTATCAAGACACCCTTACTGCTGTTAGGGTTTCAAGCGTGTTAGCGATTGGTTGGTGAGTTGCTGGAGGGTTGGAAGGCTCTTTGGAATTTGCTTCAATGTCGGATTTAAGACTCAAGTGAATCGGAGTAATTGTTTGGCCTATTCATACCAGCTATGGGGATGGAGTGGCTATTTAGTTGGTGAGTTCCTGCTATTGGGTGTCTAGAAAGTTGGTTAATGCTTCTTTTTTTTTTTTTTTTTTTTTTTTTTTTTTTTTTTTTTTTTGGGTAAAGGGGAGTAATCCAGCTTCTTTCTTTGTTAGTAATAAGAATGGTTGTGTCATTCTTAATTAGTGGTTTGGTTAGTAGCTTGTTCTAAGCTTATGTGTGAGTTTGGTTTTTCATTCTCATGCCGTTTGGTTTGTTGCACTACGGTGCATTCTTATTGCCCATGTAACGGGCTGGGTTGTAGGACTTCACCTACACCTTTTGTACTTTAACGATTTTTGGTGTAATACATTTACCGGGGAAACCCTGTACCAAAAAAAATAGTGTGCTGAAAAATTGATGTGACGCTGAGGTGCTGACAAAGTTACCATTACACCCAGCCTAATAGTATGATTTAAGTTAAGTTGATTCACTTTATAATAGCCATGACCAAAAAAACCGAAACCGGAACCGGTCAACACCGGTTTTTGACCATAACCGGTTCGGTTAGGATAATAACCGGTGGTTAGGAACCGGTTTTTAGTTCTAGACGTTGGGCCGGTTAGGAACCGATTACTAACTGAAACCGGTTATTTTTTATGAACGTTGGGAACAAGCTGTTAACGAGGGACATGGAGCAGACAAACACAATATGACCTTTTTTTTGTAGCCGTTATTTTTGGCATTTAATCACCATTTATGCTTATATACTTTAGTATAAATACTAATCTTGAATATGGTTTAGTTACTTACAACTTACAACAATCAAACACTCTTGAAAACAATCAAAATCACTCACAAAATGGCAACTCAAAGTTCTTCAACTTCCACCGGTGTTGGTTCTTCAAATGAACCCACGATTGTTGCGGTTTTAGAAACGGGCCGAAACAAGGAAATTTGGTGTAATTTTGAGCTCATGGAGTTTTCGGATAATATCATGAAGGCTCATTGTAAATTTTGCAAGAAGTTTTTAAGTAGCAGATCCAACACGACGTTGAAGCAACATATCGAAAAAAAGTATTGCCAAGCACTCAAAGGCGTTCTGGATGCGGGTCAAGCATCTATGTCACAAGATGGGGTATATTTGCATATGAGTTGGAACAGACTCGACAACAATTTGCAAGCTTTGTGATTCAAGAAGCTTTGCCATTCAACCATTTTGACAACCCGAGATTAACCAAGGTGCTTCAAAATTATCTTCAACCACGATATAGTCACGTAAGTCGTTCTACTCTAAAACGTGATGCACTTAAAATGTGGAAAAAGGCTAAACTCGAAATCATAAAAGATTTTGAAAATTTAAATACAAATGTAAACTTAACAACCGATGTTTGGTCGGCGCCTCATCATTTTCCGCATTCGTACGTTTGTGTTACTGCATATTGGATTGATCCCGTAACCTGGCAAAGGATGAAGCGTACGATTGATTTTCAAAAATTTGATTATCCTCACACGGGTATGAATTTATTTTCTAAGTTACGAGATGTGATAAAAAAGTTTAAATTGGAACATAAGATTTTTTCAGTCTCATTTGATAATGCTTCTAACAATACAAATGCCACCACTAAACTAACAGCAAGATACCATCCACCTTTGAATGGCATTTTTTTCATAGTCGATGTGTTGCACACATCATAAACTTGGTTGTGCAAGACGGATTAGGGGTACCCGAAATAATGTCGATAAAAAACGCTTTTAAAACAATGTTGCAAGATATATTTTGTGGGCCTAAAGCAAGATATAAGAGTCATATGAGATTTTGTGTGGAAACGGTAACCGAATTTTTAACACCTAATTGGGAAGTTCCTACAAGATGGAACTCGACATATTATATGTTTAAAAGTTCTTTACGCCAAAAAATTGCTTTAAGTACTTTTCATGATGATCTTGCCGGTGATAACCTAGTTGAACCATTTTCCGTCTAAAATTGGGAAATTATTGAAAAATTAACCGAATTACTCGAAGTTTTTAAAGATGCAACTACTTTATTATCGGGTGTATATTATCCTACGAGTCATAGGGTACTCCAACAAATTTTTGCAATGTGTTCAAAAATAGGCGAATTCGAACCAAGTGGTCCACCATATGATATTATGGTTGAACGTATGAAAGAAAAACTTAGAAAATATTTCAAAGAAATTCCACCGGTAATTACTTGTGCCACCGCATTAGACCCATGCTTTAATATTAGTGGGGCGGATCTACTTATCGAGAAGATTTGAATTGATTTGGATCTGCAATTAGAAAACCTTAACTATGCAATGAATGCAAAAGCTTATTTTAACAAATGTTTTAAAGATTTATTTTATATTTATTTTAGTAAATATGGTTCAACTAATGTTTCAATGAGTTGTGGTGCTTCATCATCCTCTTCGAGTTCGAGGTTTAACTTATTTCAAACTTTAAGACAAGAAAGTGTTAAACGGGCTAGGAGTGACCAAACCGGTACTAACAAATTTGGGAGATATATCGGAACCGATTGGATAAGCTCTATGGGACAAGAAGAATTTGAAAACTTTGATGTTATGTCTTGGTGGAAAGGAAGGCAATCTCAATTTCCCGTTCTATCCAAGATGGCTCGAGATTTACTAAGCGTGCAAACTTCTACGGTAGCTTCGGAATCATGTTTTTCTCTTAGTGGAAGGGTATTAACGATTTGAAGAACAAGACTTACGCCGGCATCTTTGGAGATGTGTATTTGGTTAAAGGATCACTTAGACGCACACGAACGTATACAACACATTTCTAATATTGAAGCCAATTATTTAGAGATCGACCACAAATATTTGAGATCGAGATACAAGAGGGTTATAGAATCTCACTTTCCGATGAAGAAATCGCTCAAGATGACCAAGCTAGGTCCGTATCCGGAGACTCCGAATAAGACCTCACCATCGCTCAATGTATTAGCTTTCCGATTAATAAATTGCTCAATGTATTATCTTATGTTTCAAGTAGTTTATGTTTGACGTATTACGATTTTATTTAATAAAAGTTGAAGTTTATTGAGTTATTATGTATAAAATGCGAATGAAAAAAAAATACAAAAAAAAAAAAAAAAAAAAAAAAAAAAAAACGAAATTCAGAGCACCATTTAGTCTTTATAGTAGCAAAAACATATATGTGTATATATATATATATATATATATATATATATAAACGGTTATAACGAGTTTTTCCTATAAAAACCGGTTAGTACCGGGATTGGTTTTTTCTACCCAAAAGTCTAACAGACCCGAACCGTTTTTTGAAAATAACCGGTTTGACCGGGTTGGACCAAAAACCGGGTCGGTTACTAACCGAACTGGTTAGCCCAAAAAATCCGATTTGCGCACGGCTACTTTATAATATAAAGTACATGCAACAAAAGTTTAAAACTATTAGACTTCAGATCCTAACAAAAGATAGGAAATAAAGATAAAAAAACAACATTAAGTACCAAAACATTCCTCCATTTTCATTCCTTAGTAACAGTCGATGTTTGGATTCCAAAAGTACAAAAGAAACGTATCTAAATAAAGTCAAGATATGATAGCAGCATCTAACAAAAACTGAGTTGTACAACCCTTTTAAGCACAAGTTACAACTGCATAATGCACACTACATGTTACCTATTTCCCCATCCAACCACCCAAAAAACCAAACCAAACTCCCAAGTTCAGGAATTTTGTACCTAAATGGAACAAACACCATCAGTACTTGGATCATTGTCGACATCCATTGTATCGGCTTCCTTAACATCTGCTAAAACATGAAGAAACTCGGGAGGAATAGCTGCAGGGTCGAGGTCTAGACAACCCTTTGGAGCGTTTGCAGATTCTTGACCCGTGAGCAGGTATGAAGGTATTTGATGTGATATTTTAAGAAAGTCTTTTTCCGGGATAACTTTTGTTTCTTTGCTGTCAAGAAGTCGGCGAAACACTGTTTTAAATCCTGCAACTTTGACCAGTGGTGTGACGGTAATTCCTGTTTCTTCACCGGACTTGTCAACTTCCACAAGTTCTTAAGTATGGTTTGATCGTATCCGGTGTGTAATCGTATTTGTAAAGAGCACAAACACTTCCCTTTTTAGGGAAAACACGAATGTTACCGTTTCTCTGCTTTGTAAAGCTAGCTTTGTGTGAGAAATAGTTAGGAGAGGTAACGGTTTCGTGTTTTCCCGGTTGGAACTCACCGAATGCTTCCAGGAACCCAGGAAAAGGAAGTGGTTTCTTGTTAGGTTTTGAGCTAAGCCAACATACTCTCATCTTAAACAGATTCAAAGAAATTACTTTGTGAACTATGGCATAGTTCCGAGGCATCCCGTCACGATCATCATAAGCAGCCCAGAGTTGACCTTCTTTGAAACACTTTTCGCTTCTTTCTATATCGAAATCATGAAAATATGGATCTGGGACGTCAGCCTCGTTACTCTTTGAGAAGCCGTTTGCCATGTCAGCAACTTTTATGGCCTCTGAACTCCATTCGTCCAGTTTCTTCTTTATTTCCGTTGTCGCCTTCTTTATAAGGTGATTCTTGATAGGCCCTGTTTCCTTAATTGCATCAAACCCCTTAATGTCGTGCTTTGTTTTAACAGATTTGACTTTCTTAGATGCGGATTTAGCTTCTTTTTTAGCGATCTTATTTCTCAAATCTTCTTCTATATTAGTGTCTAGTCCAGCTTCTTCTCGATCCCTTTTTAGTGGACCCCGCTGGGAGCTTGTACCATTACCAACCTCAATACCCGTTATCTTACACGTTTCTGGGGCTGAAATGTTGTTTTCCGTTCCTTGTGAAATTCCCGCAACTTCTGAAGAAGCATTGATATTTGGTGGTGGAATCTCAGTCGCGTGAAACGGTCCATAACAAGTGGGGCATAACATATTTCGGTTTAAATACTTTCTCAAGAATTCATACTACAATTTGCATCTCATGCATACGGTCCAAAACGTTTTAATCTTCATCTGTTTAGTAACCGGTAAAGGAATAGAAGTAGGACCCGTCTTGGTCGTCCCATTAACTCTATCCTTTTCTTGAGAAATTTTGACCTCTATTAAACAAGGCCCAGGCGTCGTCTCGGGCGCTATCTGTTCATTTGACGATGCAGGAGCAGAAGTGGGACCCGTCTTGGTAGTCCCGCTATCTGTTCAATACTACTGTGGTCGTACTATTGTTTTTATCTAAAAGAGACTTGACCACCTCAAAAGGTTTCACCACCACCATCAGTCAAATTAATATAAGATATATCCTGTCCATCATACATTGAAACGTTCACACACATTCCTTAAATGAACGAACGCATGAAAATTCATCTACATTATGTAGCTTTTCACAAAGCACCTAACGAAACATATAACACTCATCTCGAAACCAAATTCCATAATAACAGACTAGTATCTACCTCTAAGTAAAACTCTTAATAATATTATAGATCAATAACCGCCACACAACGTTTATCAATCTTAAGCCTTAACTACTACATATAACAGAACTTCCATCCTATACCTAACCATTTAATTTCACTTTTTCTCAAAGACGGCTATAAAAAAATCAAATATAAATTAAATTAAAATAATAATCAGTTAAATAGTCAAATTCAGTTACAGAACCTACATATCCAGCTGATTATGCACGAGACGAGCTCTCAACCGGATCTAAACTTCCGGGCAACGGAGGGGAACCGGTGACCGGCGCCGGTGACGGAGGTGCGGTGCTGTCGCTGGTGGTTGCGAATGCCATTGGTGATGGTGACGTGGCGTTGTTGGTGAGTTGACTTTTAAAGACGGGAAAGTGGAGAGTACATAGTTTCTCAATGGTTTATACCGGATGATTTGCACTTTTTTTTTTTTTTTTTTTTTTTTAAACATAATTTTATACAAGCTGTATAACATACCGTACAACATTATAAGTGATGGAAGAACAAAAAAATTTAGTGTGCAAATCAACCCTTTATTATTATCTCTATATACTAAAGCACCATGTCGGTGCATATTAAAAACACATGTCGGTACATTTTATATTCATGCTATCCTTTTTATATTAACGCAGTCTTTATAATATTGATTGTATATATATATTATAACTTCTCTCGGAAAATAGTAATAAAATGTGAGGTGGGTTTTTGGTATTCTTTTGTGCTTTTATTATTTTGTTGATGAGTTGATGAGATTGTCGATGTGTGTTAATGCTTCCCCCAATTAAGAATCATTAAGTCCGCATTTCTTTTCGATTAAAAAGAAAAAGAAACACTCCTTAGTACCCACATACACACAGTCGCCACACTTGATGGTTAAATGCCAAGCTTGCACTAAAATCCCATTTGATAATTAGGTTGTATTATTATTTTTATAACTTTATGATGTAATTTCGATCAGTTTATTTTGAACTTGGGGAGGGTTTAACCCGGGTTTCAGTTTCGCAAATGACAAAGAAAATCCGGATTTCCCTCTTAGTGCGAAGCCATGAACTCTAGGGGGATCCTTTAGCGGGTCTCTCCTAGTAGTTCGGGTCCTAGGGCCTGCCCATTTGAATGGTTTAACTCGAGGTCAGATTTTAAGTGTGCTACCGCTCTAAAAAAAAAAAAAAAAAAAAAAAAAAAAAAAAAAAAAAAAAAAGATTGAAATGGGTTGGTTTTGTTGATCTTTCATCTCTAACGAATCAAAAGTAAAAAAAAAGCTTAAAAGTAAATTAGTCAATTGGGTCAAAGGTTGTCCAAAGCGCATTTTTACATAAAACCATGGTTGTCAGGATCCCGATCCTGATCTTAGGATCTTACGATTTTACGATACTGCAAAGCAAAAACGATCCGGATCCTACATAGGATCTTTGCAAGCTTAAGATCTTATAGGATCCCGATCTTGACCATACGATCTTACGATCTAATCCGATCCAGTCTTACTTTTCTCGGATTACAAACTAAAAAACTACAAATTTATGGGTTGTTTGTTTGTAGAATTCAAAAAACAACATGTTAATCTTTTTAAACATTTTATAATCATAATTTAGGACAACATTTATATGAAGTATTCATAGTATTTTATTGTTATAATGTATTAGAATTTGTAGATTTGTATAAAATTACATAAAGTATTAAGAAATAACATTAGAGTAGGATCTTAAGATCCCGATCCGATCTTACGATCACAATTTTGCAAAGACGAAAACGATCCTGGGTAGGATCCTGATCTTGACAACCTTGCATAAAACCACTATATGAGTTTACCAGAAACTTATATTTCAAACCAATAAACACCAACCAAACACTACCAAACAGTAATCCTTTAATAAATTCCCTCAATATAAACAAAATCCCCAAATTTTATAAGAATTAAAAACCCAAACCCTCTAATTTGAAGAAATGAGAGATTGGTGGAGTTGAAGATGATTAAATCGTTATTAGGTGAGGACTTATGTGTTATTACATTGGGATGATGCATTTGCCTTTTTTTTGGACTATTATGTGTTACAGTAGTATGATCATATGGGATTTAGGGGGTGTTTGGGTAAGCTTATTTAAAGTAGCTTAATAGGTTATTGGGTTATGAAAAAGCTAAAATTAAGGTTGCAAGTCTCGCTAGGCGGCAGCGAGTAATTGGCCTAGGCAGGGAGTAATTGGAATTTTTATGTACAAGTTTTGAAATTATATGTATGATATGTTTATAGGACCATAGTATTGTTCATAGAACCAAAAAGTATGTTTGGAAACATTAACACAATTGTTAAAACACTTTAAACCGAGTTTTGTGAGCTGAAGTTCGATCCATTAAATTCGGGCCATAAACACAAACCCTAACGATTAAAATATATTCGGTTCTGTGAGCTGAAGTTGCTGATTTTGCGATGCTCTCAGGTATACTTTTGAACAGAATTCGTTGATTTTTGTGTTTGCTTCAATTAGGGGTTAGTTATAGAGATTTGTGATATTATAGTGCGATAGAGGTGAATTAGGTGTGTTACGTACGTGCGGCTATGGTTTGAAGCTCGGGTTTAGGTTGTGCACGAAAGGTGTTTGATGAAATGTCCATTAGAGAATGATACTTGCGTAATATTTATCGTTAGATTTTGACATGCAAAAATTGTTTGGCGTGTCATTTAGAATGAAATAATAAGTTTTAGTCGTTAGTATGATAATCAACTCCGAAAACATTTTTAGTCATTGGATAAAACAGTTTTAGGTTTAGTTTTGCCTGTCAATTGCAGAAATGGCTAGTTTTGCTGTTACGTTTTCGCATCTACTGGCTAGTTTATCACTTACTGTTTGAATCAATAGATATTGTTTTTTTAAATTGCCCTTATGTATTCCGGAGCAAAAGGGCATTTTGTGTGCTGTTCTTTGAGTAACCGTAACATGTCTATACATATCTACCAATGCAACTGCAAATTTAGCAACAGTGTCACATTTGTTTTCATGTGATTTGCAGTCACAAAAAGCTTTACCATGGCAGGCGCATAACACAATGTGGGCTAATAGATGCTTAAAGTTAGCAAAATGGTTGGGTTTTGCCAATTATATTAATTGGAGGTTATTCAGGTGAAACTTTGAACTTAGGGGTCGTTGTTTAATCTTATTTTTGGCTTATGATTTTATTTGGTTCGGCTTATATCTCATAAGCTCATCTTCATCCGTCTTTTTTCTAGCTTATGAGCTTATCTTCCATCTTTAAGTCATAATAACCTTACAAGTCTGTAAATAAGCCAGAAAATATGGGCGTATGAGATATAAGCATAGTCAAATAAGCTCATAAGCCAAAAAATAAGCTTAAACAAACATCCCCTTATTTAGCCCCAGTTTAGTTTCTATTTGTTTGAGCTCCAAAATACACCTAAAAGCTTTACGTTTTTTCTAAAGCCTTTAAATAGTTGTGCATAAAATTTGTTTTCTTGTGACTTTAGATAGGGACCCATAAATATAATTTTTATGAGATGGCACTTACTCCTTAGACGTATTTATTCTTGCATGTCACAACGGAATTGTATTATGTGGTATTAATTTGTGGTGATTATGATTTAGGTGGTCGTAGAGAAGATGACTAGACCTGTCCTAGCTATGGGAATGTCAACTTTTCTTTTCGGACAGCTTGCAATATGCGCAACTGTACACAGCCAAGACCAGCTGATCATAACTCAGTAAGTTGCACACATATCACAGTAGCTATCTTTTTTTGGCTTTAAGAAACTAGACGAGTACCCGCGCCTAGCGGCAGCGATGTCTAGTTTTCTGCAAAGTTCCGATGACCCATAAGTTTCTTTCAACAAACTGTATTTGTAGCATTAGAGAATCGTTTTCGAATAACTACAATTCTGATGCGTGGTTGCATAGCAGCATAAATATATAGTTTTTTTTAAAAATTATGTGGAGTCGATCTAAGTGTGTGAGTATATTTTCTAATAGGATTGTTTTAAGTTATTAAGATTTTTAGTAATAATAGATTCAAGCATTACAAAAAGCAACGGTATTATGTAGTTGGCAATATTATATTGTAGTTTAGAGGTATAGCCAACATGTGTGACAGTTTTTTCTTGTTTTGTCAGTAATTTAGGCAGTGATAACTATTTTTTTTTACATGTGTAACATTTATCATTTGGTGTGTGGCTTTTAAATTTGTAACTTTGCAAATTGGATATCATCATATAAGATTATTTGGTACTATCAATTTGTATAGATATTTATGCATTGTTCAAAGCTATTTGTTTGAGATACAAATAATTATCGCTAAAGATAACAATACTATTTATTTTTTGTGATTTTAATAAACTTACATAACATTATTGATACACTGGACAAAGGGCTATACAATATATATTAACTTTTAAACGACGATTCATATATGCTAGTCCCTTAAATGGTGCAAGAGCAACATTTTTTAAAATAACATTATACAAATGACAAATTAAATGTGTCAAAGCAAAATAAACCAAAAACTACAATTACTTGGTCTCTCCTTTCAAAAAAATTGTCACGGGTTCCACAACTACTTCATCATTTCTCATATAATTTTGTCAAATTTGAAACCCGATTTCACCCGGGTGGTTCAACTGGTTGAACCGTTCCGATAAAAAAACAGGTCGATTTAAACCGAGTCAAACCGATAGGTTGGGTCGAAAAAATGTCCAATTAAACCGGGTCAGCCCGCCGGGTTTGAAGCGTCCCGGGTCAACCCGGTATATGTTTCAACAGGTCAACCCGGTATCGGTTTCAACGGGTCAACCCGGTATCGGTTTCAATTGGTTGTTTTTAATTTGGTAGATGTGCTTTTAATTGGGTGTAAAATGTGAATAAATTATTGTACTTTTAAGTAATGGGGTGTTTTAATAAGAGTATTAATTATATTATTTATTTCTCTCTCCATTGACCATGTTTTCAACATTCAACTTTCAACATTTTTCACTTTTTCCACTTTGACCATTTTTCCATTTTATATAGTATAGATTAGCCATTTACAAGATCAGTCTCCCACTCTCGTTTTTACAGAAATCTGCTCCAAGGCAAATGCCGACCCCACAAGGCTACTCCTCGTCTTCTCTTACGCTGGTTCCGGTGCACCCTCTTCAATGTATATGGGTGTAACACCTTATGCTGCTTCTCCTTTCAATGGAACATCTATGCCTCCTTATGATGGTTTTTCTTATCATTACAACTACAGCAGTCGTCTGCCTGGATGGAACCCTTATCGTCCCCTGCAACTCTCTGCTACACCCGCTTATTCAGGTGGGCCTATGATAGGAACTGGTATGCGTTTTTTTTGGGTTGATTTTGGCCTTTTTATTGTTTAGCGTGTGTTGTTTAGAAGTTATGCTATTCTGATTCTTATTTTGTTCAATAATCTTATTCGGGTTGTTTGGGTCAACCCGGATGCTAAATAGGGTTGGTTATCGGGCGGGTTAGATATTTTTGGATAATTCGTTTTTTTTTTTTCTTTTTTTTTTTTTTTTTTTTTTTTTAATTTTATAAATATGTTTTTTTTATATAAATTATCTATCTAAATTAGAACAAATAGGCAATTTTATGACCATTTTACTCACATTGGGGTTGGGTTCGGGTTCGGGTATGTTATTTTTACCCTCGACCCGGTTTGACCCGACCCTAGTAACACCGCTACCTGCTACTATGTGACATCTTGCTGACACTGGAATTACATCTTTTTTGCGGGTGCGTTGTATGGTTTACCTCAGCTGATGGAACAATTCGGTTTGCGGTTGCCTATTGCTCAGGCTGCCATGGTATGTCTGAATTTTGTTATATCAATCAACTAAGGGGGTGTATGTTCCGGCTTATATAGCCGGCTTATGACTTATTTATGTTTCATATCATGGTTGATCATCATCTCTGTCTTTTTTAGATATGTTTTGATTCTAACCCACAACAGTGGGTCTAAATGAGCATTCAGCATGAGGATGATAAATTTCTACAGTTATTTTGATCTAACTGAAAATAAAGAGGCAGCAAGGAAAAGTATAAAACATATGACTTAAACATAGACAAGGCAAAGCTAAAAGGATTGTGTGAGAATTATGTTGCTGTAAATGCAGCAAGTACGCATGACTAATTATAACTTATAAACAGATCATTTCCTTAAGTTTAGTACATGCATACGCAAATTTTTCTCGACATAATGGAACTCCCCACAAACATTCTTGGTATCCTTAAAGCTATAGTTGTTGCACTTTTTTTCATTTATTTGGTTATTCTAATAATCTATTTTTTGTGCTTAGCTACTTGTTCGATCTTAGTTTAGACTTATGGGATGGAATAGGAGTGTTTGGATCGAAACCATAATTAAGAAAAATTGGCCTTTTATATTTCGGTTCCGGGACCGGGGCTTCCCGTTTTTCTCCCATACCGATTTTGAATGGTACCGAATTTTTTGGGCTTGTTTTGTGGTACCGGTACCGTACTGTGTATTGTAAGCCGGTACCAATTCGGGTCGGTACCGGTACGGTTCCGGTGCCGTACCGTTTTTCCGGTTCCCATGCTCATCCCTATTTCATAAGGTCACTTATATAAGCCGAAAAGTTTCAAAATAATCAACAAAAAGTGAGCTTATGAAATATAAGCCTAAAACCAAATAAGCTAGAATCCGGCAATATAAGCTGCAACAAACACCCCCTAATTGCAACGAGTAAATTTGATTATTCGTTCACCTACTCCCTATGTTAACAACATGTATATAAACATGTGATGCTATATTGATCGATCATTTGGTTTTTGAACTTTTATAGGGACCTCTGCCTGAATTTTTCCCAGAAGAGCTATCTCAAAAGAAAGGTATGTTTTATCTAACTTATTCATATACTGCTACACAGACTAGCAGATGATTGTAATTTACGATCTGTTTTTCATTGTTTCACTTGCTTCTTACAGATGGAACACGAGAAAATGACTGGGAATGCCCAAAATGTGGAAATGTCAATTTCTCCTTCAGAATAGTCTGTAACATGAGGAAATGCAACTCACCTAAACCAGGTTCTAGTAAGTACTTCGTGTATATATATTTGGTTACTTATTTGTGACGTTTGAGTCTGAATCTTATATATGTATCGTATTTTGTTTCAGAAGCAGATATGCCAGAAGGGAGCTGGAAGTGTGACAAATGTAACAACATAAACTATCCATTTAGGACCAAATGTAACCGACAGAACTGCTGTGCAGACAAACCATTAGAATCCCAGAATTCCCCTACAGAAGAAGAAAACAATGATCAGGTCTGTATTGTTTTTGTCGAATGTTTTTGCATGCTTACAGTCCCCATGAATGAAAAACGGAAATACTTTCTAGTCAATTTCTTTCTTTACCGATTTACTTTCTCGTTTGTTTATAATCTTGCTGCGAATTATGCTATAATGAAGCACATGGTCATCCGTCTATTGTTTATTAATATGTGTTTATGTATCTACTGTTCCAGTGAGTACTAGGACATGTTTAAGAAGGTCCAGAGTTGTCCAGCTGTTGCTCAGTATGGGTCTGAAAGTCAGTCATGTCGTGGTTGCCGTCTTCGTCTTCTTGTTGCTGCGGTTATCGAGTTACCTTGCTTTGTGATTTGTGTTGTCATATTGTAGCATATAAAAATCGCGATTGGTGGTCTTTAAGAGATTTTTTACATTTACATGCATGTGTCACCCAGTGAGTTGCTGGGCTAAGTCTTCTTAGAAGGTGATGTACCTTTTCAACTGTGTGTCGTCTTATTTATTAGATACTTATCATTGAGTTGCATGAACAAATAGGATTGAATTAATATGATTTGAAGTCAATTGCCCATCATAAATAGGTGTCGGTTGTTTGTGTGTGCTTGTTGGACCAGGATGAGATCCTGCAACGGTTGA
The DNA here is from genome assembly GCA_019973895.1 of Chrysanthemum seticuspe. Taxonomy (NCBI): domain Eukaryota; kingdom Viridiplantae; phylum Streptophyta; class Magnoliopsida; order Asterales; family Asteraceae; genus Chrysanthemum; species Chrysanthemum seticuspe. Next base: position 19,151,239 of record BPTQ01000009.1, on the reverse strand, counting down.
CTAGTCTTGAATTCATCAGCAGTCCCCATTTATGGTTTCTACTTTTTTACTTGGTGGTCTTTTAAACTAGATTGGAGTACTCACTCCCTAGTCGGCGACTTTCTAATGCTGATACTATGAGAACCATGCTCATTTGGGCCATACACAAGTCTTTGATGAGTAGTCTAAAGTTTGTGGTAAATTCATGGCATGGTCTTGTATTGGAATGGATTACACAGTCCTATACACCCAAAACACTTGAACAAACTGATAATATTACTTTTCTTATATGTAGTTTTAGAGCGTGAGGTGAAGCTGAAATCTTTTATACGAATGAATCTTTTCCTATATTTGCAACATTTTACACTATAACAACAAAAAAATGAAGTGGAAAAATGGATGGTAGAAATGTGTATGGTAAGAAACCAAAACAAACCGATAATATTACTCACAATGATGAACCTACAGTAATGAATCCACATACACCATATTCTTGAGTGTCCAGTTTCAACCACTACTAAAAGTGATACATTTCAACCTGATCCTGTTTTGACCCGTTACGTAACCCATCCATGTTTCCATGCATTATGTTGTACGTCATATAATTTGCATGAACTCGAATTACCTTTTTATACAAACCATTAAATTATTGCAGAAAGAAATTTAATCTTCCGTCTCTTTTGCGACCAGTTGGGCCAAATGATGCAATATTTCAAACTACAGGACAGTCCAGATTCAACATATGAATTGTTCTCAGCTTATGAAGTATGAAGCTAAAATGAATATCAGATTATTAAAGTTAAAAGCTTAATAACTGTTTTATTCGAAAAACCAAAACATTACTTTTGCCACCCTTACGAAAATGTTCACGTTTTGACCCATTACACAAGCTCTAGACCCGTCCATTTTCCTACCAAGAGCAGTCATACCATCCAAGATGTTGCAACATAAAGCTGAGGTCCGGTGCATATGGCACGGCATCCGGTCCCTAATACTTATGTATCATGATCCCTGTACGTTTTGCAGCGTTATAGAAGTAACTGAGCATATCGCTTTTCTGATGACGTTCCAATTCGACCCACATGATGTCAGCCAGATCATGAGCTTTTTCAAGATGTCGAGTAACTGATAACTCACATCCCAAGCATTTCGTAGAGCTTTCACTTGTTCCAATATCCATAGTTGATACATGTAGTTAAGAATGTTAAGTTAGGTGGCGGGTCCATGAACTCGAAATCAAGTAAATTTTCGATTTTTTACTACTTCAGAAGCAAAAGAACGTTCCCCAGATTCACCCTCCAGATTTCTGGGATGGGGTTGTCGAAGCAAATTTTTTTTGTAAGTGTTTTTGGTAAAAAGACAGTAACATGTACCGGGCCTAATAGTAAACAAACTACAAGACCTAAATCTAGCCAAGTTAGAGTAATCTGATTACAACTATCAACAATATTCACTATGCAGATACGCTAAGATGTCAAGGGTCAGATCTATTTGAACTTTGTTTATAAAAACATTTTAACCCCAAAGACCTAACGAAATACCAATAAAATCAAAAGTAAAGTGTACTTGCAGTAATAAAACAAACAAACTTTGCCCCCATGAAAGGATCCAGTGATGTAACCAACAGACTTTCTCATTCAAATAGACACACTTGATCATAAACATGGTTCATACACATGATAAGTCATCAGGAATGTACATGCACCCTTACGTCTCTTACAGTACTTATGCAACAAGAAAATTAAAACACACTTACAAACATATTTGACAAAGTAACGTTTATATAACTACGACATGCACTCCTCCTTGCTGCACTTACTTTCAAATTTCGTAAAGAAAGCTTGGTACTAGACCTGAAAGCGTTCAAAAATAAAACCAAGTTAGTGATTGTTTATTAACAAACTCATTTAAAATCATATTCTGCAAAAGGATAGAACAGAGTACCTTATATATTTTGAAGCACATCGAGAATACGCTGCAACTCATTGACAACAATTTCTATTTTCATCCGTTGTGGTGGTGAATCCACAGAGCACGATACTCCAATCTTGATAATTGCAACCAAACATTCTTCCATTTTCTTTGCATTTGCTTCCGTACTTTGCAACACAATTGCATCATCATCAATAACATCGATTACATGATCCGGTAATGCCATGTAAGCAAATTTATGAAGGCTAAGACCATCGTTGAACATGTCATCTGTCGGCTTTTTCCCGGTCATCACCTCTAGTAATAATACTCCAAAACTGTAGACATCCCCAATACTTGTCATCTCGCTCCCGAGACCATACTCTGTGAATTAAAAACAGTTAGTTAATTTACAAACTGTAATTTGTAAGTAAATATAAGCATCATGGAATACTACCTGGAGGCGCATAACCAATTGTTCCTTTAACCCCGGTTGAGCTATTTTGGTTTAAGTCAATACCAAGTAGTCGGGCTAAACCAAAGTCTCCAACATGAGCCACCATATCATCATCAAGTAGAATGTTACTTGGCTTCAAGTCACCGTGAACAATCGTTGTTTGGCAGCGATTGTGAAGATAATCAAGTGTTGTTGCAACATCTCTGAGAATGTTTATTCTTTGAAGAAGGTTCAGTTTCGACGTATTTGCACTTGAATGAAGCCAGTTGTATACACTTCCATTCGGCATAAACTCGTAAACCAAAGCTTTAAAGTCATTGCCTTGGAAATCAGTACTTGAGCAAGAAGTTATTATCTTCAACAAATTACGGTGCCGAATATTCCGCCATGCTTCACATTCTGCTCTAAAACTTTTGTGAGCTCCTCGAGTATGAAGATGCAGAACTTTGATTGCAACAAATTTGTCATCATCGGGATCGAGGATCCCCTTATAAACAGAACTGAAGCCACCCTCTCCAATCAAATTTGTTGTAGAGAACCCATCGGTAGCCTTGAGAAGTTGATGGTACGAAACTTTCATGAACCGTTCACTCCCTGATGATTGAGATGGTTGACTTTTGCGTTTCTTCTTACACAAAAGATAGACACAACATAATACGACGAGCAACGTGACTGCAATCACGATGACTAATATGAAGAAAGGAAACCTTTTTTTCTTACTATCCGCCTCTTTGCATTTGGGTAACTCAAGTGTAACCAAACCACCACAAAGCCTATCGTTCCCCAAAACTGAAAATGCACTTGTATTGGCAAACACTCCTACAACCGGTACTTCTCCCTCAAAATCATTAAAGGATAGGTTCAAATACTCTAAGGATTTCCATTTGCCTAAAAATTGTGGAACTCTACCTGATAAATTATTTTTAGAAATGTCGAGTACCCCCAATCCTCCCAAGGAACTGAATGAAGATAGTATTACGCCTTGAAATTGGTTGCCACTAAGGTATAACTCTGTAAGGCTAAGGCACTCACCAAGGCTACTAGTAATGTTTCCTGATAAATTATTGTAAGATAAATCGAGATAGCTCAACATCTTAAGGTCAGTAATCTCTGATGGTATTGAACCAGACAGGTTGTTGTATGAAAGAACCAAAAAATTAGTTAGTGATGGAAGTTGTAGAAGTTGCTTGGGTATGTTACCACTGAGTCTATTGTATGAAATGTTTATCCCATTAAGTTCTTTACAATTCCCAAGGCTTGATGGTATATGACATTCTAATTTGTTGACATCTAAATAAAGTAAAGTCAACAATGATAAGTTCCCAATGGCATCAGGGATAGGCCCTGAAAATTGATTGCTACCTAGATCAAGAGCTTGTAGCTTTTTTAGTTTACCAATGGTAGTGGGGATGTTTCCTTTGAATCGATTAGCTCCTAAACCTAAAGTGGTCAAACCAACTAGACTACCTATACTTGAAGGGAGGCTTCCAAATAATTGATTGTCATCTAAATATAGAGAGCTGAGTTGATGAGAGAGATTGCCTATTGATATTGGAAGAACTCATGTAAGGTTGCATTTACCAAGATCCAGAGTTACTAATTTGGTGCAGTTTTTCAAAGAATCAATGAACCTCATGTCATCAGCTTCTCCACGTCCATGGAAGTTGTTATATCTTAATATAATTATATAAATATCTCTTAGTTTTGAAAAATCCATTGTCAACTTCCCACTAAAAATGTTGTTACCCATTTCAAGAAATCCTAATTTAGAACAATTAGAAAGAGAAGGTGGAAGAACTCCGGTCAGTTCGTTACCCCATAACTGAAGGAACTCAAGATTTGGGAGCTGATTACCCATTTTTGAAGGAAGACTACCAGTGAGGTGATTATCAGCTAAGGAAAAATTAGCTAGGAGTGAGAGGTTGAAAAGGGACTGAGGGATGCTTCCATATAAGTTGCACTCACCAGAGTGAAATACCGTCAAGCTTTTCCAATGACCCAAGGTATCTGGAATTCTCCCACCCAACAGCAGAGAACACTTCCATTGATGTAATATTCCCCAAGAATGGTGGGATTCCACCTGTTAAATTGTTGTTCTCAATTACAAGACTAACAAGATTCAAGAGTAAGCTCATCTCGTTGGGTATGCTTCCAACTAGCTTATTTCCACCGAGCCAAAGGTATTCAAGGTTAGAACAACGAGATAAGTTTGTTGGAATGACTCCACTGAACTTGTTTTCATCAAGATAAAGAAGACGTAGTCTAGATAGACAACCAAGTTCATGAGGAATGGTTCCTTGAAAGCTGTTGTTAGAGAGATCAAGCTGATGAAGGAAGCTGAGGTTTCCTACATGATGAGACAACGAGCCTTCTAAGCCTTGCGAAACCAGTCGTAAAACAGTCACTCGTTTGTGCCGCTTTCCACATGAAATACCACTCCATTCACAGAAATGAAAGGAATGGTTCCACGTGGTAAGAACTTTGTATGGATCACGAGTGATCTTCGACTTGATTGACAACAATGCGTGATAATCAGTCTTGTTACCGCCGTAGGAAGCAGAGATAGTGGCGGAAGTAAGACATGTTATCGCGAGACCGTAAAAAAAAAAAGAGATAAGAGAGGAAGATGATAAGTGAATTATTGCTTGTGGTGACTTCATTTTTGGGAAAGTTACTTAAAATTTTGAGAACAAGCATTGGCTTTTTATACTTAGTTTTGCATGTTAACGTTCCTGGCATGCAATTGGTGAATGAATAGCTTCCACAAATATTAATGTCAGAGAAGACTTTTAAGAAGACTTGGGATTGGGGGTTTGGTTATTTCTTTGCTGGTAAATTATAATTTGAAGGCATTGCATTTATTTATTCGAGTTCATTTGCATATGTTTAATCGTTTAAACAAGTTAGTTGTAAAATAACTCATTTTAGCGTAAATCCTTACAAGATAACTCATTTTAGCGTAAATCCTTTGGTTCTATGAATCTTGGTGACACATAAATAGTTGATATTTGACAGCTTGATTAGATTCAAAATAACAATGAAATTGAGATTTCAGCTAATAAGATTAGCTTCCAGGTTAAAACTTGAGCAACAAAGCTTATGCTAATGGAGGTTCAAACAACACATACAAAGTTGGACTTTCTAAAATGATTACACTGTTTTACGTGGACACTTTAATTTCAGTGGTGTAAACATACATGATGGGTGAAAATGAGAAGGTTTTGCTAAAATATGTATATAAGTGTTTTCAATAGTAACTATTTGTTGCTCTTTAGATATTTGTAGTTATAGTTTTAAAACAATATATGATACATATATGTTCTACTATCTGTTCTTTGTGGGATAGAAATCTGCTGGTGGTCTTGGGTACTAGTAATTTTGGAATTTGTTGGTTGCCATCTTTTTGGTCTTGGCACTTAGGCTGGTTGGAATTTATGTTTGGAAGGTCAAAAATGATGTCATAAGGAATGATATTTATGTTTGGGTTTTGGTTATTTCTTTGCTGTTAAAAATCTTGTGAAGATGGTTGGATTTCATTTTGGCTACTTTGAAGAGTGTTTGGCAGATCATGGAACGAATGGTGTTTGGATTTCAGTAGTCTAACTCAAGAAGTGGAATTTGAAAACCCTGTAAAGAGTTTTGCGATGTTTAATCGTGGTGTTTGGAAGTTAATTTGAGAGGGAAATATGTTTTCGAAAATGTGAGACTTGGTTTGCTTTGTTTGATGTTTAAAAATTCAAGACAAGATATTGTGGAGTTGGGACCTTTGTGTAGTAAATTGTAATGGTGGTAATATTATAAGTTTTGGTTAATGGGTAATTATTTGTGCAGGATATATAGTGATATGGGTAGGTTTGGTATTAATTTTGGAGGGAAGTGGTTGTTTGTCGCTTTTGGCCTGTCACATCGTGGGTGGCCTGGGTCAAAGGTAAAGGGTCGTTTATTATATCAATCATGCAACCCAAGTAGCATCACCTATGGTCTATCATCCACACATTCCTTCTCAGCTTGACAAAGACAATTTGACTGATAAATACAGTAGCTATTTTCTACGTGTACTCAGAGAAGACTTTTAAGAAGACTTGGGATATGGAAGACTACGTACACTACTTATATTGCTTGTATCGTAGACAAGTAACTGTAAGTGAAATACAACGTATAACGTCATAAAATAACACTCAAAACTCAAACATTTTATGAAGAAGAATTAATATATTTAAATGAAGAGTATGGAAAATTTTCATATTTTGTAAGAAAGTATAAATAACAGTTAGTTATTAAAAAAAATACTTCTGGTGTGATGGCGACGGCTCGACCGTGTTCGCCAGATGAATAAGGTTATATGGTATCGGATATGTTCTACTATCTGTTCTTTGGAGCTGAAGTTACTCATCCTCAGCCTGGAGAGGATTCCAGCCCTTCTATAGCTGCTGTCGGTTCAGTTGTTTTTGGGTACTTTATTTGTATTTTTAAAGGTTATTTGACCATTTGACTGAAATAAGCTTATTGGTTGATGTAAAACCTGAAAATCTAAAATCTGAGTAAAGACTAAAATACCCTTGGAACTAAAATTTATAAAATACGTAAAATATATTTATAACATTTAAAGAAATTAAAAGTTAACTTGTGAATACTTAAAAACCTAACTAAAATATATTACGTGATTGATTTTGGTACGACGAAGATTTAATGTTTCGTAAATGATTTGGGTCGTGTTTCTTTTGTTTCGTGTGGACAAGGCCGAAAGCCATATGGTGTGCGTTTGGGTTGTGATTCGGTTGGGCCAAACCGAAAACCCAATCCCTTTCCTAGTTTAACTCAAATACTACTACTATATATACAATACATAAATCACAAAAGTGAAACCCTAGTTTGTGTTGCCTCTTTTTCTTTTCTTTTGCTCTTTGTTCGGCCGAACCATAACAACCATAGGAGTCGAGATTTTTGCTCAATCAAGTCAAGGTATAACTTGTTCTCGTCTTGGTTTGATGTACCTTGTGTTAATATATTGTTATATGTTTCGTTTGGTCGATTGTGTTTCTTTTTCTTTTGTGCCGAACCGAATGGGAACCAAAAACAAGAAACCCTAATAACTAAACCTTACATGTATTTAAGAGTGATGTAAGTAATATGTAATATTGAATCGGGTTATGTTTGTGTCGATTTAATAGTGGTTTGGCAGCGGTTGTGAAGATAATCAAGTGCAGTGGCAACATCTCTGAGAATGTTTATTCGTTGAAGAAGGTTCAGTTTCGATGTATTTGCACTTGAATGAAGCCAGCTGTGTACACTTCCATTGGGCATAAGCTCGTAAACCATAGCTTTAAAATCATTGCCTTGGAAATCAGTACTTGAACATGAAGTTATTATCTTCAACAGATTACGGTGTCGAATATTCTGCCATGCTTCACATTCTGCTAGAAAACTTCTGTGAGCTCCTTTGTTTTGAAGATGCAAAACTTTGACTGCAACAGGTTTATTATGATTAGAATCGAGGATTCCTTTGTAAACCGAGCTGAACCCACCCTCCCCAATCAAATTTGCTGCAGAGAAGCCATCAGTAGCCTTGAGAAGTTGATGGTATGAAACTTTCATGAACCGTTCACTCCCTGATGATTGAGATGGTTGACTTTTGCTTTTCTTCTTACACAAAAGATACACAAAACATAATACGACGAGCAACGTAACTGCAATCACGATGACTAATATGAAGAAAGGAAACCTTTTTTTCTTACTACCCGTCTCCTTGCATTTGGGTAACTCAAGTGTAACCAAACCACCACAAAGCTTATCATTCCCCAAAACTGAAAATGCACTTCCATTGGCAAACACTCCTACAGTCGGTACTTCCCCCTCAAAATCATTAAAGGATAGGTTCAAAAATTCTAAGGAATTCCATTTGCCTAAGAATTGAGGAATTTTACCAGATAAATTATTTTGAGAAATGTCGAGTACCTCCAATCCTCTTAAGGCACCTAATGAAGATGGTATTATGCCTTGAAATTGGTTGCCACTAAGGAATAACTTTATAAGGCTAACACACTCACCAAGGCTATTAGTAATGGGGCCTGATAGATTATTATAAGATAAATAGAGCTCGCTCAACTTATTGAGGTTTTTAATCTCTGATGGAATGGAACCAGAAAACCGGTTTTGAGAAAGATCTAAAAAATAATTTAGTGATGGAAGTTGAAAAAGTTGTTTTGGTATGTTTCCACTGAGTCTATTGTATGAAATGTTTAACCCATTACGTTCTTTACAATTCCCAAGGCTCGATGGTATATGTCACCCCCTAATTTCTGACTCGAGATAGGGAGGTCTTCAACTCCGAGTAACTCTTGCATTTCCTTGAACTTAATCCTTGCGAGAGCTTTCGTCAGAATATCAGCACGTTGCAAATCACCTCTTACAAACTCAACTTGTACTTGGCCTCTTTCAACACATTCTCGGATAAAATGATAACGTGTGTTTATATGCTTGCTTCTCCCGTGAAAGACTGGATTTTTCATAAGTGCAATAGCCGATTTGTTGTCAACAAATAAGACCACCACTCTTTCTTCCATTCCGGTTATTTCACTCAACAATCCACGTAACCATATCCCTTGACACGCGGCTGAAGTTGCAGCCATGAACTCGGCTTCACAAGACGATAGAGCCACCGTGTTTTGCTTTTGTGAGCACCAAGTGATAGGTGATTTACCTAGATAAAATACATGTCCAGTTGTGCTTCGACCATCATCTTGGTCCATAGCAAAACTACTATCACTAAACCCCACTAGCTCCTTGGTTTTCTCTTGGTTGTATCGTATTCCAAAATTCAAACTACCTTGGATATACCTTAGTATTTGTTTCACAGCTGCCATATGTGATTCTTTTGGTTCTTGCATATAACGACTAACCAAACCAACCGAATAAGATAAATCAGGTCGAGTGTGTAGTAAATACCTTAAACAACCAACTCGTCGTCTATACAAAGTTGCATCAACTGGTTTTCCTTCCTTATCCATGCTTAACTTCATTCCAGGTTCTAATGGACATTGAGTAGGATTCGCTTCATGCATCCCAGCATCTTTCAAGATCTTCTTTGCATAGCTTTCTTGACTTATTGAGATACTCGAATCCTCTTGCTTTACTTCAATGCCAAGATAATAGCTTAACTTTCCCAAGTCACTCATATCGAACCTTTCTTGCATTTGTCTCTTAAATTCACCAATTTCGCTAAGCTTCGAACCGGTTACTAAGAGATCATCTACATAGACCGCAATAATCAAGATTGACTTGTTTGTCTTCTTCACATACACCGCTTGTTCGTGTTGGCATCTTTTGAAAGACATTTGCTTGAGTTCTCTATCAAGTTTTGTATTCCACGCCCTTGGTGCTTGTTTAAGTCCATAAAGCGCCTTTTTCAACTTGTAGATCTTCCTTTCTTCTCCTTTCTTCACGAACCCCTCCGGTTGTGTAACAAACACTTGCTCTTTTAGTTCTCCATGTAAAAAAGCCGACTTTACATCCAGATGATGTAGCTCCCATGCTTCTTTTGCGGCCAATGAGATCAATAAACGCACCGTTTCAATCCGTGCTACGGGCGCAAATACCTCGTCGTAGTCAATTCCTTCCTTTTGAGCATAACCCTTTGCTACTACACGAGCTTTAAACTTATTAATTGAACCATCCGGATTTCTCTTAATTTTGAACACCCACTTTAATCCAATGGGATTAACATTAACCGGAGCTTCAACTAATTCCCATGAATCATTCTTCTCGATAGACTCAATCTCTTGCTTCATAGCAACCATCCACTTGCTTGAGACTTTTGCTTCTTGGAACGTTCTTGGTTCATCATCTTCAATCAAAAGTAGATTTTGATCTTCATTAGCACCTGAGGTTCTTGAACTAGACCCCATAATAAAGTCATTAAATCTAGTTGGCTTAGTTGAAACCCTTGAAGAACGCCTCATAATTGGTTGAGTTTCCGTCACAGGATTAAGGTCATTATCCGCCTCGAATTGAACTTCTTGTTCGGTATTGACCGGTTGATTTTCATCAACATCATGATTATTTTCATCCTCTTGATCTTCTGCCTCAACTTCATCGGTCACACCTGGGTTAACAAATCCACAACCCGTATCAATAGAACCGTGCCATTCTATAATAAACATACCTGGGTTTAGCTCGTGTGTTTCGCATCCAGCAACATACTTCCAGCCAAGTTCCTCATTAAACTCCGCATCACGACATACCACTATCTTCTTTAGTTTTGAATTGAACAGTCGAAAACCTTTTGTACCTGGCTCGTTTCCGATGTAAATGAGTCGTGTTGACCTGTCGTCTAACTTATGTAAATATGGCCTTGTTCCCGTTGCATAAGCCACACATCCAAATACCCGCAAACCCTCCAAGTTAGGCTTTTTTCCTTTGAAAGCCTCGTATGGAGTTTGATTAACTAGAGCTCGAGTTGAAACTCTATTAATCAAGAATGTAGCGTGTCTAACTCCTTCAGCCCACATGTAGTTTGGTACGTCTCGTGCTTTCAAGATGCTTCTAGTCATTCCCATAAGAGTGCGGTTTCGCCTTTCCATGACTCCATTTTGTTGCGGTGTGTAGGGAGTGGATAGATGTCTTGTTATACCCTCGTTTTCACAAAAGTTGGTAAATTCTTTTGAAGTGAACTCACCTCCTCTATCGGTCCTTAGGGTTATAATCTTGCTTCCCGACTTCTTCTCAACTAAAGCTTTGAACTTTTTGAAGTATTCAAATGCCTCACCTTTTTCCTTCAAGGTAAAAGTCCACATAAACCGTGAGAAGTCATCAATAAGAACAAATATGTACCTGTTTCGTGCTATGGATGGTGGAGAAATTGGTCCACATAGGTCGGCATGTATAAGTTGAAGAGGATGTGTTGCCTTAAATTTTGCAGCTTTAGGAAACGCCTTCTTGGTTTGTTTTCCTACCAAACAAGATTCACACAACTTGTTCTCTTGATGAATTATTGGCAACTTTTCAATCATGCCCTTCCTTGCCATTAATTCCATCGTCTCGAAATTAATGTGACCCATCCTAGCATGCCATAACCAAGCATCATCTTCCATCTTTGCTTTGAGACACACCGGACTTCCAACTTGGAGCTTAATCTTGTAAAGTCTATTACTTGTTCTAGGAACCTTCATCAAAAGCTTGCCATCTGAGTCACGCATAGTAAGAAGGTTACCTTTCATACGAATGTCACATCCGCCTTCGGTAGCTTGCCCAAGACTAATTATGTTGCTTTTTAGCTCGGGTAGGTAATAGACTCCAGTGATTAACCGTTGCTCCCCCGTTTTCCCTTCAATGATTATCGAACCCTTCCCTTTTATCTCGATGTAGGAGTTATCACCAAACTTCACTCTGCCGGAGATATTCTCATTCAACTCCGAAAAGTATTCTCGGATCCCCGTCATGTAATTACTTGCTCCATTATCCAAATACCAAGTGTCTTCCTCGTTTGGCTTAGTATTCAATTGGTTTGGGATAATCTTTTCTTCATTCAAGAAAACTACTTCTTTAACGCTTTTCATCATAAAAAGTGTCGGGTCATCATCATCCTCCGTTTTCAAAAGGTTTGATTCATGCTTTTGCTTCTGTTCACGTCGTTCAGGGCAGTTAGAAGCAAAGTGACCAAATTCATCACATCTGAAGCATTGAATCTTTGAAAGGTCTCGACTTTTGTTCTTCTTTTGATCCGTATTGCTCCCGGAGTTGTTTTGGTTTCCACGGTTGCGGTTATTAGCTTGACCACTACCTCGAGATTTGTTTTGAGAAGAAAAGTTTTGACCTTTACCGTTGCCACCAGAGGAATTCCTTCCTCGACCTTTCTTATCATATCTTTCAGCCCTTCCGAACATCAACTTGCCTTGATCTTCAGAAGTGGTGTCAACACCCTTCATTCTTCCTTCAAAAGCTTTCAACCTTCCAATTGCTTCTTGAAAAGACATAGTATTCAAGTCAGCAAATTGTTCTATTGAGGCAACAATTGCAACATACCTATCTGGAACGGATGCAAGTAGCTTCTTAACAAGTTTCTTGTCTTCATAAACTGTTCCCAAGCTATTGACTTATGTTACAATTTTGCCTAACCTAGCCGCAAAGTCATCGATTGATTCGTTGACTTTCATCTTTAAAGATTCGAATTCCGTCTCCAAGGTTTGCAACCTTGCGTCTCGAACCCGATCAACACCCACATACCTGGTCTTCAAAGCTCCCCAGATTTCTTTGGCTGTGTTGAATTGTGAAACTTGAAAAACAAGTTCTTCTGGAATCGCCTGGAAAAGTAACGCAACTGCCATGTGATCTTGCTTAGCAACAACTTGTGTTCCTTCCCCTGGTTCCAGTGCATCGAGTATTCCATGGACTCGGAATACCGCTTTAACTCTTATTGCCCATATGTTATAGTTCGTGCTTGTTAACATTGGACATTGAAGAGCCGTCTTAGAATGTTCAATAGATGGTGGTTGACTCGACTCGCCTTGCACCATCTTTCTTGAACGCCTTTTGTAAGTTACCGGTGTAGTTGGATTGACTTCCAGCCCTAGAGCACGCTTGTTTTACTTCTTGCCTAAGTAAACCAAGTGTAAAGTTTGAAACTTTATGTTCGACTGACTTGGAAACCCTTTAGTCGACTGCTTGGAAACCCTTCTGTGATCGACTAATCTTGGAACCCTTTAGTCGACTTGTTTGGAAATCCTGCTGTGATCGACTAAGCTTTAACCTTGCTCTTGATACCAATTCAAGACCCACAACTGATCGTAGTTTACAAGCAGAAAGACAAAAACGATAACCAGATACTAGAATATGCTCACTAGTATTAATCAGAAAATTACTTGCTCACTAGTATTAATCAGAAAAACTGATCGTAGTTCACAAGCAGAAAGACAAAAACGATAACCAGATACTAGAATATGCTCACTAGTATTAATCAGAAAATTACTTGCTTACAAAAACTGATATTGAATGCATTATGACAAACCACAGCTCGGTTTGTATATATAGGTGTTAGAATTTGCTTTCTAATCCTACTACAATTCTAATAAAGCAAGATAGTCCTTAACAAATAAGGAGTCCTAATTAGACTAGAATTGTAAACTTCCATATGCTTGGAAACTGTTTTGTCTTCCATCTGCTCGGTCAGACAATTTTCCAACAATATGACCTTCTAATTTGTTGATATCTAAATAATGTAAAGTCAACAATGATAAGTTCCCAATGGCAGCAGGGATAGGCACTGAAAATTGATTCCTGTCTAGTACAAGAACTTGTAGCTTTTGAAGTTTACCAACGCTAGTGGGAATTCTTCCTTTGAATCTATTATTTTCTAAAACTAAAGTGGTCAAACCAACTAGACTACCTATACTTGAAGGGAGGCTTCCAAATAACTGATTGTGTCCTAAATGTAGAAAGCTGAGTTGATGAGAGAGATTACCTATTGACATAGGAAGCACTCCTACAAAGTCGCAATTTGAAAGATCCAAAGTTACTAATCTGGTGCAGTTTTTCAAAGAATCAATAAACTTCATGTCATCAGCTTCTCCGCGTCCATGGAAGTTGTTATCACTTAATCTAATATTATTAATATCTCTTAGTTTTGAAAAGTCGATAGTCAACTTCCAACTAAAATTGTTTTCACTCATTTCAAGATGTCTTAATTTAGAACAATTAGAAAGAGAAGGTGGAAGAACTCCGGTCAGTTCGTTAGTCCTTAACTGAAGTATCTCAAGATTTGGGAGCTGATTACCAATTTCTGAAGGAAGACTACCAGTGAGGTGATTGCCAGCTATGGTTAAATAAACTAGGAGTGAGAGGTTGAAAATGGAATGAGGGATGCTTCCATATAAGTTGCAGCCCCCAGACTCAAATACCGTCAAGCTTTTCCAATGACCCAAGGTATCTGGAATGCTCCCACCCAATGGGTTCCCGACAGCATCGAACACTTCCATTGATGTTATATTCCCCAAGAAAGGTGGGATTCCACCTGTTAACTTGTTGAGCTGAATTGCAAGACGAGCAAGTTTTGAGAGTAAACTCATTCCCTTGGGTATGCTTCCAGTTAGCTCATTTTGATTGAGCCAAAGGTCTTCAAGGTTAGAACAACCAGACAAGTTTGTTGGAATGACTCCACTGAATTTGTTTGTATCAAGATAAAGAATACGTAGCCTAGATAGACGACCAAGTTCATGAGGAATGGTTCCTTGAATGCTGTTGTTCGGGAGAGAAAGCTTACGAAGGAAGCTGAGGTTTCCTACATGAGGAGACAACGAGCCTTCTAAGCCTTTCGAGAACAGTCGTAAAGCAGTCACTCGTTTGTGCCGCTTTCCACATGAAATACCACTCCAGTCACAGTAATGAAAGGAATGGTTCCACGAGGTTAGAACTCTGTATGGGTCGGTGATCTGTGACTTAAATGACAGCAATGCGTGATAATCAGTCTGATTACCACCATAGGAAGCAGATATTGCGGCGGATGTGAGACATGTTATCGCGAGACCGTAAAAGAGAAAAGAAATAAGAGAGGAAGATGATAAGTGAATTATTGCTTGTGGTGACTTCATTTTTGGAAATTTACTTGAAATTGTGAGAACAAGTATTGGCTTTTTATAATTAGTTTTGCATGTTAATGTTCGTGACATGCAACTGGTGAAATGAATGGATTGCACAAATTTCTTATCATCTTGAGTTTACTGGAAGCATACCCATCTAGAATGCCACAAATTTCCACAAATTTCTATGTAAGAGAAGACTTTTAAGAAGACGACAATAAGATTCATTGTAGCATATCAATCATGCAACCCAAGTAGCATCACCTATGGTCTATCATCCACACATTCCTTCTCAGCTTGACAAAGACAATTTGACTGGTAAATTATAATTTGAAAGTATTACATTTCTTTATTCGAGTTCATTTGCATATTTTAATCGTTTAAACGAGTCAGTTGTAATATGCACATACGCCGTTTGATAAAATGTCTCAGTTAAATACTTACAAGATAGGAGAACTTATTTGAGTGTATACTCATTAAAAAAGTTTGAGAAGAAAAGAAGAAAAAAGTTTTTTGACACTTGATTATATTCAAAATAACAACGAAATTATCTGATCTTAGAAAGCTAATAAGATTAACTTCCAGGTTAAACCTTGAGCAACAACACATAAAAAGTTTAAACTGTTTTATGTGGACACAAGTGTTTTTGATAGTAAATATGATATTGGGTTAGATTCCTCTTCTGTCTGCTGGTTTGAAAGTTTTTGTTGGTAATATGTGGCTTAGATTGCCGGGTTTTGGTTATTTCTTTGCTGGTAATTATCTTGTTAAGATGGCTGGATTTCATTTTGCTTACTTTGAAGAAGCTTTGGCAGATCATGGAATGAATGCTGTTTGGACCAGCTCAATATCAGGGTTTCAGTGGCCTAATTCAGAAGTGGAATTTGAAGACCCTGTAAAGAGTTTTTGCGATGTTTAATTGTGGTGTTTCAAAGGTAATTTGAGAGGGAAATATGTTTTTGAAAATGTGAGACTTGGTTTGCTTTGTTTGATGTTTAAAAATTCAAGACAAGATATTGTGGAGTTGGGACCTTTGTGTAGTAAATTGTAATGGTGGTAATATTATAAGTTTTGGTTAATGGGTAATTATTTGTGCAGGATATATAGTGATATGGGTAGGTTTGGTATTAATTTTGGAGGGAAGTGGTTGTTTGTCGCTTTTGGCCTGGTGTAACTATTTTCTACATGTACACAGAGAAGACTTTTAAGAAGACTTGGGATATTGCATGTATCGTAGACAAGTAACTGTAAGTGAAATACAACGTATAACATTATAAAATAACACTCAAAACTCAAACATTTTATGAAGAAGAATTAATATTTAAATGAAGAGTATGGAAAATTTTCATATTTTGTAAGAAAGTATAAATAACAGTTACTATTGGGTTAATCCCAATCGACCCATCACAATACCCAAAACGACCCGGTCGACCCAGAAGTCAAACATAGAAAGTCAACAAAGCAGTTTTATGGCAGTTACAAGAAAACGGTTATAGTGGCAGTTACAAGGCCATACGACACAACTGTTGGTTGAAACAAACCAACACAACTATTCTTTGTACCGTTTCATTACATATATATACTTGTAAACTCATGTATGAAAAGATGATGACTGATAAAATAAGAAAAGTCTTTTGATTCAACTGTTTCTTGTTATTATTGGTATATTTTGATTAAAGATCCATAAAAACGGGACAACAGTTACTTAGTTATTAAAAAAAAATACTTCTGGTGTGATGGCGACGGCTCGACCGTGTTCGCCAGACGAATAAGGTTATATGGTAATGGATATGTTCTTTGGAGCTGAAGTTACTTATCCTCAGCCTGGAGAGGATTCCAGCCCTTCTATTGCTGTTGTCGGTTCAGTTGTTTTTGGGTACTTTATTTGTATTTTTAAAGGTTATTTGACCATTTGACTGAAATAAGCTTATTGGTTGATCTGAGTTTATTCAAGTAAATTTTATAACTTAAATAAGCCTATTTTAGTGTTTGGATAGGCTTGTAAGCTTGGGCTTATCAGCTTATATAAGGGAATTTTCATAAGATCGCTGCTTACACAAACATTCCCTTTCAAAATGAGCCAAACGGGTCATAGTTTAGTGATGAAACTTCAAACTTCCCAAAGTGTTCTATTGCAATATTAAGAGGATTATGTGATCAACTGGGCTTGTTATATAGTTTTATTCAAACTATGTTGATTAATATTGGTGTATCTTATCCCAAGCGGGTCAAACGGGTAACTGGGTAGGCCAGTTCAGACAGCTAAAAAAGTCCCCCATAATGTTTCTAAATATTTTACTATTGACGGTAAAATAAGTTACACAAAAAGTTGTTTGGCCAGCCTAACTGTTTAAACTTGTATCAGACCGACCCAATTTGACCCATTTGCCACTGTCACGTATTTTATAAGATATGTGTACTGTTTAAGTTCTTAGAAGCTTGTTTTCTATTTTATTTTA
The DNA here is from genome assembly GCA_019973895.1 of Chrysanthemum seticuspe. Taxonomy (NCBI): domain Eukaryota; kingdom Viridiplantae; phylum Streptophyta; class Magnoliopsida; order Asterales; family Asteraceae; genus Chrysanthemum; species Chrysanthemum seticuspe. Next base: position 19,133,864 of record BPTQ01000009.1, on the reverse strand, counting down.
TAGGTGGTTGCTTCAATGGACTGGCCACAAGTAACCAGGTACAAGGCATTAGTATCAGCTGCACAGGTACACATACAGGAGATCATCAATGATTTATACAACACCTTAACTGATAACTGGATTAGGTAATCAGTTAAACTATTTAAAAATTATTTCGATTTGGTCTTGTATTAAGTTTAGGGTAACTGGATTCTTGTTTTACTCGTTTGTAGGGAACGTTTGATATCTTTTAAGAAGTCAACTGGCCATAAGCCTCACCGCGTAATATTCTATAGGTGGCATTTCATTCCATATCCTATCCTATCTTAGTGATATGTTCTAATTTTTTGCTGTGTTAAATCTAATAACCATATTGAATGTTACAGGTGTTGCTGAATAACATGGACAAGATCCGCAAGGTAGTTCTCCTTTCTACATTTATTATTATAAAACACGTCAAAAGCACGTCTGTTCTCTTTTTTAACATATGCAGCTGGATGATACAACCAGACTTGTCTTTCACTGGAAGAAAACTACAGGCCACCTGTAACATTCATTGTAAATTTTTCAGGAACTGTTGTGGACACTAAGATATGTCACCCAACCGAGTTTGATTTCTATTTGTGTAACAACAGTACAATATAAACGAAACATGTCAACCGTTTTAAAACTAAAATCTCCAAAACAATATGATGACCAAGACAGACTCACGAATTCACATACTGGAAAAAATAAGCGAAACACATACGATAACCATATATAAATAACGAGTTTATTGGCCCACGTGTTGCAGCGGATATGGAAACATTGGTGGGTTATGTTATTTGGGTTGCATTTTATATAAAATCTATTAAAGCAAGAAAGTGTATCACCCTTTTGAATTTGGGTTATTTAGGAAATTTTCTCGTCTTATTTTCTCTCGATTTTGAAAGTGCAAGAATTTTTTTTCTCTTCTTATGTTGAGGTGCAACCATTGTGACATCACAATACAAGGGTTTTTCTACAATTACTGATGTTATTAACAACTATAATTTGAAAGGTATTGTGTTTTTTTATTCGAGTTCATTTGCATATTTTTAATCGTTTAAACAAGTCAGTTGTAATATGCATAAGCCGTTAGATAAAATGTCGCAATGAAATACTTACAAGATAACTCATTTTAGCATAAATCCTTTTGGTTCTATGAATCTTGGTGACACTTGAAGGAATACGAACTTATAGGATTGGAGAACTTATTTGACAGCTTGATTAGATTCAAGATAACATTATCTGATCTTAGAAAGCTAATAAGATTAACTTCCAGGTTAAACCTTGAGCAACAACACTTAAAAAGTCTAAACTGTTTTGATAGTAACTATTTGTTGCTCTTTACTTAAAATTAAAAGAACATGCATTGGCTTTTTATCCATAGTTTTGCATGTTAACGTTCGTGACATGCGATTGATGAAATGAATGGCTTCCACAAATTCATTATCATCTTAACCAAGACTTTTCATTGAGTATGCAATTTTTATAGCAATTATTAATTGGCGGTAAAGACATCTCTAGATTCCACATATAGGACGGACCAATATTTGCAAATAAAATGAATAGATTATAATTACAAAAAGTTTAGTATAAACAATAACTAATAAGAAAATAATAAATTCCTTTATTATACTTTGCTGTTGAGACACTAATCTAGTACAAGCTTCAAACTTGAAGAGACTATGATATTTTCTAAATTTAATGTTTAACGTTCACGACACGCAAATTGTGAAGATAACGCCATCCACAAATTCGTTATCAGCTTGAACAAAACAATATTTGATTGATAATAACCAGTTTGTATGTATACTCAAAGAAGACTTTAAAGAAGACTTGAGATTTGATTTGGAAGACGACATTTAAATTTCATTGTGACATTAATCATGCAACCCAATTTGCACGGCAAGACTAGCATCACCTATGGTTTATAATCACCGAAGACTTTTAAGAAGACTTGGGATAGGGTTTTAACGCTAATTATGCAACCTATGGTCTATTATCCACATATTCCTTCCAAGCTTGGCCAAGACAATTTGATTGATAATAACTATTTTCCATGTATAATGGATCACAGGATACTTATAAAAAGACTTGGGATATGGAAGACTACACATATATTGTATATCGTAGTTGCAAGAGTATTATAAAATGTAGATTGACATAAAAGCTAAACACAACTACTTAGCGTGTTTCCAATAGGAGACATCTACTTAGCGTGTTTAAACAAAATTCAAAAGCTAAACCCCTGGTGGCTAAACACTATTTTTCAAAAACGGTCGCCAAACACTGTTTCTTATTAAGTTTCCTAAGTGCAATTATCAGATGTTCAAAACATGGATATATAGTTTTTTAAAGTAGCAACAAGGAACAACAAACAATTAGCAGAAACAAAATCAATGGATGAATGTGATGGCAACAACATATATAATAAGTAGATGTGTGATATATACATGTGTTGTGCGTGTAAGTTTGGGGTTTACAAGTATTGGCTTTTTATCCTTAGGTTTGCATGCTAAGTTGTGACATGCAACTGGTGAAATGAATGGATTCCACAAATTCCTTATCATCATATCGACCAAGACTTTTAAGAAATTCTGATATTTTCAAATATTAATGTTTAACGTTCGCCACACACTTAAATTGTGATCGAAGAGAATGCCATCCAAGAATTTGTGGGATAGAAATCTGGTGGTGGTCTTGGGTACTAGTAATTTTGGTTACTGTCAAATGGTGGTAAGATTATAAGGAATGATATTGGGTTAGATTCCACTTCTATAGTGGTGGTAAGATTATAAGTTTTGGTTATATAAGATTAACTTCCAGGTTAAACCTTGAGCAACAGCACATATGAGTGTCTTCAATAGTAACTATTTGTTGCTCTTTAGATATTTGAAGTTATTGTTTTGAAATAATAATATGATACATATATGTTCTATTATCTGTTCTTTGTGGGATAGAAATCTGCTGGTGGTCTTGGATACTAGTAATTTTGGAATTTGTTGGTTACCGTCTTTTTGGTCTTGGCACTTAGCTGGTTGGTATTTATGTTTGGGTTTTGGTTATTTCTTTGCTGTTAAAAATCTTGTTAAGATGGTTGGATTTCATTTTGGCTACTTTGAAGAGTGTTTGGCAGATCATGGAACGAATGGTGTTTGGATTTCAGTAGTCTAATCCAGAAGTGGAATTTGAAGAACTGGTGGAAGGTCTCAGGGACCACTTAATGCAGAAAATTCACAGCGACCACTTAATTTAAATAAAATTATTAGAACAAGATATTGGCTTTTTATCCTTAGTTTTGCATGTTAACAGTCTGTGATCGACATGCAACAGGTGAAATGAATTCCTTCCACAAATTCCTTATCATCATGACCAAGACTTAAAAGAAGACTTGGGATAGGGAAGACTTTATGCAACGTTCGTGACACGCAAATGGTGAAGACTTTTAAGAAGACTTGGGATAGGGAAGACTTATAACACTAATTATGCAACCTATGGTCTATCATCCACACATTCCTTAAAATGAAACTCATGCGGTATACCCATTACTTAAATTGGAACCTTGCTGTAAGAAACTCCACATTCAAATAAACCTTGAAATAAGAAATTACACTCAATTTAACTGTCAATGTTTGGATTCCAAAAGTACAAAAGAAACATTTCTAAATAAAGTCAAGATATAACAGCAGCATCTAACAAAAACTGAGTTGTACAACCCTTTTAAGCACAAGTTACAACTGCATAATGCACACTACATGTTACCTATTTTCCCATCCAACAACCCAAAAAACCAAACCAAACTCCCAAGTTCAGGAATTTTGTACCTAAATGGAACAAACACCATCAGTACTTGGACCATTGTTGACATCCATTGTATCGGCTTCCTTATTATCTGCTAAAACATGAAGAAACTCGGGAGGAATAGCTGCAGGGTCAAGGTCTAGACAACCCTTTGGAGCATTTGCAGATTCTTGACCCGTGAGCAAGTATGAAGGTATTTGATGCGATATTTTAAGAAAGTCTTTTTCCAGGATAACTTTTCTTTCTTTGTTGTCGAGATGTCGGTGAAACACTGTTTTAAACCCCGCAACTTTGACTAGTGGTGTGACAGTAACGCCTGTTTCTTCACTGGACTCATCAACTTCTACAAGCTCTTAAGTATGTTTTATTGTATCCAGTGTTTTATCGTATTTGTACAGAGCACAAACACTTCCTTTTTTTAGGGAAAACACGAATGTTACCGTTTCTCTGCTTTGTAAAGCTAGATTTGTGAGTAAAATAGTTTGGGGAGGTAACAGTTTCATGTTTTCCTGGTTGAAACTCGCCGAATGCTTCCAGGAACCCGGGAAATGGAAGTGGTTTCTTGTTAGGTTTTGAGCTAAGCCAGCATACTTTCATCTTAAACGGGTTCAAAGAAATTACTTTGTGAACTATGGCATAGTTCCGAGGCATCCCATCACGATCATCATAAGCAGCCCAGAGTTGACCTTCTTTGAAACATTTTTCGCTTCTTTCTATATCGAAATCATGGAAATCTGAATCTGGTACGTCAGCCTCTTTACTCTTTGAGAAGCTGTTTGCCATGTCAGCAGCTTTTACGGCCTCTGAACTCCATTCGTCCAGTTTCTTCTTTATTTCCGTAGTCGCCTTCTTTATAAGGTGATTCTTGATAGGCCCTGTTTCCTTAATTGCATCAAACCCCTTAACGTCTTGCTTTGTTTTAACAGATTTGACTTTCTTAGATGCGGATTTAGCTTCTTTTTTAGCGATCTTATTTCTCAAAGCTTCCTCTATATTAGTGTCTAGTCCAGCTTCTTCTCGATCCCTTTTTAGTGGATCCCCGCTGGGAGCTTGTACCATTACCAGCCTCAATACCCGTTATCTTACACGTTTCTGGGGCTGAAATGTTATTTCCCGTTCCTTGTGAAATTCCCGCAACTTCTAAAGAAGCATTGATATTTGGTGGTGGAATCTCAGTCGCGTGAAATGGTCCATAACAAGTGGGGCATAACATATTTCGGTTTAAATACTTTCTCAAGAATTCATACTGCAATTTGCATCTCATGCATACGGTCCAAAACGTTTTAATCTTCATCTGTTTAGTAACCGGTAAAGGAATAGAAGTGGGACCCCTCTTGGTCGTCCCATTAACTTTATCCTTTTCTTGAGAAGTTTTAATCTCTGTTAAACAAGGCTCAGGCGTCGGCTCAGGCGCTATCTGTTCATTAGACGATGCATGAGCAGAAGTGGGACCCGTCTTGGTAGTCCCGTTAACTTTATTCTTTTTTCGAGAATCTTTGACCTTTCACGTCTTAGGAGCTATCTGTTCATTTAAGGATGAAGGAACAGAAGTGGGAACCGTCTTGGTAGTCCCATTAGTCTCATCCTTTTGACTCTTCGTTTTTTTCTTCGTCTGAGTAGTAGTTTTATCCTTCTTTTGAGAAGTTGTAACCTTTGTCTGCGTATCAGAACCAACTGTCCGGGCAGCTGCACTCTTCGTGACATTGTGAGAACCATTCTTAGTTGGAGGTATATGCACACGTGAAAACACGTTCTGAGGAACCTCTGCACCTAGAGACTTTTTCTTATCGGGATGAAGTGATAAAGCTAGTCTTCCATAATGTTTCTACACAGTATCATCATCTGCTAATGGGTTCACACCAAGTATCCCATAATAATCCGATTCGCCACTAACTTTGTTTTCGGCAACAACATGCACATCCAAAACTGCTAATAGTTGGGAAATACCCTCAAGACCAGGAAACAAATTTTGCGCCTTTAAAGCAAATTTCTTTGCGCCCTTTACATCCTTTGAAGAGAACTTACTCTCAGCGATTTCTTTCGCCCTTGTGCTTCATCCTTATTGCATTCCATCCTTCACGAGTTCACGTAAGCAGTTAATCTACTTCACCACTTCCTTAATAATGCTACTACATTAATAGTTTCAAGTAAACGTGAAGATTAGGCAAATATTCTGGCCCAAGCTAATGGTTAACCAAGCTAACATGATTGATAGCGATTCTCAAACCTGATACAGATGTAGAAGTTGATAGATTAAGCATAAAGCACATGTATAAAGTATTCATAGAATGATTTCTCGCAGAAGTAAAACCATAGTAAACTATACCAGAATCCAAACACCTACTTTCCTCATTGTCATAGAACTCAAAGTTATACTGTATCCAAATACCCTATTCACCAGTCACAAACCACTGGACTTCTACAACCCGTTTTCTAATAATCTATTGCTTTTCATTTTATTTATTTCCCATTTGACCTATTATATATAAAAACTAACCAAAAGTGACCCGTTTCATGTAAATTGTCCCAAAACTAATAAATTTTCTGAGAGCAAATGGCACACGTCTTATGAGTGTCATCCTACTCTTTTCAAACTCGGGCACATCACAAAGAGGACTATCTGTTAAGACGGACAACAAAACTGTTAGTACAAACGCAATATTGTCTAAACACATGCAAATTTTATGAAATTCAGAATAACTTGCTTTTATTACTTGTATTTATTGTAGATTTTCAAGATATAATTCTGGAAAGAGTGGATGTTGGTTTGTTACATCCAACTTACTCAAATCTTGTGTCATTAAACCTTTCCGTGGCATTTTCACACTTTTGAAGGGTTTAAAACTTGAGTGAATTCTTTTATTGTACCTCAAAAACTCTATCTCAAGTGACATTAAACCTGCATCAAGTGAAAATTTGAAAAGTGAAAACGGATAATAACTGAAAAACCTAAATGTGAATCTGACTGTACAACAAACAAATACTTTAACACAACAAAAATTAATCACGCTTAGCTTTTCTTTCCACATGAACATGGACGAAGTTGGTATATACTAAAGTTATGCCATCAAGAAAGTTGTTCAATTCAGGTTATTTTACCTTTAACCTTTAGCCTGTAAAATGGGTAAACATTAAACATTCATTCGAAACTGGAGCAGTTTGATTCAGGTTATTTTTACTTCCAGTGATGTTAAACCAATGACTCGTTTGATAGTCAATACGATGCTATTGATTCGTTGGAAATAACATTAGTGCTGGATGTTAAATCCACGCTTAGAGGTTGACTGTTAAATTGCATTATCTGTTCACTCAAAGAATTTGTTCTTCTTTTTTGAAGACATCCACTAAATATTTGGAAGTGCGTATATTCATAAGGTTATGCTAATGCAAACGTCATTCATTCAACCTAAAAAAGTCCAATCCGAACTAACCCTTTCCAAACCCACAAATAATTAACCAAGCCGGTAAACCACACGTGTCAAATTAAGCCCAAACATAAGTGAAGCCACTCAAGTTCACTAGAAACCGCCGCAAAATCCCATCGAAATTTTTGGGTGAAATTCTACCCCAACCTTTGCTGCCCATTAGAATCCTAACTAAAATTGGTGAATAACTAAAAAACATAAAGACAAAAGCCATACCTTGGAGTATAGTGTGGAGATAAGCTGCATTCTTAAGTTGCACATCTTGGAGGTCGTTGGTCGTTCATACTTCCTACTCCAATGAGTCCTTCAAAGACAACAAATTATCATTCATTCTTTTTAGCATACAAAGAAAGTATCCTCATGTATATGGGGTGCACAAAATATTTCAATTCCCATGACCATCTTAAGAAACATTCTCGGGACGAATTTCAAACGAATGGTTTTACTTCCGAATACCTACATAACAATGACTCTTATATGATTTAAGTGCTTTAAATACCACATCTATTATATACATAATTAATGTAGCAACTTTGACCCATTTAATTAAGAATGGGTCAATTTGGGGTTATGTTTATAGGGAAGAGATCTAGTGAGAAGGGAAAATAAAATGAGAAGAGTGAGAAATATTCTGAGCCACACATTTCAAATGAAAAGAAGAAATTTAAAGGGAGATGCATCTACTTTTGTAGGTGCATCTGAAATGTGTAGTTGTGGTTTCTTCTCATTCTTCTCATTTCAACTTTATTTCTCATTTGATCCTCACTCTATGTTTATATACTAATAGAGATATACATTACTTTGGGTAAAGTAAAACAAATGTTTATGTATTAATAGAGATAGACTTTTGCGCCAATTCTGTAAGTTTCTAAAACTTTTGTCGAAATTTGATACATTTGACCCAAAGAGAAGATAAGGCAAGCAGATTAGGTTAACAATACATACCTACAAAAGTGCTAAAATTTTGATACATTTTAGTGGACCCCGCTGGGAGCTTGTATCATTACCAGCCTCAATACCCGTTATCTTACTCGTTTCTGAGGCTGAAATGTTATTTCCCGTTCCTTGTGAAATTCCCGCAACTTCTGAAGAAGCATTGATATTTGGTGGTGGAATCTCAGTCGCGTGAAACGGTCCATAACAAGTGGGGCATAACATATTTCGGTTTAAATACTTTCTCAAGAATTCATACTGCAATTTGCATCTCATGCATACGATCCAAAACGTTTTAATCTTCATCAGTTTAGTAACCGGTAAAGGAATAGAAGTGGGACCCGTCTTGGTCATCCCATTAACTTTATCCTTATCTTGAGAAGTTTTAATCTCTGTTAAACAAGGCCCAGGAGTCGTCTGAGGCGCTATCTGTTCATTTGACGATGCAGAAGCAGAAGTGGGACCCGTCTTGGTAGCCCCGTTAACTTTATTCTTTTTTCGAGAACCTTTGACCTTTGATGTCTCAGGAGCTATCTGTTCATTGGAGGATGAAGGAACAGAAGTGGAAACCGTCTTGGTAGTCCCGTTAATCTCATCCTTTTGACTCTTGGTTTTTTTCTTCGTCTGAGTAGTAGTTTTATCCTTCTTTTGAGAAGTAACCTTTGTCTGCGCATCTGCACTACTTACTTTGTTTTCGGCAGTAACATGCACATCCAGAACAGCTAATACTTGGGAAATACCCTCAAGACCAGAAAACAAATTTTGCGCCTACCAAATTTTTTGGCACCCTTTACATCCTTCGAAGAAAACTTACTTTCAGCGATTTCTTTCGCCCTTGTGGCTTCATCCTTATTGCATTCCATCCTTCACGAGTTCATGTAGTAAGCAGTTAATCATCTTCACCACTTCCTTAATAATGCTACTACATTAATAGTTTCAAGTAAACGTGAAGATTAGGCAATATTCTGGCCCGAGATAATGCTTAACCAAGCTACTACTTTTGATCGCGATTCTCAAACCTGATACAGATATACGAAGTTGATAGATTAAGCATAACGCACATGTATAAAGTATTCATAGAATGATTTCTCGCAGAAGTAAAACCATAGTAAACTATACCAGAATCCAAACACCTATTTTCCTCACTGTCACATAACTAAAAGTTTTACTGTATCCAAATACCCTGTTCACCAGTCACAAACCACCAACTGGACTTCTTCAACCCTTTTTCTTGTAATCTATTGCTTTTCATTTTATTTATATCACATTTGACCTATTATATATAAAAACTAACCAAAAGTGACCCGTTTGATGTAAATTGTCCCAAAAATAATAAATTTTCTGAGAGCAAGTTTGGAAGATCTGGTTACTTACTCTTTTAAAACTCGGGCACGTCACAAAGAGGACTATCTGTTAAGACGGACAACAAAACTGTTAGTACAAATGCAATATTGTCTAAATACATTCAAATTTTATGAAATTCAGAATAACTTGCCTTTATTACTTGTATTTATTGTAGATTTTCGAGATAAAACTCTGGAAAGAGTGGATGTCATTTCATTACATCCAACTTACTCAAATCATGTGTCATTAAACCTTTCCGTGGCATTTTCACACTTTTGACGAATTTAAAACTTGAGTGAATTCTTTTATTGTACCTCAAAAACTCTATCTCAAGTGACATCAGAACCTGCATCAAGTGAAAATTTGAAAAGTGAAAACGGATAAGAACTGAAAAACGTAAATGCGAATATGACTGTACAACAAACAAATATGTTAACGCAACACAAATAGTTACAACATAAAATAATCACGTTTAGCTTTTACTTCCTACTCCAATGAGTCCTTCGGAGACAACAAATTATCACTTTATCAGTCATTCTTTTCAGCATATAATCTTTCAATTCCCATGACCATCTTCAGAAGCATTCTCGGGACGAATTTCAAACAAATGGTTTAACTTCAGAATACCTACATAACAATGATTCTTACATAACTAATGTAGCAACTATGACCCATTTAATTAGGAATGGGTCAATTTGGGGTTATGTTTATATATTAATCGAGATATACTTTTTCTTTGGGTAAAGTAAAACAAATGTTTACGTATTAACAGAGATAGACTTTTGCGCCAATTCTGTAAACTTCTAAAACTTTTGTCAAATTTTGATACATTTGACCCAAAGAGAAGATACGGCAAGCAGATTAGATTAACAATACATACCTACAAAAGCGCTAAAATGTATCATTCAAAATTTATAGTAGGTTTAATAAATATGAAGAAATAGTGGCCAACAATGCACATTCTGAAGTGTATCATATTATATGTCTAAAACGCACCTTGCTATTGAAATACATAAATAAATATATGCAATATTATAGGACATTGGATGATTTCATAACTTACGGATATCATTCAGAAATAAGGACCTTGTCTTAACATGCTTATATACATTCAAAAAGTAACAAGTGGCACAAAAAAAAAAAGACTGTGTAGCATAACGATTTTATATATTCAATGGCGATTTATATAATCGACGGGATTCCTACAGGTCCATAAGGCCAGCGGAAACCAATGAGGGCAATTGCAGTTAACTTGCCGACTATCCTTATAGCCTATTTAATCTATAAAATCAAATACAATACCTAACACTTGCAGCATACTTCTATAGAAGTAATGAATTGTACTTACGCGCGTAACAGAATTGCAGACAAAAAAAAAGTTTGGCCACTAACCCTTTAACAATCTATTTCATAGAGGCATAAAAACAAACAGTTGATGTGCATACATATATAAACCACTAATCAACACCTTAATTCATCAACTATCACAATTTTAAAACAAACCCATATCGATTATATAAATTGCAAAAAGGGTATTTTGATATCTTTAATTACACATAATAAAACTAATTATAAATTAAATAAAAATAAAAATCAGTTAAATAGTCAACTAGTTCAGTTACAGTAATGATTAGCAGACGAACTCGAGCTCTCAACTGGATCTAAACTTCCGGCCAACGGAGGGGAACTGGTGACCGGCGCTGGTGACGGAGGTGCGGTGCTGTCATTGGTGGTTGCGACTGCCATTGGTGATGGTGGAGTAAGTTGTTGGTGAGTTGACTTTTAATGATGGGAAAGTGGAGAGTACATATAATAGTGTTTCTCAATTGTTTATACGGGATGATTTGCCTTTTTTTTTTTATTATTTAAAAAAAAAAAAAAAAAAACATAATTTTATACAAGTTGTATGCATACCATACAACATGTATGACTATAAGTGATAAAAGAACAAAAACATTTAGGGGCCGTTTGGTTCGAAGGAATTCGATGTAATATGTTGTAATTGTAATCCGAATTACATTACAATCCTGTTTGGTTGGCAGGATGAATGGAATTGTAATTCAGATTACATTACATCTGGTGTTTGGTTTGCAACGTAATGTAATTGAATTACAACCAATTACGTCCAGTGATGTAATTCAGATTACATAGCAAACTTGATGGAATGTGTTGTAATTCAGATTTTTACGAGTTAAATATCAGTATTTATCTTTCATCGTTATTATTATTATATTATTTCATTTAAAAAATAAATAATAATTATAATAATTATTTGTATATTATATATAAATATCTAAATAAATAATTAATTTTTTTAATAATTATTTTATATTAAATTTATAATTTGTATTTACTATTTTATTTAAAAAGTATTATTATTATTATTATTATTATTATTATTATTATTATTATTATTATTATTATTATTATTATTATTTTTAATACTATTATTATTATTATTATTATTATTATTATTATTATTATTATTAAGTAATATTATTTATTATTATTATTATAATATTATTAAGTAATATTGTTTATTATTATTATTATAATTATTATAATTATTATTATTATATTTATTATTTAGTATTATTTTACTATTATTATTATTATTATTATTATTATTATTTTATTAATTATTATTATTATAATATTATAATTGTATCATTATTATTATTATTATTATATTTATTATTTAAAAATAAAAATAATAATAATAATAATAATAATAATAATATCTATTATTTATTATTATTATTTATTATTATTATTATTATTATTATTATTATTATTATTATTTAATAATAATAATAACAATTATAATTAATATAATAATAATAATATTATTATTATTATTTATTTTTATTTATTTTTAATATTATTATTATTAATTATTAAGTATCATTTTTTTATTATTACTATTTATTATATTATCATTAATTATTATTATTATTTTAATTATTATTATTTTATTATTATAATAATTATTATTATTATTTTATTTTTATTATTAATATTATATTTTATTATTTTATTATTATTATTATTATTATTATTATTTTATTATTATATTTTTATTATTAATATTCTTTTTTATTACTATATTATTATTATTATTATTATTATTATTATTATTATTATTTATTTTTATTATTATTATTATTATTTTATTATTATTATTATTACTATTTATTATTATTATTATCGTTATTATATTAGCTTTTTAAGTTTTATAAAAAAAATTGAATTACATTACGTTGCGAGTAAACCAAACACATTGACAGATTTCATCAATTACAATTACAACATATTACAATTAGAACACATTCCAATTCTTTAAATTACAATTACATCAAATTACAATTCCTTCCAAAGATTACAATTCATTCAAAAACATTCTGTGAACCAAACGCCCCCTTAGTATGCAAATCAACCTCTTCTTATATACTACTATATACTAGCAGGGTACTTGCGCGATGTGGCGGCGGATACCCTGAAATAAAAAATTTCAATAAACCATGTTTTATAATCTAAACCATTTTATGTGACGATAAATTTGCGGATGCCAAAAGTTTCATGTCGCATATTTCAACTTTTTATAATATTATAGTAGGGTACCCGCGCGTTGCGATGGCGGGTATCAAGTAATAAAACTTTCGGCAAAAAATGTTTTCAATTTTATGTTTTCTCTTACAATAACTTTACCAATAGCGAAAACATATTGAGTTTGAGTAACTTTAAAAAAAGTGATGATAATATCAAACTAATTCACATAAAAACAATTGAAAGTGGCGTGATTTTATGTTGCGGTAGTCAATAATGTTATGAGGTTATGGTCAAATTAGTTGATAGTGATCCGTAGTCACAAGTAAGTAGAAATATTTTTTTTTACGAAATATATATATAATTTTGAACATGTTTGTATCATTAATATTGTTTATTACATTTGTCTCATGTAAATAAAAGATATAAATAAAAGAGTACTTATAATGTATACATCTTGTAAGTATATATTTATGAAAAAATGTTTGAATCATTAATATTGTTTATAACACTTGTCCCACATAGATAGAAGATATAAATAAAAAAATGTTTATAATGTAAAGAAAATGTACATGTTTAAGCAATCATTTAGAGTTATTCATGAAAAGTATAATAATTAATATACTAATATATTAATCATTGAATTAGCACTTAGCACTTTGCATCATTTGTCTTAAAAAAATTGTCCCGACTTTTACAAAAAATCGTTTTTTACTTTTGTGGTTAATTTTATTTAAAATAATTCAAAATTTATTTAGATTGGTTCTCGAAACACTCTTACGATATAATAATAGTTTTGGAACTTTGTAGTTTTGCATGCATTTTAAAATCATATTCATTTATATGTGCATTTTTGCATTAAAACTAAACTAATTAAAAAAGAAATAATAAATGAAGCATTAAAATGTTGTGGAAGATAAATTAGTAAAAGCTATTTATTGTCTACATTATGCATTAAAATTTGTAATGCTTAAAAAACACATTAATGACATTTTAAAAAAAATTAGGAGAGATGGTCATCCCTCCATTATAAGTAGTATAGATAAAGGAGATAGATATAAAAAGAGTAAATTGCATAAATCATCCTTGAACTTTGGCCAAATTGTATGTTTCGTCTTAATTATTTTTAAAGTGCAAAAATCGTCCCTATGAGAAACCTTTGAGCAAATTTTCATCTCTAGCTGGGACAAAAATTGCATGTTTAAATGTGACAAATTGCACGTTTTGTCGCAACTAGGGTTTAAAAGTGAGAACCCTTTGGTGATGGTGACGTGGCGTTGTTGGTGAGTTGACGTTTAAAGACGGGAAAGTGGAAAGTATATAGTGTTTCTCAATTGTTATATACAATAATAAAGAGAGATATAAAAAGAGTTTGTACACTTTTTTTCTTTCTTAATTTGCACACCTTTTTTGTAAAGAGTAATCCGGTCTGATCTTATTTTATCCATTTATATCGTGAATTGATTTGCATTTATTTTTGAATGAGACTTTTCAATTGATGATTAAATTAAAACTATTGACTTTTTGAAAATTTCCGTTCTACGTTGTTTAGTTATGATTCTTGATGAATTATGGATTTGCAAATTTTGGAATTGTCTTAAAATTTTGGATCTCATAATCGTGTAATAAAGCAAGGTGCGTTCAGTTTTACCAACAAAAAAAATGATTTTTTCACACCCCAAAAATGGCGCAGCGGAATGACATTTACGGGGCATGACTTCATAGTCAAGAACACAAGTTACAATAATCCCAAGAGTCGGGTGTAGAATAGACTTGATATATAAGTTCACCAACTTTATGAAACCTTAATATAAGCTAAATGCATAATTCCTCAAAACGCAGTCCATGAGGGTCTTGTCATACATCTGCTAAGCCGCCAATTCAAACTCAAAACGCGGTGCTGTCATTGGTGGTTGCGACTGCCATTGGTGATGGTGGAGTAAGTTGTTGGTGAGTTGACTTGTAAAGACGGGAAAGTGGAGAGTACATATAATAGTGTTTCTCAATTGTTTATACAAGATGATTTGCACTTTTTTTATTATTATTATTATTTTATTAGAAAAAAAACATAAATATACTGTATATAAAGGAGATAGATATAAAAAGAGTAAATTGCATAAATCATTCTTGAACTTTGGCCAAATTGTATGTTTCGTCTTAAATATTTTGAAAGTGCAGAAATCGTCCCTGTGAGAAACCTTTGAGCAAATTTTCATCCCTGGTTGGGACAAAAATTGCATGCAAAAAAGTGCTAAATTGCACGTTTCGTCCCGACTAGGGACGAAAAATTGCTAAAAGGTTTCCTCCATGGATGATTTCTGCACTTTCGAAATGGTTGGGACGAAACGTGCATTTTGGCCAAAGTCTAGGAACGATTTATGCAATTAACTCTATATAAAAATCCAAAAGTGTTTATGATTAAAGGTTAGTTGAGATCAGAGCATCCGTAATTAGGCGGTGTTTGTTTCGGCTTATATATGGACTTATTAGCTTATATGAGTTCGGCTTATATAACATAAGCCACAAAATTGTGACTTATGTTATATAAGCCGAACACGGCTTATGTTATATAAGCTTAAACAAACACCCGACTCTCTTTGATTGGGCAAATCACGAATCCGTGAGGGATGGTTTGTACACTTTTTTTCTTTCTTGGGTTTTGCTAATCTTTGCCCACTGGGCATTTGTTTAGCTATACATATAAGGAATGTTGAAGTTAATCAATATCAAAATGATAATCAATTACGGTAATTATGGAGATGAATAAATGTTCATTAAATGCATTTTTTGATTTAAAAGGAAATTTTGTCTTCATTAATTGCGCTTAATCCTTTACCCAGTGGGCATAGATTAGCAAAACCATTAAATTAAATAGATGTACAAGATTTTCATTTTGTTTAAATTGCGTGTGAAGATACGTGTTTCAGTCATAATTGTATAACATAGATCTGTAGATAAAACTATTGACTTGACCACCTCAAAAGGTTTCACCACCTCAAAAGGTTTCACCACCACCATCAAATCCCCTCAATACTACTGTCGTCGTCGTACTATTGTTTTCTCTAAAAGAAACTTGACCACCTCAAAAGGTTTCACCACCACCATCAGTCAAATTAATATAAGACAAATCATGTCCATCATACATTGAAACATTCACGCGCATTCCTTAAATGGACGAACGCACGAAAATTCATCTACATTATGTAACTTTTCATATAGCACTCATCTCGAAACCAAATTCCATATTAACAGTCTAGTATCCACCTCTAAGTAAAACTCTTAATATTATAGATCAATAACATTAACTACTTATAACAGAAGTTCCATCCTATACCTAACCATTTAACAATCCACATTACATAAATCCAAAACCGCTAAACACATTAAATACAATACATTATGTAGCTATAAAAAATCAAATAAAAATAATTATAAATTAAATAAAATTAATAATTAGTTAAATAGTCAAATAGTCAACGCGATCTTCAAATTCAGTTACAGAACTTGCATATCCAGCTGATTAGGAGATGACCTCGAGCTCTCAACCGGATCTAAACTTCCGGCCAACGGAGGGGAACCGGTGACCGGCGTCGGTGACGGAGGTGCGGTGCTGTCGCTGGTGGTTGCGACTGCCATTGGTGATGGTGACGTAAGTTGTTGTTGGTTGCGACCACCACCCTCTAGCACCACCATCAAATCCCCTCAATACTACTGTCGTCGTCGTACTATTGTTTTTCTTTAAAAGAAACTTGACCACCTCAATAGTGCATAAGAACATTCAAAAGGTTTCGCCACCACCATTAGTCAAATTAATATAAGATATATACTGTCCATCATACCTTGAAACATTCACACACATTCCTTAAACGGACGAACGCATGAAAATTCATCTACATTATGTAACTTTTCACAAAGCACCTGACGAAGCATATAGCACTCATCTCGAAACCAAATTCTGTATTAACAGACTAGTATCCACCTCTAAGTAAAACTCTTAGTAATATTATAGATCAATAACCGCCACACCGCGTCTCAGCATCTATCAATCTTAAGCCTTAACTACTACTTATAACCATTTAGTTTCACTTTTTCTCAAAGACGACTATAATAAAATTAATTATAAATTAAGTTAAAATAATAATCAGTTAAATAGTCAACTAATTCAGTTACAGAACCTGCATCCAGCTAATTATGCAGGAGACAAACTCGAGCTCTCAACCGGATCTAAGATTCCGGCCAACAGAGGGGAACCGGTGACCGGCGTCGGTGATTTGTCCATTGATTGTGACGGAGGTGCGGTGTTGTCGCTGGTGGTTGCAACTGCCATTGGTGATGGTGACGTAAGTTGTTGGTGAGTTAACGTTTAAAGACGGGAAAGTAAAGAGTACATAGTGAATTGATTTGCATTTTTTTATTTATTTTTTTACGACTGTCAGTGACACTTGGGGGCGTTTAGTTGGGGAATATTTGGGTCATTTGCATTTTAATTTCCTTTAAATATTTTGTTTGGTAACTCAAATGAAGTAATTTACAATTTCACAAATTGCCAAAATGGAAATAATTATAATGCCTCCAAAAAGTGAAACAATTTTAATTAACTTGGAATTTTTTTTTATAAACTTTTTTTCTTATTGTTTTTTTTTAAACTTTTAAATAGAATATTTATGAAACCTTTTTTATAAATTTGTTATAAACTTTTTTTTATAAACCTTTTTTAATTAATTTTTTATAAACTTTTTTTATAAATTTTTTATAAGTTTTATTTATAAACTTTTTTTTTATAAATTTTTTATAAACTTTTTTTGTAAATTTTTTATAAACTTTTTTTATAAATTTTTTAATAACTTTTTTACAAAAAAAAATTTATAAAAATTTTAAAAACTTTTTTATATATTTTTTTTAAAAACTTTTAAATATAATATTTATGAAATTTATATTAAAAAGAATATAAACTATTATTAATTTCTGTCAACCAAACATGCGAAGGTATTTTAAATTCCGGAATTTTAAATTCTCAAGAATTTAAATTTTCTACAATTTAAAATTCCGGCATTTCAAATTCTCCAAACAAACGCCCTCTTAAACTTTTTGGTTGTTGTAACTTGTAAGTTTAGATCTTTTGAGATATTTACGTTTTAGAGTTAATTTCATTTTTTGTTCATGTGGTATAGTCAAATTGCAGGTTTGGTCCTTAAAACTTTAAAAGTGCAATGATAGTCCCTATTTTGAAGTTTGGATTGCATTTTTGGTCCTTAAACGGTGTGAAATGACCAAATTACCCTTGTCTTCTCTGAATAAGACAAAGGGTATTTTAGTCATTTTACTTTATCTAAGGACAAAAATTGCAATCCAAACTTCAAAACGAGGACTATCATTACACTTTCAAAGTTTTAGAGAATTTGGCCATACCACAGGGACCAAAAATGCAATTAGCTCAAAGTTTTATTTAGGTTGGTCGGCAAAGGGCAGCTGAGCCTCTCACCTTGCAACCAACTCACGCAGCATCACCTTGCTAAACTAGTCCACTCATGCGCGAACGGAGGTTCCCAAGACCAAATAAGATGAACAGCTCACCTTAAGTATCCCTCATGTTTTATTATTTTTTATTTTCTGTGTGAATGTGTGTGTGGTATTTAGTGGTGTATATTTGTATAAGGTGGGTAGTTTAATGAAAGGTGAATATGTAGTATCCTTGCCCACAAAAAGGTGAGTGGGGGTGAGGGGAAGTGAGAGGAGAGAGAAAGTTGATGTGGCACTGAAGTGTAGAGGTGAGTGACTCACCTCCTTGCCATCCGGCCTTAGAGCCTGGGGTATCGTGGTGCCATTCATGGCGCCAACCCACCAAATGGCGCACCACTACGAGACTAGCGCTTTATTTGCCAGCCCACGCCATTCTTTCTTTTTCTTTTTTTAAACCAACGGCTAGTTTGTGTTTATTTTTTAATGTGTGTAACGGCTATATAGCCAGAATGCACAAATTTATAAAAGTTTTACCCCAAAAAATTCTATAAATTCCTCCTTTATTCTATCAATTATCACAAACTCTTCTAATTTAATCTCTACTTCAATAATACTTTTTTTCTTTCAACTATGGATCCAAACAATCCCAACAAATTCTCCACCTACGACCGTTATGGTGTTTACTTTCAAAACGACCCAGATCGATATATCCAGGGTTATACGGCGTATGAACAACTTCTAGGTTTGTGTGATCAAGAAGCCGGTGGATCAGGATCGGGTATTAAGAGGATGAGGCAATACATACCACGTGACCGAGAAGAAGCGGAACAACGTTTAATCGACGACTATTTTGGTGAAGGTGACACTCCACCTAAGTATATGGAAGAGAAGTTTAGGCAAAGGTATCGTATGAGTCCTACACTTTTCAATAAAATAGTCAACGATATCTTTAGCCATGATGTTCGACCTATTCCCGAGTACTTTAATTTTTTTAGACAACGTTACGATGCTACCGGTCGTTTAATTATTGGTCCTGTTTTGAAGTGCACATTCTTCATCCACCAATTGGCGTACGACACTGCGCCTAATGCTTTTGATGAATACTTGCAAATCAGTGAATGTTGTTCACGACAACGTTTTGAGAAATTTACTAAATGCATACATATTTTATACACTGAAGGGGTATTTAAGAAATCCCACTTCAACGGAAGTTGAAAAAATATATGCATTGCACGAAAAAGAACATGGACTCCCGGGAATGCTCGGGAGTATTGATTGTATGAATTGGGATTGGAAAAATTGTCCAAAGGCCTTACATGCTCAATTCAAAAGGCGTGATCATAAATACCCAACTCTTATGTTAGAAGCGGTTGCGGATAAAAAAATTATGGGTTTGGCATGCATATTTTGGGGCAGATAATGATCTTAATTTGTTATATGGCTCCTCGTTATTTGATGATGAACTTGTCGGTAAATCTTCGGAATGTCCATTTGTAGTAAACGGACATACATACATGAAAGGTTACTATTTAGCCGACGGCATTTATCCAACATGGCCTGTATTTGTCAAAATGTTTAGTGTTGCAAAGTTTGAAAAAAAAAATTAATTTAAAAGAGTTCAAGAAAGTTCTAAAAAAGATATTGAACAAGCTTTCGGAGTCCTACAAGGTTGTTGGGGAATTATACGACAACCCGCACGTGCTTTCGAAATCAACGACTTGAAAAGAATCATGTATTGTTGTATAATGTTACACAACATGATATTGGAAGACGAAGAATTTCAAGTGAATTTTAAATATTTGTTCGTTGATCCAAGTCCAAGCATACCAGACACAAGGATCGAAAATTGCATGACGATCTTCGAGAAGATCTTGTGGAGCATTTATGGAACCTTAATCACTAGTTTATAATTTTTATTTCCTGTTTACATACTATTTTTTATTTTTATGTACCTTTTTTTTTGTTTTTTAATTAATGTAATGTGTGTTCATTTTTAAATTATGAAGTTTATTTTAGTTAATATTGTGTATGTTTTATTTTACGTAAATGAAAAAAAAATGGAGAACGGCACCACATTTTCTGGTGCCAACAGTAACAGCAAAAAATGTGGTGCCAAAGGGTTTCTGATGTCGTTCAGTGTTTTGCTGATGTGGCACTGGTTTTGGAGAACGTCACGAGAACTATGGCTCAACGATACTTAATGCTCTTAGTGGCATGTTGATGTCTTTTTGGGTTCAATTCATTTTTTTCTCATTATATTATGGCTCTTAATTTTTACTTTATACTTGTTTTGTTTTTTGTTCATTGAAAAAACACTAATTGATAGGGATAGAAAATGGAGAGAACATGGAAAAAAATTGAAGGGAAAAAAAAACAAAGAAAAAGGACCCACAAATAATCTTATAGACACAATTAGAGTAAAAGATATAAATGAGAGATAACTTAATAATAAAAAGAGAGTGATTAATAAAAGAGAAATAGGACAGAGAATTGTGCATTTAATCACAACCATTTATTAGATCTAATGGTGTAAATTCATTAAACATAACCAATCATGTTTTTGTCAAAATTAGAGGATCCTCATCCTTTAAGCAGCTATGTTCACTTTTGCAACAAATTAATGTGTCAACAAACAATGAGGGTGCCACGTTGGCAATCCCCATCACATACACAACTTTTCCAAACAAAAAAACTTGACTGCAATTAATCTACACCGTCCAATGCAGTCCCACCCTTTGAGAATCAATGTCCTGTTATGTGTTAGTAAAGAGAACTATAGAGTGCTTTTATCCATATCAGTTAATCCCTCTGCGAAATTATATGTTGTAGGTTTGTGAGATTGTGTTGTGGTTTGTGTTATCTTTTATATAATAAAAGAATTACATCATTTCTGAATTTTTTGGCTAAAACAATCTTATTAAGAAAAAAAACTTGGGGTCAATCAGGTTGCTCTATTTTAACACGTAGCAAAATTGAGAATTCTTATTGGTCACTTGAAAGTCAAAATTAAAAAAGAAATTGGTCAAACTTTGATAAATTTGGTGGGAAAAAAAATAAAAAATATAGGTGTAAATTTTGTGAAAACAATAATTAAAAAAAAAATGAGGTATTAATAAAAACTTTAGTGGCTGAAATTTAAATAAATTATATGAAGTTAAGTGTAGAACAAAAACATAAATAACACAAAGAGAGGTAAATAAATTTTTTGAGCCCTAAAATCCATGGACCAAAGCTAAGTGTTCGTTTGGTACGTAGGTGGGTTTAGGATTAGGATTTGGATTTATTTTTGGACTAGGATTTAAATTTGGAGAAAGAAAATATATTATTATATAAATATAAAGTATATTAAATTAGTGTAAAATAATATAATTTATTAAAATTAGTTATTTTTTTAGAGTAAGAAATATTAAGGTAAGAAAAAGTTATGGGATGTTTGTCATGGGGTATTAAAATCGGTTTGCATTTGATTTGACAGTTACTAATCGTTTGGTTTGTATCTATGTGATTCAAAACAGTATTTGATACCTTTTTATGTGGGCCACATCATTCCTTACATATATCCATGGTTTCAGTTGAATACTCTAATTTTTTTGTCATTTTCGATTGAATACTTGACTTTTTTTGTCTTTTTCTTTTTTGCTTTTCTCCTTTTTCTATTTTTTTTTTTAAGTATTTGAGTGGGTTTATTTATACTTTTAATATTCAAATAAACTTTTGTTATAAATAAAATTGTATCAATTTTATATTTTCTCTCTCTCACATCAAATCTAAATTCAAATATAAACCAAATCTAAATCCAAATCCGAATCGAAATCTTAAACCCGTCAACAAACCAAACACACCCTTAGAGACAACAATTAATGTGGCTCACATTTTAATCTTATCCCCACCCAATATGATATCTTTTCTAACAATGTTATTTTTAATCTTATCCCCACCCAAAATGAGCAACTATGTTCATTTTTGCAACAAATTATTTAGGCCTAAAATGTAATCCTAATTACATGCGTAATCCACTTAATATTAGACACATGTATTGTAAATCTTCTCTCTTTAAATTTCCACCAATTATTTTTTCAAATTCACCAATCAAATCATTAAGCACATTAGTAAGCTTACTACTTAGCCAAAAGAATCATTTTTCATAAGAAAAACATTGAACTTACAAACAACTACTTTATTTATTTCCTTTTATATTTATCACGCCAGCAATCCCATCCAAACACACTTGACTCTGATTAATCTATGTCATCCAATCCTCCCACCCTTTGAAAAAAGTTATTTTTTACATTATTTGTAATTAAAAGAAGAGAAAATAAACACCTCTTAAGTCTAATTGCTCAACTTTTAGAGCAGCTATGTACATTTTTACAACGAATTAATGTGTCAAAGATAGAAAAAAAGAAAAACAATGAACTTTTACAAAACAAAATATAGTAGTTGCCACGCTGGCATTCCCATCCAAACACACTCAACTCTAATCTCCACCATTCACCAAAACCATCACTCTCTAATTTTTGTTTGTTTCACTCTCATTTCACATCATTTAGCAACTATATTAATTGGAGGTTACTTTTGTGAAAACTTTGAACTTAGGGGTCATTGTTTAATCTTTTTATTTTGGGCTTATGATCTTATTTGGTTCGGCTTATATCTCATAAGCTCATCTTTATCCAGATTTTTTCTAGCTTATGAACTTATGTTCCATCTTTAAGTCATAATAAGTTCACAAGTCTGAAAATAAGGCGGAGAATATGGGCGTATGAGATAAAACAAACAACTACTGTAGCTTTTGGATTTCGTTTATTTGAAACGCGCGTTTTGGTTTTACATTATTTTAGCAAACATAGCCTTACTGTCTAGAATATAATGCTTATTATTTGGCAACTAGACACGTTCATTATTTGGATTTTGTTTAAACGCTTCTATTTAAAATGCTAATAAAAGACGCGTTGAGGTTTTACGTTGTTTTACTCTTTTATAAAATGAACAATTACTTGCTGCTAGTTTTGTCAAACATAGCCTAAGTGTAAAGGTTTTTGTTTGTTGTTAGGTGTTAATGTATGATATGTTTTGGAATTTTTATGTACAAGTTTTGAAATTGTATGTATGACATGTTTATAGAACCATAGTATTGTTTATAGAACCACAAAGTATGTTTGGTAGCATTAACAAAATTGTTAAAATTCTTCAAACCAAGTTTTGTACGAATTAGCACCGAGCTGACTAAGTTGTGAACATATTGAATCTTTTGGCTGATTCTGCTCAACTCGCCCTGGTCACTGACCTTGTGGCTTGTAATCGCAGATTCTTTGTACTCCGAACTTTACAACACCGGGTAGGCTTATTTTAAGAGGTTAATAAGCTATTGGGCATACAAAAAGAACAGAGCTTATTGAATGTGTTGGAACATGAGGCACATGAGCTTATTGAACGTTTGAAATCTTGCTCTATGCTAGTCTAATATCCTAACGATGTTAAGTTTCTTTTGTTATCTCCGGTCACGTGACAGGCACATGAGGGTAATTTAGTATTTTTTTTCTTTTTGTCATTTCATCTTCATCTTCTACGTTGATGTGTTTTTGCCATTTATCATATCCACACATAAAAAAAAAAAAAAAAAAAAAAAAAAAAAAAAAAAAAAAAAAATCCTGAAAATTTTGAACTTCGATACACACATTTGAATTAGTTAAACTTTTATAAAAACAATTAAAAGATCTATCAGATCTTAAGACCATTTTGTACTTGAAATTCATATGAGTATGTTTTGAAACTTTTCTTTCTCGTCTGAAACTTCAACTTTGTTCTTCAAATTTCTTTTTTGTTTCTTTTCAAATAAACATCTTAAATATGGAAAACACCAAATTAAACACAGAACATTAGTATTCTTCAACACAAAACTCAAATTAAAATTCACAACCCATACCATACATAACGAGGTGGTTGCATCTGCGCGTTGCGATGAGTGTTTTGCGGGTATTAATTCAGCACTCTTAAACGATATTCACAGTTAATGATCTTTTCACCTCACCAAAATTGTGTGAAAATAGTTTTATTTTGACGGGTATTAATTCAACACTCTTAACCGATATTCACAGTTAATGATCTTTTCACCCAGCTTAACAAGCATATCCTTTATTATCATATTTTCAGATTGTTGTTATCATCATTATTGTTTCCTTTTAATTAATTAAAATAGTTTTTAAGATCTTTTATAAAACCAAACCAAAAATATTCGATAATCAAGCATCAAACAAAAGACATAAATGTTAATTTCAATTCATATCTCGTCGTGGAATACGACTCCAGAAGATTAATTATCATTTGTCCTCAAGTGATTATTACCTCCGACGGGATACTTAATTAAAACTGTGCTATATCTATAATATCGACGAACCATACCCATACAAAACTCAAGATTGTGATTAACCAAAACCAAGTAAGTAAATGAATTTACAATAAGATAAGATTGATACTATTTGAATTTTGATTTTGATTTGAATTTGGATTAGGATTTAGATTTGGATTTGAAGTAGAAAAGAGAAAAGTAATATATTTTCTAAAAAGGCATCCAAGTTGACACCTTTTGCTTTTGTAGGTTGATAAGGTTTTAAAAGGTACCTTTTTGAGGGGTCGTTTTAGCCCTTATTTGATCACTTTTGTATCCGTTATTGCTTAATATCGTTCCTTTTCACTTTTTAGGTCTCTTGAAGGCAAAATGCTGGAATGACACTTATTTAGACGAAAAGGCGCGGATATACGAAGAAAATGGCCAAAGTCAGAATCGAGACACTCAAAGCTGCTGAATACAGAAGGCGACGGCATCACTGCTTAACTGCGACGCCGTCGTAGGAATTTGTGACGGCTCAGAAGAGAAAATGGCTTGTTTCGAAGGACGGCGTCGGGCTTTAAAAGAGTAGACCGTCGCAACTCAGACGACCTAGATGCGACCTAGATGCGACCCAGACGGCGTAAGAAGCTGAAGAGGACGGCGTCACAGGCATAAGGTGACGTCGTCGCAAGGTTAACGTGGCCAAGACGAAACCCTAATGACGGCGACACGACGACGTCACAAAACATAAGGTGACGCCGTCACATATGTAATCCTATATATAGAATCCGAATTTTTCAGTTTTAGGGAGAGTCTTTTGGAGTAAAAACCTAAAACCGAACCAAGGGTATCTTGTACAGTATTTTAGGGTTCTAAACCCTATTTTACATAAAGATAAGTATTTACTTCATCAATTCAATTATGTCTTTGATTATTTGTTTGTATGCTTGCATGTTCTCCATGTCCGGCTAATTTATTTGTGTGTTTGCTTAGGAAGTATGAAACTTAATTATTGAATATTTATTGGTTGTTTCTTATCTTAGTTGATTAATGATCTAGTAATGCGATAGGTCATTCGTTGTGTACTTAATGCTTGATTCATCTTTGTGAACCTTAGAATATGATTACCTGAGTAGTTGTAGGCTAAACCATCCAAAGAGTGCCTTAGAGTAAGAGTTTATCATCCCTAGTGGGTTTTGTAGATGAGACCCTTTGGTAAGTTCAAAGAGTTAGGGAGAAACGCATACTCTACAACTTTAGACACAAAACGCAACTAAGAATAAGGACATGACAACTCAACCATCAATAGGATATAATTAAGGAGTAGTAAAACCTAAGTAAACACATCTTTAAACTATCATACGAGCACATATTAATTAGACATAGACTCCCACAACCTTAGTTTAGATAATTAGATAATAGTAGAGTAATCGGTAGAAATACCAACCCCCCAAATCCAATACCCGAGATTCGTACCTTTTAATTTCATAAAATATAAAAATACAAAAAATAATTTTCCTCAACCTCAACCTTAGCGTAGTAACTTCTCACTAGCATTCCTATTCCCCTAGAGAACGATATCAATACCCGTGGCTTACCCTAATTACTACACTACAACGATTAGGTTCACTGCCTAGGGTGTTATAAAACTTGCTCGAAGAAAAGGAAGTTTCCTTGACCCCGAACGACGCGTGTAGTGTTATCAAGTTTTTGGCGCCGCTGCCGGGGAATAGAATAGCTAGTTAGTAGTCCACCTCGTTTAGGTTCTTTGCTTGATTCCTATCAAGTAAATTTTTCTCATTTTTAGCTTTCTCTTAGTCTATCCCCCTTCTTCGTGACCTTTGTTCGTAATACTCATCACTTTTCATCATGGAAGGTGATAACCAACCACCACTCATCAACACACCACCAAATGACCCGCCAAGAGCCCGTACTCTTGGTGAATACTCAAGACCAAGCCACCTAGGCTATAGGTATCCATTTTATTTTTTCCATGGAAGGTGATAACCAACCAACCACCACTTATCATAGGTATCCATTTTATTTTTTCCATTATATGGAAATACTTTCTTAATTTTCTTGTTGTAGGCATCATTCGTACGTGGCATTAACAAAGTAAGAGTTATTTACATAAACCGTCCCTGTGGCTCTAAAAAATTACATGAGCCATGTTTGAGTCAATTACATAAAAGGTTCCTGTGACTCTAAAAATTTACACAAATCGTCCTTGTGGCTCTAGACTTAAACTAAACAAGAGTTATTTACATAAATCGTCCACGTGTCTCTAAAAAATTTACACTAGTCGTCCTTGTAGCTATAAAATTAAAATTGCCCTTAGGCAATGCTTGAACTCGGGTCTTTGGATTTACAAACGAACCCCTACCAGTGGACCAAGCATGTCTAGTGGTGTTATGTTTATTTATTTTCTTCTTTTATCCATTTTTATTTCTTTTGACTGGAAATAATAAAAACTTATACAGTTTGGTCTGTTTGTATACGTTTTCGTTCGTTTTATATATTTTCGTCTATTTTTATACATTTTTCTTACGTTTTCATATGTTTTTATCCGTATTTATTTTTTCATACGTTTTTATCCGTTTTTATATGTGTTCATCCGTTTTTACACTTTTCGTCCATTTTTATACGTTTAAGCCCGTTTTCTTTCGTTTTCATACTTTTTCTTATGGTTTTATATGTTTTCGTCTGTTTCTATAGGATTTCATCGGTTTTTATATACTTTTATACGTTTCTACATGGTTTTTATCCGTTTTTATTCGTTTTTTACGTTTTCTTATATTTTCGTATCTTTTTATCCGTTTTTATATGTGTCCGTCCTTTTTTTATTGGTTTCATTCATTTTTATACGTTTTCTTCCGTTTTTGTACGTTTCTGCCCGTTTTCTTTGGATTTCATACTTTTTCTTACGCTTTTGTCCGTTTTTATATATTTTCGCATGTTTTATACGTTTTTATCCATTTTATACGTTTTCGTCCATTTCTAAACGTTTTTATACGTTTTATACATTTTATCCGTTTTCGTCTATTTTTTATATGTTTTCATCTATTTTTATACATTTTCGTCAGTTTCTTACGTTTTATCTATTTTATACGCTTTTATACATTTTTTTCCGCTTTTATACGTTTTCGTCTATTGTATACATTTTCTTAAATTTACATCCATTTTTATACCTTTTCGTTCATTTATATATGGTTTCTTATGTTTCATACATTTTATCCATTTTCATACTAATTCGTCCGTTTTTGTACGCTTTTTTACATTTTTGTACGTTTTTGTATGTATGAAAACGGATGAAAAGGTACAGAACATACAAAAACGCACAAAATGATACAAAAACGTACAAAATGGTACTAAAACGTATAAAAATGTACAAGAACACATAAAAACGTACAAATTCTGTACAAAATCGTATAAAATGTACAAAAACGAATATAAACAGGTTATAACGTATGAAAACGTAAGAAAAGCGGATGAGGACGTATAAAAACATATCAAAACGGATGAAAACATATAAAAACGTATAAAAATTTAAGAAAACGGATAAAACCAGATTAAAACGTATAAATACGTATAAAAACGGACGAAAAATATAAAAACGGGTGAGAACGTATATAAAGGGGTGGAAACGGATAAAAACGTATGAAAACGTAAGAAATCAAAATAAAATGGGTGAAAACGTATAAAACGAACGATAACATATAAAAGCATGGCCCGAGTTGCAAACTTTTATCGATCACTTATAAAAATTTGCAACTCGATCGCGTATAAACATGTGGCCCGAGTTGCAAATTTTTATCGATCACGTATAAAAACATATAAAAATTGATAAAAACGTATAAAATTGTAAGAAAAACGTATAAAAGTGGATGAAATTGTATAAAAACGGAAGAAAACGTATGAAAATGTAAGAAAAAAGGCGAAACATATAAAAACGTTTAATTTTTTATTATTTCTGGCCAAAAGAAAGAAAAATGGATAAAAGAATAAAAGAAATAAACATAACACCACTGGATGCTTGGACGAGTGGTAGGGGTTCGTTTGTAAAGCCAGAGACCCGAGTTTGAGCATTGCTTAAGGGCAATTTTAATTTTAGAGCCACAAGGATGACTGGTGTTAATTTTTTTAGAGTCATAGGGATGATTTATGTAAATAACTCTTGATTAGTTTAAGTTTGGAGCCACAAGGATGACTAGTATAAATTTTTATAGCCACAGGGACCTTTTATGTACTCAAGGACGACTGATGTAATTTTTTAGAGCCACAGGGAAGATTTATGCAAATAACTCATAATTTGTCAATGACATGTTAGAATGATGTCTACAATAAGAAAATTAAGAAAATATTTGCATATACTACATCCCTCCCATATTTATTGTCAATATTTCCTTTTTCGATTGTCTCAAATTAATTGTCCACTTCCCTAAATATATATGAAATATAGATCAAGTTTACCATATTACTGTCATTTGAGGTTATTGTTACGAACTTTAAAGAAGTTGAAAATTGATTGGTTAAGGGTAAAACTGTCTTGTGCAAAAAGTAAGAAAGAGAAAACTGTGATGATAATGTTTTTCTTAAACGGTGTGTTTTTTGTATGTAGATAATAATTTTAGAACGGAGATAGTAATAAAAAAAATTAAAAATTGAATGCCTACAAAAGCTAAATGTTGTAACTTAGATGCTTTTTTTAGATAATTAGCCATTTCTTTTATATCATAGATTAGGAATGTTTGTTAAGACTATGAATATTTTATACGTAGTATTAGTATAAGAAAGAATATTGAATGAAGGCCCATCTAGAAAGGCAAAATCAATTACGTATAAAAATACATATATTATGTATAAGAGAAGAAAATTGGAAAGATATGTCAATAAAGTCAAAAAAACATGTGGGTTTTGTATGGAGGTTTTGCACTGTTGGACTAGTATGAAAGATAAAAACAATAGTTTGGTTGAGGTTTTTTGAATGAGATGAATGAATGAATGGACCCACCAAACTCATACCACTATTATTTGATGGTTGTCGATCAAAAGTACAGACAAATCATGATGTTCAAATTTTCTAACCCATAACCTATTGTACTTTCCTTTTTACTATCTATTTTTCTTTCCAATAATTTATTTATACAATACTTTTAGTTTAACATGAATTTACAAAATCAAATGTATTTATACATAATAATATATTTTATTTATTTTCATTCTCCTAATTTTCTTTCAATCTATACCAAATTCAAATATCATTCTAACCCCATGATCATACCAAACGCGACCTAAAAACCCTTTATTTAAAGATATCAATGGTAAACATTTATGTAAGAAACAATGAAAATTACTTTCATTTCATTACTTGTATCCAATAACAAACACACCAAATGTTTCAACAAACAATAAAAGTGACACATTGGCAATCCCTATCATACACGGGTTAGGATTCTCTCAAGTTACTTGAGTCTAGTTTGGGCATTATTATCTATTGGATTTAATTCAATGGCTCAAATAAAAAGAACTTTTTTTGATTTGAGCCATTAAATCAAATCCAATGACTCATAATGCCCTAACTTGACTCAAGTTGTGTTTATAACTCGAGAAAATCCTTCTCCATCACACACACAACCTTTGCAAAAAAAAAAAACACTTTACTCTAATTAATCTCCACCATTTTTTTCAATGTCCCACATTTCCAATCTAGACCACCACCTCTCCACCAATCACACCACACATTTTTTCCCCCTATAATTCCTTTGATAAAAACAATACTTTTAGTTTAACATGAATTTACAAAATCAAATGTATTTATACATAATAATATATTTTATTTATTTTCACTCTCCTAATTTTCTTTCAATCTATACCAAATTCAAATATCATTCTAACCCCATGATCATAACAAACACAACCTAAAAACCCTTTATTTAAAGATATCAATGGTAAACATTTATGTAACAAACAATGAAAATTACTTTCATTTAATTACTTGTATCCAATAACAAACACACCCAATGTTTCAACAAACAATAAAAGTGACACACGGGTTAGGATTCTCTCAAGTTACTTGAGTCAAGTTTGGGCATTATTAGCTATTTGATTTAATTCAATGGCTCAAATCAAAAGAACTTTTTTTATATTTGAGTCATTAGATCAAATCCAATAGCTCATAATGCCCTAACTTGACTCAAATTGTGTTTATAACTTGAGAGAATCCTTGTCCATCACACACACAACCATTGCAAAAAAAAACACTTTACTCTAATTAATCTCCACCCTTTTTTTCAATGTCCCACATTCTCAATCCGGACCACCACCTCTCTCCACCAATCACACCACACATTTTCCCCCCCTAATGGTCGAGTTGTTACTATGAGCTGCTTTTCAATTTTTTGTCATTTCAATTGCTTTCATCCATACCCCACCTCAAATTCACATAAAGTTTATTTAAAGTATGTGTAAAATCAGCCAATCGATGGTTTTTTAAGTACGTGTGTTCTTGACAAGTATACATACTTGTAAAACCCATAGATTAGCTAATGATTGTTTGTAGAAGAAAATGATAGAACATATTTTTAGGTTCATTATTTTTTAGATTTTGATGAAATTTGTTGATGTTGTTGGGAGCTTAGATTCAGCTTTAATTGTTAGCTGATTGATTTTTCGGGTATTGGGTTTCGAGATTTTGCTAAGTCTGTGAATGTTTTCTAAGATTTGAATTGTTCTTATATGGATTTAAGACTGCTTTTGATGTTTACTGCTTGTTAGTATTTTACGATAAGTGATGATGATGATCTAATGTAACTATCCTTTTTGGATGCGTATGTTGTGTGTTGTAATGGTATAAATTATGATGTTTAGGTTTTCGGTTTCGAGATTTTGAGTTTGGACGTTTTTTTATATAGGATTTGGGTTGGATTCAGGTTTCAGGATTTTGAGACTTTGTTGGTCAGTTGTTAGGATATGGATTTGAGATTGCTTTTGATGTTTATAAGTGACGGTGCAGCTATTCCGGTTTAATACCCGTTTTTTCTGCTCAAATGAAGTGAATTAATTTAGGATTCAGATGTTACAGCTACAACTTTAAGCATTAATTATGTCTCTAGAAGAGAATGATATCAACAGCGTGTGTTTGTATAAAGATTCATGTTTGTATGCGTGTTTATTACAATTAAGCTAACGTATATGTGTGTGTTTGTATGCGTTAAGTTGTTAACATCTCTCCCACGGGTGTCACTTTTAATATATAGAAATTGATATGCAATTTTAAAGTTATGGTTTACTGTTTCAAATTAGCTGCGTGTTTACAGTTGATGCTAGTGTTGAGGTACCTGCAAATTCTTGGTCAGGGATACACATGGCTAATCTTAGGGGGTGTTTGTGTAGGCTTGTATGTATGCTTATGAGCTCATTTGATATCAGCTTATATGTACGTAGACATGTAAAAGATAACATATCGGTTGATTTTTAAGAAACTTAAAAATCCCCGATATCTGATGTGGATCCCCGATACCCGATGGGGATGGGGAAGCAAAACTATTTCCCACTGGGGATGGGGATGTGGACTTGGGATAGGGGACGGGAATGGGAAATGCAATCCCTGACATACCGACCCAGTTGCCATCCCATAGACTGAAGGACCACTACATTTCCACATTGCATAATAAGTTGAATGCGAAAATGATAGAGGTCACTCATCACTGCCAATAAACCATAGTCTTGATACGGACTATTCAGCTTTTATAATGAACATGTGAATGATGATCATGACCCCATGGCTTCTAGTTGTATGCATGCCCTGATACATAATGTAATATGTACTCGAGCTCCATGTCTCACTAGATTTTGCAATTGTTTGGTAATTAGGGTGTTTCGAAAATGGGGAAGCTGACATTGAAAATGACTGAGATGGAGACTGTGTACGATCTTGTACTAGTTTGCTTGGAACCATATGAAAGAAAGCTTGTTTACAACTCTGTTTTCATGTCAACATGTAAATTATTTAAATTTTAAAGTTTGATCATTCAAATATTTAAAGGTACTGCAATTATCCTAGTGCCTAAAGAGGTGTATTCTGTGTTTGGGGCTCATGAGTAGTGTATTCAGGTTACAACTGTGTTGATTATATGACACATTGTTCATGAGGTTACAATTTGGTATGATGCCTTCAACACATGTGACTTAAAAGTTTATAATTTAACTGATTTGAAATCTAGAAGGACTCTTCTTTGCTATGAACAAAAGTGCCATTTTCTCTAAGTCATGACTGATGCTTCTATTTCTTGATTGCGCATTGCATTAGGGTGTTTCTGTTCTTTAACTTGTTTTGTAGAGGCCCGCATGTTTTTTTTCTTGGGTAAATATAGTGTTTTTTTGTGTACAAAATACAAACATGTGTGTCGTTAAAATGATGACTTTTGCGACCTGTATTATTGATGATTTTTGGTTGTTTTGTAACCTCTGATATCGACATTTTCTTAAGAATTATCATTTTCTTCAAAATCCTTGTCTTGGTGTTTCATGCTAATAACTGTAATATAAGTGATAAGAGCATAGATGCCCATTCGC
Organism: Chrysanthemum seticuspe; assembly: GCA_019973895.1. Taxonomy (NCBI): domain Eukaryota; kingdom Viridiplantae; phylum Streptophyta; class Magnoliopsida; order Asterales; family Asteraceae; genus Chrysanthemum; species Chrysanthemum seticuspe. Next base: position 19,100,447 of record BPTQ01000009.1, on the reverse strand, counting down.
AAAGGTACATAATGTTTGATTGAAATTAGGAATTTGGGCTTCCGGGAATATGCATTAGGTGGAACTGAAGTTGTGTTGTTTTTGAAGTTACACTTTCTGATAATTGAACAAAGATGGTCTTTTTGTGCAATTGTCAGTGGTTGTTTCTGTTGTCTATGGGGCCCGGGGGGGGGGGGAGCCAGTGAACTTTTACATGATGAAATAACTTGGATTATGATGAGAAAAAAACGCAGAAACTAGGAAATGTAAAAGTAACTATTGTACTTGATCTTTCTGAAGACTTAATTATTTTTGTTGTGAAATGCAGAACATAAGCTTTTCTTGCTCTTTTCACCGGTGACACTGGAGAAATACGAGCTGAAGTGAGGGAACAAATCGATACAAAGGATGCAGAGTGACGAGAGGAAGGAAAGGTAGAGAATAGAGATCATTCATGGTGCTCTGTTCATAGATGAAGTCCACATGCTTGATATCGAGTGTTTTTCATTCCTAAACCGGGCCTTGGAAAACGACATGGCACCAATACTTCTTGTGGTCGCCAACTGATGAATCACAACTATTTGAGGCACAAATTACAAATCCCCACACGGGGTTACAATTGATTTCCTGGATCGCCTTCTCATCATCTCAACACAACCGTACATTGAAGATGACATTCGCAAGATTCTTGATACAAGGGGTCAAGACATCTGAGATACGCCATAAAATTGATCACATCAGCTGCATTGGCTTGCCAGAAGAGGAAAGGGAAGGTTGTGGAAATGGAAGACGTGAGCCGAGTTTATGAGCTGTTTTGGGATGTGTGAAGATCTACACAGTACTTGATCGAGTATCAAAGCCGGTACATGTTCTATGAAGCAGCAACAGGGGAGGAAGATGAATCCAACATGATGGTTTGACAATGACGTGCTTGTAATTCCTTTTGGCTTTTTATTAGTTTCAGTTTCAAGTCTGGTTGTTTTTTGAGCCTATTGATGGTGTGAATTTATAATGTAGAACAGTAGAATCAGCTAATCATGTCCGATGACAACATGAAGAATGTGCTACTTTTTCATCCAGTTAGCGTTTGTTGGTCTATGTCTAATCGTTGAGTTGTGTGCGAGATGATTTTTTGAGTTTGAATGTTTTACCAAAACAACTTATATAATATCACGCATGCTTTTGTAATCATATTGGGCGAAAAACATTCCAGGCCAGCCTGTTCCTTACAAAAAATGTTCTCGTTTTGACCCGTTACACAAGCCGCCAAACATGCCCATTTTCCCACCCTTACGAATATTTATTCAAAAGGCAGCCATACCATCCAAGAAGACTTGTAGCTTTGGTTGCTAAAGTCTATTTGTCGGAGTGATTTCTTGCCAATATTCGCCATATGGCAAGCTAACATGAATACCAGACTAATACAGTTAAAGGCATAATAACTACCTTAATGTGTCCTACGTGGCAAAAATGAATACGTAATGCTTATAAGCTCCAAAATAGTTTTATTTAAAATACTAAAGCATGACTTTCGTAATCATATTTAGCCCGCTAATATCTGTAGGGGATTCTAATAAAACTGGGAAAAATGCATTCCAGGGCAACCTGATCCATACCAATATTTGTTTTGACCCGTTACACAAGCGCTAGACCCGTCCATTTTCCCACCCTTACGAATATTTATTCAAAGAGCAGCCATAACCATCCAAATGGCACGTCATCAGGTTCCTAATACTTATGTATTCATAATCCCTTTAGGTTTTGTAGCGTTATGGAAGTAACAGAGCATATCGCTTTTCCAATGACTTCCCAATTCAAACCACATGATGTCAGCCGGATCTTGAGCTTTTTCAAGATGTCGAGTAACTGATAACTCACTTCCCGAGCCTTTCGGAGAGCTTTCAGTTGTAAGAAATGAGAGTCTCCACAGTATTTGATAACTTTCCATGTGCATCATCGCTTTTGTTTTTTTCTGGGCTTACGAACAAAAGAATACAGACGGAACTGAGATCATAAATACAATAGTTAAAACTTCGTTTACACAACTAAATTCTTCACATGTTAAAAGCAGTTTAGCGAGCAGTGGGTTCAGTGGAAACTCAGTCATTTTTAGCCCAATATCAGTCATACTCTATGTGTTGTTCAATGCTCCCAATATCCATAGCTGATACAGGTAGACATGTTGTTAAGAATTTTAAGTTTAGCTGGCGGATCCATGAACTCGAAATCAAGTAAATTGTCGATTTTTGACGACTTCAGAAGCAAAAGTATGTTCCCCAGATTCGCCCTTTGGATTTCTAGGATGGGGTTGTCAAAGCATTTCTTTTTTGTCCGCGTTCTCTGTAAAAGGACAGTAACAGGTACCGGGCCTAATAGTAAACAAACTACAAATACCTAATAGTAATTTCGCTACAACTTTCAAAAAAATTCATAATGCAGATGCGCCTAACGAAACAGTGAAACACCCATAATCTCCAAGTACATGTTTGACAGATGTAACCAGCATACTTTGCCCCCAAATTTTCAATTTTACAGAAATTGGATTGAGGAAAAATAAGCACACTTTTGATACATATGATAAGTCATCAGGAGTGTAGATGCACTCTTACATCTCTTACGGTACTTATGCAACAAGAAAACTAAAACACACTTACAAACATATTTGACAAAAGTAACATTTATATAACTACACTGCTCCTTGCTGCAGTTACTTTCAAATTTCACCAAGAAAGCTTGGTATTAGACCTGAAAGCGTTCAAAAATAAAACCAAGTTAGTGATGATGTATTAGCAAACTCGTGTAAAATCAGATTCTACAAAATGGGAGAACAAAGTACCTTATATATTTAGAAGGACATCGAGAATGCGCTGCAACTCGTTGACAACAATTTCAATTTTCATCCGTTGTGGTGGGGAATCCACAGAGCACGATACTCCAATCTTGATAATTGCAACCAAACATTCTTCCACTTTCTTTGCATTCGCTTCCGTACTTTGCAACACAATTGCATCATCATCGATAACATCGATTACATGATCCGGTAATGCCATGTAAGTAAATTTATGAAGGCTAAGACCATCGTTGAACATGTCATCTGTCGGCTGTTTCCCTGTCATCACCTCTAGTAATAATATTCCAAAACTATAGACATCCCCAAAACTTGTCATCTCGCTCCCGAGACCATACTCTGAGAATTAAAAACAGTTACTTAAGTTACAAACAGTAATTTGTAAGTAAATGTAAGCATTATGGAATACTACCTGGAGGTGTATAACCAATTGTTCCTTTAACCCCGGTTGAGCTGTTTTGGTTTAAGTTTGTACCAAGTAGGCGAGCTAAACCAAAGTCTCCAACATGAGCCACCATATCATCATCAAGTAGAATGTTACTAGGTTTCAAGTCACCATGAACAATAGTGGTTTGGCAGCAGTTGTGAAGATAATCAAGTGCGGTGGCAACATCTCTGAGAATGTTTATTCATTGAAGAAGGTTCAGTTTCGATGTATTTGCACTTGAATGAAGCCAGCTGTGTACACTTCCATTGGGCATAAGCTCGTAAACCAGAGCTTTAAAATCATTGCCTTGGAAATCAGTACTTGAACATGAAGTTATTATCTTCAACAGATTACGGTGTCGAATATTCTGCCATGCTTCACATTCTGCTAGAAAACTTCTGTGAGCTCCTTTATTTTGAAGATGCAAAACTTTGACTGCAACAGGTTTATTATGATTAGAATCGAGGATTCCTTTGTAAACCGAACTAAACCCACCCTCCCCAATCAAATTTGCTGCAGAGAAGCCATCAGTAGCCTTGAGAAGTTGATGGTATGAAACTTTCATGAACCGTTCACTCCCTGATGATTGAGATGGTTGACTTTTGCGTTTCTTCTTACACAAAAGATACACACAACATAATACGATGAGCAACGTGACTGCAATCACGATGACTAATATGAAGAAAGGAAACCTTTTTTTCTTACTACCCGCCTCTTTGCATTTGGGTAACTCAAGTGTAACCAAACCACCACAAAGCTTATCGTTCCCCAAAACTGAAAATGCACTTGTATTGGCAAACACTCCTACAACCGGTACTTCACCCTCAAAATCATTAAAGGATAGGTTCAAATACTCTAAGGATTTCCATTTCCCTAAAAATTGTGGAATTCTACCTGATAAATTATTTTCAGAAATGTCGAGTACCCCTAATCCTCCCAATGAACTGAATGACGATGGTATTACGCCTTGAAATCTGTTGCCACTTAGGTTTAACCCTACAAGGCTAACGCACTCACCAAGGCTACTAGTAATGTTGCCTGATAAATTATTGTAAGATAAATCGAGATAGCTCAACTTATTGAGGTTTTTAATCTCTGATGGAATGGAACCACACAAGCGGTTATGAGAAAGATCTAAAAAATAATTTAGTAATGGAAGTTGAAGAAGTTGCTTGGGTATTTTTCCAGTGAGTCTGTTGAATGAAAGGTCTAACCCAATAAGTTCTTTACAATTCCCAAGGCTTGATGGAATATGGCCTTTTAATTTGTTGGTAAATAAAAAAAGTGTATTCAACAATGATAACTTCCCAATAGCATCAGGGATAGGCCCTGAAAATTGATTGCTTTGTAGACCAAGAACTTGTAGCTTTTGAAGATTACCAATGCTAGTGGGAATTCTTCCTTTGAATCGATTCCATCCTAACTGTAAATTGGTCAAACCAGCTAGACTACCTATACTTGAAGGTAGGCTTCCAAATAACTGATTGCCATCTAAATGTAGAGAGCTGAGTTGATGAAAGAGATTACCTATTGACATAGGAAGCACTCCTATAAGGTTGCAATTAGAAAGTTCCAAATCTACTAATCTGGTGCAGTTTTTCAAAGAATCAATAAACCTCATGTCATCAGCTTCTCCGCGTCCATGGAAGTTGTTATCATGTAAGGAAATAACATTAATATCTCTTAGTTTTGAAAAATCAATTGTCAACTTCCCACTAAAATTGTTTTGACTCATTTCAAGAAGTCCTAATTTAGAACAATTAGAAATAGAAGGTGGAAGAACTCCAGTGAGTTCGTTATCCCTTAACTGAAGCCACTCAAGATTCGGGAGCTGATTACCAATCTCTGAAGGAAGACTACCAGTGAGGTGATTACCAGATAAGGAAAAATTAACTAAGAGTGAGAGGTTGAAAATGGAATGAGGGATGCTTCCATATAAGTTGCAGCCACCAGAGTAAAATCCCGTCAAGCTTTTCCAATGACCCAAGGTATCTGGAATGCTCCCACCAAACGGGTTTCCGCGAGCAGAGAATACTTCCATTGATGTAATATTCCCCAAGAAAGGTGGGATTCCACCTGTTAACTTATTGTCTTGAATTACAAGCTCAGCAAGTTTCGAGAGTAAACTCATCTCCTTGGGTATGTTTCCAGTTAGCTCATTTTGATTGAGCCAAAGGTCTTCGAGGTTAGAACAACCAGACAAGTTTGCTGGAATGACTCCATTGAACTTGTTTTCATCAAGATAAAGACGACGTAACCTGGAAAGACGACCAAGTTCATGAGAAATGCTTCCTTGAAAGCTGTTGTTCCCGAGATCAAGCTCGCGGAGGAAGCTGAGGTTTCCTACACAAGAAGACAACGAGCCTTTTAAGCCTTTTGAATACAATTTTAAAGCAGTCACTCGTTTGTGCCGCTTCCCACATGAAATACCACTCCAGTCACCTAAATGAAAGGAATGGTTCCACGAGGTTAGAACTCGGTATGGATCATGGGTGATCATCGACTTAAATGACAACAACGCGTGATAATCAGTCTCATTACCGCCATAGGAAGCAGAGACAGTGGCGGAAATTAGACATGTTATCACGAGACCGTAAAAGAGAAAAGAAATTAAAGAGGAAGATTGTAAGGGAATTATTACTTGTGGTGACTTCATTTTTTGAAATTTACTTAAAATTATAAGAACATGCATTGGCTTTTTATACTTAGTTCATGACATGCAAATGGTGAAATGAATGGATTCCACAAATTTCTTATCATCATGAGAATACCAAGACTTTTAAGAGATTATAATATTTTCAAATTGTGAAGAGAATGGCATCCACAAATATTTTATCAGCTTGAGCAAAACAATATTTGATTGATAATATATATTTTCTATGTAAGAGAAGACTTTAAAGAAGACGACATTAAGATTTTTGTAACATATCAATAATGCAACCAAAGTAGCAGCACCTATGGTCTATCATCCACACATTCCTTCTCAGCTTGACAAAGACAATTTGACTGATAAATACAGTAGCTATTTAATTTCTACGTGTACACAGAGAAGACTTTTAAGAAGACTTGGGAAATAGATCGTATAACATCATAAAATAACACTCAACTCTAAACATTTTATGAAGAAGAATTAATATATTTAAATTAAGAGCAAGGTTGGATCAAGTGGTTAACACCCTTGCCTCTGGAGACAGAGGTCAAGGGTTCGATCCTCACCCCTTGCAAGGCCGGGGGTCCTTTTCTACCTTTGGTAGAACCGGAAGCAGCCTCTCTACCTTAGGTAGGGGTATGGTTGTCTACGTCTTAACCTCCCCCAAACACCGTGGAAGACGGTATTGGGACCCATAACCCGTGGAAGACGGTATTGGGAGTTACTTTACTTTTTTTTTTTTTTTTTTTGTAAGAAAGTATAAATGACAGTACGTTGCTTAGTTTGCTTAATTTTATTATATATATTTTAAAAGGTTAAGGAGAAAAATTATTTAAAAAATACTTATGGAGTGATGGCCACGGCATGACCGTGTTCGCCAGAACATATGAAAAATACATTGAATCCTGCCAAACGAATAAGGTTATATGGAATTGGCTATGTTCTACTAAATGTTCTTTGTGGGATAGAAATCTGCTGGTGGTCTTGGGTACTAGTAATTTTGGAATTTGTTGGGTACTGTCTTGGTGTGGTTTTTGGTCTTGGCACTTAGCTGGTTGGTATTTAAGTTTGAAGAGTATTTGGGTCAAAAATGATGTTGGGTTATATTCCTCGATCTTTTGTCTGCTGGTATGAATTTGGAAGTTTGATGGTAAGAAGCTGTGTGGAATTACACATGAAAATGCGAGGCTGCTGGGCTTTAGGGTTTTGGTAAAAATCTTGTTAAGACGGCTGGATTTCATTTTGCTAAAATATGTATATGAGTGTTTTCGATAGTAACTATTTGTTGCTCTTTAGATATTAAACTGGAAGGTTTGTATTTATGGTTGGTTCACGGTTCTGGTTTTTGGTGTGGTTCTGACATTGGTTGTTTAAAGTTTTAATGATCATAGGTTCCGGTGGTCGTATAAAGATAGGGTGTTTCTTGTATATCATCTTCTATATACATAGTATAATAATAAAATTCTGAAATTGAAGTTTATAGATTTCTCGTTGTTTATCAATGATAGCTTTTGTGAGTATATGTATAAAATCGTTTTACTTTAGGTCGGCAGAATTGTTCTAAAAATGGTTTTGGGATTTCGGGTCGTCGGAGCGTAAAAGTACACATTAAGGTGTGTCGAAGAATGGTAGTTTGAAGGTTTAAGTATGGTCGTCTGTTTTCTAGCTCCTTATATTGGGTGTAGTAAAAACTGGGTTTATGAGAAGTTTGAATTTATGGTTGGTCGATTCACGGTTCTGGTTTTTGGTGTGGTTCTGTCATGGGTTGTTTAAGGTTTTAATGATCATGGGTTCTGGTGGTCGTCTAAAGATAGGGTGTTTCTTGTAAATCATCTTGTATCGGTTAAGGTATATTGGAATAAGCAAA
>BPTQ01000009.1:19018577-19076002 GCA_019973895.1 Chrysanthemum seticuspe | reverse complement strand
GTTTATGTTTACGATTAATTATTGCACATTAAGTCCGGTTAACGATCGTTAAGTATTTAACGGAAAAATGACTAACGACCGTTAAATGGAAAAGAGAAGGACTAGAAATGGAAAACTTGGAAAGTTATGGGTTTGGCTTTGGGCTTGTGTACATGGCCGGTCATAGGGCCTCTCCAAGGCCTAATTCCCTAACTTGTTCCCTAAGTTTACCTACTAGTATATAAGGAGGGTTAGGTTCTAGGGTTTCATACACTTGTGCATTGAATTAACCCTAGATCTCTCCTCTCCTCTCTCTTGTCCCATTCTCGGCCAAACCCCCCATTTGTAAGGGAGTTTGGTTTCGTTTTTCATAAACGAGGACTTGTGTTAGATCATTTGGTTGTAAGACATTATTCTTACATCATTTGGTTTGAGTTGTAGAACGGTAAGGGACAACTCTTTAAACCACTTCTTTGGTTTGCTCTAGAGATCTGACATTTGCAAGAGGTACGTTACGCATACTTTCAGTTAATTAATTTATTTGTTATGATCTTTAAGTCTTCCGCTGTGTACTCTTGATGTCTTTATGTTTTATTGTATTTTATATATCATAAACTCAACAGTGGCATCACGAGCCTTGTATAACAAGTAATTAATTACTGAAACACATAATTAAAATAAACATGAATGTGTTATTATTTGTATGCTTAGATCTAGGGTTTGCTAAACCTAAACCCTAATTTTGAGGGGGGCGTTTTATTTGGTGCCCTAATTAGGGTTTTGTAAACTATTGTTTAAGATGCATGCAACTTTATGTGTATATGCGTAACTCTGTTTAATTGCATAAATTGTTAAGTGTAATTTATATCCATCATTATTATCTGCATGTTTTATCATGGATCTATTTTTTATTGTATGTCTTTAATGTTTTAAGTGATATACATTAAATTATGATAGATCTTAAATTAGGGAAGACCTCAATAATTATTAATTTAATCAATTATGTGCTATGTGGTATATATTTAGTTTTGACTTACGCAATCGATGAATCGATGCATGTGGTTCACCTTGTACATAGATGAAAACGGGTGGAAGTCTTAATTAAATATATGCATATTGACAGATATAGAATTGGTTATTAATAGGATTTATCAAAACCGTTTGCATGTGGCTATTTGATATGCATGACTTGTATTTGTTATGCATTCATTGTTTATTTGTTTATTTTTTCAAATACTTGCTTGTTTGTTATGTGTAACAAGGGTTTTTTTACAAGAAAAATAAACGGACCTAAACAATGGTAAAACATGTATTTTTAAGAATAGTAATCATAATCGTTTAATTGATTGATAACTTTGGTACAAATGACTGAACGGCTCACCCATGAGAATGAACTAATAAAAGGGGTTTAAAGAAGTGCGCACAGACACACTGAATGGATGTCTAAGGTTGTGCTTTAGCGCGTACCTGGTCCTCTGCCCCTGTAAGTTCGAGTGGAGCTACTTAGTAAGTCATTAAATGTGCAAGCTCATCTTAAGGGCGAATTAGTGTTGATTCCATGCGCCACTTAGGTGGTAATTATCCGAAACACTAAGTGTTTACACTTATGCAAAAGTACGGTATAATGGACGATAATTAACACTAAATTCCTTGATTGGTGAATCCAATACCTCAATTAAATTTTGATGATGAAAAGCTTATACATTAAAACAAGATATAAATGTTTTAATAAAACTATGTTACGAAGATGAATGCATGACATCTTTGTACATATTTGATTTAACATCAAAATTATTACCCTTTAATTTAAGTTATATACCATCCAACGAAACGGAAACACCTAAGATTATTTTTTATTTGCGTGAGACCGTGACTTAGATCATAATAAAAGGGTAAAATGTCCACGTGTCGTGAGAACGGGCATGGACGATTTTGCAGTTTCTTAAGTTGGACAACTTAATTGAGTTTTGTAGTGAGAACTGGCAATTCAAGGCATAAGATGGGATAAAACATGTTTACATGGCAATTGAAATTGGCTATATGGAAATCCCATAAATCTAGGAATTGCAATTGAAATTGGCAATTGAGCAAAAGCTCTACCACTTTGTATAAGGTTCATTACTAGCAGATCAACTGGTGTGATGAGATTATGACAATTTGGATCCTATTTTTTCAGTGGAAATTAAATGGTTATATGCTTATGAACCATGGGTAATTAATTTTCTTGAAAAAGGTTAATTATCGAAAATACTAAAATTGAATTTTGTAATTCTTTTGAATGTATAATTGCAACATTTAACCGTAAACAAAGTTTAGTCTTTGATCAGTAAATTGATCCATTATGCTTTCAAACAAATGTTTGATCGAGAATAATTTACCGAAAAGACAAACGAAGTCTCTTTTCCATGGGAGAAGCATGAGACTCAATCCTATTCCTTTTCATGAATGAGAAAGGTATAATAGGAACGTTTGAATTGTCTAAATTCTAATGTAACTCATAGCAATGAATTGCACATCATATTTTCCATAAAGATTTCATTACCCTCATCTGGTGAATGAATCCTTTTGTAACAAACATGAATGTTGGTTAACTGGAAAACATGTATATGAGTTACTAAATTAGAAGCTAGACTAATTACCGCGAAAATTGGTAAAAGGCAAACTAGCTTAATTTATCTAGTTGGTTTGCTTTAACCTTTAAAGGTGCTACATACCAGTATGGGGATGGTAGGCCTGTTAAGGAAGAAATTGCACACCCAATTTTTCGAGTTAAAAACATTGATGGATAACCCATCATTCATAGAGTAGAATACAACTTTTAGTACCTTAGTAATGATTACGTATGGTTCTTTAAAGGTGTAGGAAAGTAAAAAGCAAACAAGTTGGTTTCACTGGTTATGCAACACTTACAATGTTGTCAGATTCAATGGGAGCATTTGTGTTGCATTACTGAATAAGAAGTTGTTTTAATGATTTCTAATTCAGTGGGAGCTACAAGCCTTATTTCCAGATTATCTTCAAAGATAATTACTTTCCAATTGTAGGCACTTATGTTTTTTAAGGATTGTCATGTGCGTTTCCTTACAAATCAATATAATCCTATATCTACTAGTTATATCTATGACACAAATCATATTAATCAAATAAACGAACTTGTATCGTGTTGTTTATATGATACATGATGTTGTTCCATGCACAAGTGGAAGAAATATTTATTGTGTGCAAGGTACAACACATATTAATATGATTTAAATGGATTCTCTTGACTGTAAAGTAAGAGAATAACGTTCAAATAGGAAGTATACATTTAAATATGTATGATTGCCTTATTAAGAACATGTGTCAAGATGATAACAAAGACTACTTTATTTGAAAATTTATGTCATTCAATATTTAAAAAACACTTGTAGTTACAATTTATGTTACGTGAGAACGTGAACTAGATTATAGCCCAAGGTAAAATATCCACGTGTCGTGAGAACGAGCATGGATGATTTTGCAGCTTCTTACGTTGAACTTTTCATGAAATGACATAATTAAATAAAGTAATCTAATACTACTTTGATTTTAAGTATTCGTTGAATGACTTAAATATATGTAGTAAATATTAATTGAAACCTGAGGTGGTGTTCATAATTACTTTAGTTATAAATGTTTATGATTTTGTAAAGTCACAAACATGAAGTCTTTTAATACAAGACTTATAATATAAAGTAAGACGTTAACTTGCTATGTTTTAAGACATATGCATGAAGTCAATGAGTTGATCAATGACTTATAACGTATAGTGGGATTATAACTATTATGTCTTTAGACTTGGTCAAGAATACTTGTGTTATAATACATGCAATTGACTTGGTAATTCTATTATACCATTAAGTTTTACTTTGTTGGTAAATAGGTAAGCCATAGAGTAGATGGTTATCTAAAATATTGTTAGATTTTCTTACAATATTAATTCTAAGGAAATACCATAGTTTTATGGTATGTTCTATTAGAAGAATCAAAATCTGTTGGCATTATTTGATTCAAGATAACTATCGTTTCTTCCACATGTTATCAAGGTTAGTAGATTGAGTATAGATTGAATATACTCAATAAGACTCCAACTTAGAAGATTAATAAGACACCATTTGTTTATGGAATGTGATGAATCACATTAAGTCTTATAATGAAGTTCTGAATTTGTTAAACTACTTGTATAGTGAGTTGTAACAAACTGATGTCTGGAACTATCAATGTGTTTTGTAATATCCCAAAAGAGAACAATGTGTTGTTGCTCTACTTGCTAAACTATTTAAAGGTAATCTTTAAATTGTTAAAGGCAAGTGGGAGTTTTGTTTAGATCTTGAAAGACTAAATTACAAAATACATAATCTTCTAAAATGCACTAGCAAATATCATGATGAGGCTAAACATGTAAATGATAGACCTCATTATGATGGAATTGTCATTCATAGATCTGTAAGGATATCTCAGATATTTAATATGCTGAGGATTATGAGTTACAGGATCATGGTAAGCCTGTTAATCATGATGATGAATTTACCAAATGTTGAATTGTGGTAAATCAATCATACTATGAATGTTGAGATGCTGTCCATAAAGATAATCAACTTTAGATACTTGGTTTATCTTAATAATGAATATGTTTTTCTTCAAAGGATGGAAACCCTAGTGGTTTAAATATTTATGTAGAAATCATATGGACAATATTGTACACATATTTAATGCATGTCTAGTGATAATAATATTAATCATATTTAAGCAATTAACTATGATTGAATATTCTTTACTAGATACATTAAATAGAAGTATAAAGATTATAATTGTCATAATTAGTTTCATTGATATGAAATTTTGACAATGAATGTCATAACTCTTTGTTGTGGAATTACTTTTGCGAGGACGATGAGTAATACAAAGAAGTTTTATGAATTCAAATAATCCTTGGATATGTACAAACTGCAAGAATCCATGAATGGATATATGCAAGCATCTAAGAGATGTTTCTTATGTTTAATATTAAATCCATGTTTGATTTAATAATTAAAATAAGATAGCTCATAAGTATTCCTAAAAGCTAGTGGGAGTATTATTTTAAATCTTATATGTTGTATGGGCAACTACATTCCACCTAAATTAAGTTTTAGTTGGGAATGAACTTCGTTTGTAAGATTTGGAAATAAGATATATAACCTTAAAACAAGAGTCGTATGTTCTCGAGTCGAGCTACCGGCGCGAATACTTCATCAACTTCAATAACAGGTTGTTGTTCAACTGATTCTCGTTCCTCTTCATTTGTATCTTCTTTACCAACTTTTAGTTGAGCTTTATAAAGGCGATTTGCACTACGTGGGACCTTTATAAGTAAATCTCCGCAACTATCTCGCATGGTTAAGAAATCACCTCGGATACTAATATCATAACCAAATATTGTAGCTTGTCCAAGACTTATCACATTACTATGAAGAGTGGGAATATAATAGACATCTTTCAACAACTTTTGTTCTCCGTTTTTACCTTGGAACAAAATCGAGCCTTTTCCCTTTATGCTCACACATGAACCATCTCCGAACCTAACACGTCCAGTAATATTTTCGTTTAATTCAGAAAAGTAAGAGTAATTACCTGTCATGTGATTACTTGCACCGTTGTCAAAATACCATACATCCTCTTCATCGGTATTTGACTCGCTCTTTGGTGGAGTGTACTTTTCTTCATTCATAAAAATCGTTTCTTGAATATGGTTCATCATAAAGAACGTACCTTCCTCATGATACACATCTTGCTTAAAGTTTAACTTGAAGATTCATCATGAACATCATGTTGTGTATAAAGTTGATTGTGTCATGCTTGATTACAAGATGATTTGACAACATTAAAAGTTGTTAGTGTAATAAATATTTTAAAGGAATATGTTTGGATTTAGAATCACATTCCACAGTCTGGAGATGCTCCTAGATTCTAAATAGTTCGTTGTCAATCAATAACATGGGAATGATATTGAATTAAGACAAATCTGAGTATTAGTTAGAATATGCTTGAAAGTATATTGATGCATAGCATGACTAATTTCAGATGATATTCAATGAATTGAGTATAGGACTTATCCCACCCGCATGATGATACTTTATGAATCTTTGTCATTAAGTATATCATGGATATTTATCCTCTGACTTGAGATACAAGAGATATGTCATGGATGTAGTGCATTTTTGTGAAGCAATCTAACGCTACACGTAACTGGTAGTTATAAGGGTTGTTTTCAGAAGTGTTGCGAAATTTATGAATCCTGCTTGTAGTCAAAATGGGATTTGTTTCCTTCAAATTTATTTTGAAGTATAATACTAATGGGCCCCTCGTAGGATTGTTAAGATGTTTTTATGGCCATACCCAAGGTCTTTTGTTCAGAAGAATTGGTAATCTTAATAAATCATATAAAGCGAGAAACATAATAGTTAATTAAGAAATGAGTGAGATCCATATTCTTATTAACATGGTATTAGAAACAAAAGGATGAATATGATGATGAATCATCAAACTTGGTTTTTCTCCAGAAAACCATACACGAGTTGTACCGGGGGCATTGGCGTGTTGCTAGACGCTAACTAATGTCATTTCACGTTTTGTAAACATATCCAAGTGGGAGCTGTTGGAAATGTATATATTTACAAACATGTGAATGTCCGGATTCGAACTCGTGACCACGGGATTGCACACATTAGCGAATGATAATTAAAGTTAATAATTAATGTTTATGTTTACGATTAATTATTGCACATTAAGTCCTGTTAACGATCGTTAAGTATTTAACGGAAAAATGACTAACGAGCGTTAAATGGAAAAGAGAAGGACTAGAAATGGAAAACTTGAAAAGTTATGGGTTTGGCTTTGGGCTTGTGTACATGGCCGGCCATAGGGCCTCTCCAAGGCCTAATTCCCTAACTTGTTCCCTAAGTTTACCTACTAGTATATAAGGAGGGTTAGGTTCTAGGGTTTCATACACTTATGCATTGAATTAACCCTAGATCTCTCCTCTCCTCTCTCTTGTCCCATTCTCGGCCAAACACCCCATTTGTAAGGGAGTTTGGTTTCGTTTTTCATAAACGAGGACTTGTGTTAGATCTAGCAATCGCTTGATTCGTTGGTTAATTCGTGTGTACAAGAACGTGGTTGTAAGACATTATTCTTACATCATTTGGTTTGAGTTGTAGAACGGTAAGGGACAACTCTTTAAACCACTTCTTTGGTTTGCTCTAGAGATCTGACATCTGCAAGAGGTACGTTACGCATACTTTCAGTTAATTAATTTATTTGTTATGATCTTTAAGTCTTCCGTTGTGTACTCTTGATGTCTTTATGTTTTATTGTATTTTATATATCATAAACTCAACACCATGTTCATGAGGAATGGTTCCTTGAAAGCTGTTGTTCACGAGTGAAAGCTTACGGAGGAAGCTGAGGTTTCCTACATGAGGAGACAACGAGCCTTCTAAGCCTTTCGAAAATAGTTGTAAAGCAGTCACTCGTTTGTGCCGCTTTCCACATGAAATACCACTCCAGTCACAGAAATGAAAGGAATGGTTCCACGAGGTTAGAACATTGTATGGATCATGGGTGATCTTTGACTTAAATGACAACAACGAGTGATAAACAGTCTCATTACCGCCATATGAAGCAGAGACGGTGGTGGAAATAAGACATGTTATCGCGAGACCGAAAAAGAGAAAAGAAATAAGGGAGGAAGATGATAAGTGAATTATTTCTTGTGGTGACTTCATTTTTGGAAATTTACTTGAAATTGTGAGAACAAGTATTGGCTTTTTATACTTGGTTTTGCATGTTAACGTTCATGACATGCAATGGTGAAATAAATGGCTTCCACAAATTTCTTATCATCTTGAGAATACCAAGACTTTTAAGAGATTATAATATTTTCAATTATCTATGTTTAACGTTCACCACACTTAAATTGTGAAGAGAATGGCATCCACAAATATCCTTATCAGCTTGAGCAAAACAACATTTGATTGGTAATAACTAGTTTGTATGTATACTCAGAGAAGACTTTAAAGAAGACTTGGGATTGGGAAGAGGACATTAAGATTTCATTGTTGCATATCAATCATGCAACCCAAGTAGCACAACTAGCATCACCTGTACATGGTCTATCATCCACACATTCCTTCTCAGCTTGGCCAACACAATTTGACTGATAAATAATTATTTTCTACGTGTACTCAGAGAAGACTTTTAAGAAGACTTGGGAATTACAATGTATAACATCATAAAATAACACTCAAAAGTCTAAACATTTTATGAAGAAGAATTAATATATATAAATGAAGAGTATGGAAAATTTTCGGATTTTGTAAGAAAGTATAAATAACAGTTGCTTAGTTTGCTTAATTTTAGTATATATATTTTAGAAGTTTGAGGATAAAAATTATTAAAACAACACTTATGGTGTGATGACGACGATAGGACCGTGTTCGCCAGAACATATGAACAATACTTTACCGTGTTCTACTATCTGTTCTTTGTGGGATAGAAATATGCTGGCGGTCTTGGGTACTAGTAATTTTGGAATTGAATATGGTTTTTGGTATTCGAGCTTAGCCTGTTGGTATTTATATTTGGTTGATGATGTTATAAGGAATGATATTCGGTTATATTGCCGAGTTTGATGGCTGCTGGGCTTTGGATTGGGGGTTTGGTTATTTATTTGCTGGTAAATTATAATTTGAAGGTATTGCATTTCTTTGTTTGAGTTCATTTGCATATTTTTAATCGTTTAAACTAAGTCAGTTGTAATATGCACATAAGCAGCTTGATAAAATGTCTCAATGAAATACTTGCAAGATAACTCATTTTAGCATAAATCCTTTAGTTCTGTGAATCTTGTAGGATAGGATAACTTATTTGAGTGTACCCATTAAAAGAGTTTGAGAAGAAAAAGAAAAAAAAAAAAAGGTTTTTTGACAGCTTGAAAGCTAATAAGATTAACTTCGAGGTCAAACCTTGAGCAACAACACTTAAAAATTTTTAACTGTATTGCTATGATATGTATATAAGCGTTTTTGATAGTAACTATATGTTGCTCTTTACTTAAAATTATAAGAACATGCATTGGTTTTTTATCCATAGTTTTGCATGTTAACGCTCGTGACATGCAATTGATGAAATTAATGGCTTCCACATATTCCTTATCATCTTTACCAAGACTTTTCATTGAGTATGCAGTTTTTATAGCAATTACTAAATGGCGATAAAGACATCTCTACATTCCATACATAGGACGGACCAATATTTGCAAATAATATGAATAGATTATAATAACAAAAAGTTTAGTATAAACAATAACTAATAAGAAAATCATAAATTCCTTTATTATACTTTGTTGTTGAGACACTTATCTAGTACAAGCTTCAAACTTGAAGAGACTCATATTTTCAAATTTTAATGTTTAACGTTCACGACACGCAAATTGTGAAGAGAATGCCATCCACAAATTTTGTTATCAGCTTGAGCAAAACAATATTTGATTGATAATAACTAGTTTGTATGTATACTCAGAGAAGACTTTAAAGAAGACTTGAGATTGCGAAGACGACATTTAAATTTCATTGTGACATTAATCATGCAACCCAATTTGCACGGTACGACTAGCATCACCTATGGTCTATAATAACCGAAGACTTTTAAGAAGACTTGGGATAGGGTTTTAACGCTAGTTATGCAACCTATGGTCTATTATCCACTTATTCCTTCCAAGCTTGGCCAAGACAATTTGATTGATAATAACTATTTTCCATGTATAATGGATCACAGGATACTTCTAAAAAGACTTGGGATATGGAAGACTACACATATATTGTATATCGTAGTTGCAAGAGTATTATAAAATGTAGATTGACATAAAAGCTAAACACATCTACTTAGCGTGTTTCCAATAGGTGTGTTTAAACAAAATTCGAAAGCTAAACCCTCGTGGCTAGACACTATTTTTCAAAAACGGTCGCCAAACACTGTTTCTTATTAAGTTTCCTAAGTGCAATTATCAGATGTTCAAAGCATGGATATATAGTTTTATAAAGTAGCAACAAGGAACAACAAACAATTAGCAGAAACAAAATCAATGGATGAATGTGATGGCAACAACATATATAATAAGAGCAACTGCAACGCATGACTTTACAAAAGACTTTTCACTATTTGATAAGCTTTTTGAATGACTTGATGGATTGCAACAAGAGATTTACCAAAGACTTGTTGTAAAATGACTTGGTGTATACCAAGCATTTGACATAAAATTAACCAAGTCTTTCACACTAATTGAAGCATTAAATGACCCAAGTGAGTTACACAAAAAAGCTATTGAAAGACTTTTTAGCATTGGAGATGATTTTTGAAGAAAGCTTTTTACATAGAAAAATAAATGCAATCGTTAATGGAATCAATGCATCAAGTCTTGAAAGACTTGATGCATTGTAGATGCTCTAAGTAGATGTGTGATATATACATGTGTTGTGCGTGTAAGTTTGGGGTTTACAAGTATTGGCTTTTTATCCTTAGGTTTGCATGTTAACGTATGTGACATGCAACTGGTGAAATGAATGGATTCCACAAATTCCTTATCATCATATCGACCAAGACTTATAAGAAATTCTGATATTTTCAAATATTAATGTTTAACGTTCGCCACACTTAAATTGTGATCGAAGAGAATGCCATCCAAGAATTTGTGGGATAGAAATCTGGTGGTGGTCTTGGGTACTAGTAATTTTGGTTACTGTCAAATGGTTGGTAAGATTATAAGGAATGATATTGGGTTAGATTCCACTTCTATAGTGGTGGTAAGATTATAAGTTTTGGTTAAACCTTGAGCAACAACACATAAAAATTTGGACTTTCAAAATTGATTACACTGTTTTATGTGGACACTTTAATTTCAGTGTTGTAAACATACATGATGGGTGAAAATGAGAAGGTTTAACTATAATATGTATATGAGTGTCTTCAATAGTAACTATTTGTTGCTCTTTAGATATTTGAAGTTATTGTTTTGAAATAATAATATGATACATATATGTTCTATTATCTGTTCTTTGTGGGATAGAAATCTGCTGGTGGTCTTGGATACTAGTAATTTTGGAATTTGTTGGTTACCGTCTTTTTGGTCTTGGCACTTAGCTGGTTGGTATTTATTTTTGGGTTTTGGTTATTTCTTTGCTGTTACGAATCTTGTTAAGATGGTTGGATTTCATTTTGGCTACTTTGAAGAGTGCTTGGCAGATCATGGAACGAATGGTGTTTGGATTTCAGTAGTCTAATCCAGAAGTGGAATTTGAAGAACTGGTGGAAGGTCTCAGGGACCATTTAATGCAGAAAATTCACAGCGACCACTTAATTTAAATAAAATTATTAGAACAAGATATTGGCTTTTTATCCTTAGTTTTGCATGTTAACAGTCTGTGATCGACATGCAACAGGTGAAATGAATTCCTTCCACAAATTCCTTATCATCATGACCAAGACTTATAAGAAGACTTGGGATAGGGAAGACTTTATGCAACGTTCGTGACACGCAAATGGTGAAGAGGATGCCATCAACAAATCACCAAAGACTTTTAAGAAGACTTGGGATAGGGAAGACTTATAACACTAATTATGCAACCTATGGTCTATCATCCACACATTCCTTCTCAGCTTGGCCAACACTATTTGACTGATAACAACTATTTTCCATGTATAATCACATGGGACATTTAAGAAGACATGGGATATGGAAGACTACACTTATATTGCATATATCGTAGACAAGTAACTGTAAGTGAAATAGATCGTATAACATCATGAAGAAGAATTAATATATTTAAATGAAGAGTATGGATTTCCATATTTTGTAAGATAGTATAAATAACAGTTGCTTAGTTTGCTTAAAAGGTTAAGGAGAAAAATTATTAAAAAAAATACTTATGGTGTGATGGCAACGGCACGACCGTGTTCGCCAGAACATATGAAAAATACTTTACCTTAATCCTATCAAATGAATAAGGTTATATGATGGAATTGGATATATGTTGTTTGTGCATGTCATGTGGACTAGCTTTTATGGGTATGTCCATATAAGTCTTGTATTTTTTTATTTATTAATACATTTGTCTGGGATGGTCCCTTTTTACCAACAAAAAAAAAATTACTTTACCTTTTCAAAGACCATATTTACACAAATTATAACTTATACTTAAATTTAATGATCGTATCATTTACCTAATATTTTACCAAAAACATACAATCAAGTATACTTTTGGGCCGAAACAAAACTTTTGTTTGGAGTGAATCATAATGATGGATTTGGTCAACTAGCTAGTCATATTTATGTTTCAGGAAAACACAAGAAATAATAATAATAAAGTACCATATATAAACATAAAGTTAGTATTGTCAGCAACTCTTTAATACTAAATATAGAAATAGAAGCAAAATATAAGCCAACTATAATCTCGTTAACCAAAGCCTAGTCCTTCATTTTCCACAATAATCACAATGATCAACCAACACTAATAATTCATTAAAAGTGATACATTTCAGCCTGATCCTGTTTTGACGCATTTCCCAACCCGTCCATGTTTTCATGCATTATGTTGTACAAACCTTTTTGGTGTATGATATCAGTATCTTTCTCCTACGTCATATAATTTTCATGAACTCGAGTTACCTTTTTATACAAACCATTGAGTTATTGCACAAAGAAATTTAATCTTTCGTCTCTTTTGCACCACTTGGGGCAGTTGGGCCAAATGAAGCAATATTTCAAACTATAGGACAGTCCAGATTCAACATATGAATTGTTCTCAGCTTATGAAGTATGAAGCTAAAATGAATATCAGATTAATAAATTTAAAAGCTTAATAACTGTTTTATTCCAAAAACCAAAACATTACTTTTCCCACCCTTACGAAAATGTTCTCGTTTTGACCCGTTACACAAGCGTTAGACCCGCCCATTTTCCCACCCTTACGAATATTTATTCAAAGAGCAGCCATACCATCCAAGATGTTGCAACATAAAGCTGAGGTCCGGTGCATATGGCACGGCATCCGGTTCCTAATACTTATGTATCATGATCCCTTTACGTTTTGCAGCGTTATGGAAGTAACTGAGCATATCGCTTTTCTGATGACGTTCCAATTCGACCCACATGATGTCAGCCGGATCATGAGCTTTTTCAAGATGTTGAGTAACTGATAACTCACATCCCGAACCTTTCGTAGAGCTTTCACTTGTTCCAATATCCATAGTTGATACATGTAGTTAAGAATGTTAAGTTTAGGTGGCGGGTCCATGAACTTCGAAATCAAGTAAATTTTCGATTTTTGACTACTTCAGAAGCAAAAGAACGTTCCCCAGATTCACCCTCCAGATTTCTGGGATGGGGTTGTCGAAGCATTTTTTTGTACGCGTTTTCGGTAAAAAGACAGAAACAGGTACCGGGCCTAATAGTAAATAAACTACAAGACCTAAATTTAGCTAAGTTAGTGTAATCTGACTACAACTATCAACAATATTCACTATGTAGATACACTAAGATGTCAAGGGTCAGATCTATTAGATACTGTGAATGGTGCTATTGTTGCATCGGCTATTACTGATGGTGATATTGGTGGAGAGGTCGATCTTTTGATAACTTCGCAGGATGGTGGGACTGGTTTTGATATCAACTTGCTAGGTCGGGTGTTCTTGAAGAAGTTATTTAAGGTTAAATGCATCCCCCCTAGGCTACGCCTCGGATTCGCCAAGATTTTTCGTAATGCCCTAGATAAGTTTCTTGCATGTCCTGGGGATCTGTCGGTATGGGTGCAACTTCTTATCTTGCCGTGTTGTGTCTTGACCACCTTCGCACCAGCTAATAGAGCCCAACGACGGTCTGGAGAGCGAGAAAGGTGCCAACTTGAATGTATCTCTCGGGCTATTCTCCGCTTGAAGGATCCTGCAGACAGACTTGCATTAGTGATGGAACGTTTATCTGGGGTCACTTCATCCTTCGATGGCATGACGAAACCCAAAGATCTTGATGCAACTAACCTGGTTCAATGTAAGCGTAAACTAGGGGACGGACACTTTACCGCTGCCATTAAGGTGCTAACGTCCTCTGGTGTCGCCCCATCTACATCTGACACCCTGCACGAGCTAGAGGCCAAACATCCCCGTGCCCCACCTCCAATTTTGTCATCATCTCCTCTAGGTGAAGATGCACTTCTTGTGGATAAGGACTTGGTGTTGAATAGGATCCACAGTTTCCCAAAAGGGACATCATGTGGTCGAGATGGGCTTAGAGCACAACATTTAATGGATATTTTAGGAGGGGCTGCGTCCACTATTGCTGATGATCTGTTAGGTTCTATCACGGGGGTTGTCAACCTGTTTCTCGGTGGAAAATGTCCTGCTATATTGGGGGAATATATTGCTAGTGCCCCCTTGACTCCGTTGGTTAAGCCGGGTGGAGGCATACGCCCTATTGCTGTCGGCACGGTCTGGCGTAGGCTTGTATCGAATGTTGCTTCTTCTTCTGTTAGCAACTCTATGAATACCTATTTGCGGGACTTTCAATTTGGGGTCGGCGTCCCGGGTGGTTGTGAGGCTGTCCTTCATTCGGTGAATCGGCTTGTTGAGGCTAAGGGACACACTGTTGGGTTTTCCATGTTGTTGGTGGATTTTCAGAACGCTTTTAATCTGGTTGATAGGAGTGTCCTTCTTCAGGAGACCAGGATCAGATGCCTTTCTATTGCTCCCTGGGTTGAGTTTTGCTATGCTAGGCCTGCTAGACTTTATTACGATGATTCTATCCTTTGGTCTTGTCAAGGGGTGCAACAAGGGGACCCACTAGGTCCCTTGTTGTTCGCCCTCGTCTTACACCCCCTAATCCAGCCTATCAATAGGTCCTGCGAGCTCACACTCCAGGCTTGGTATCTCGACGATGGTACTATTGTAGGAGACACTCTTATGGTTGCCAAGGCGCTTGACATTATTATGACAGATGGACCGGCTCGGGGGTTGTTTTTGAATGTCGATAAGACTGAACTCTTCTGGCCTACAGAGGATCCCAGAAGCAGGGTGGAGGGTGTTTTTCCTATAAATATCTCTCGCCCAGTTGAAGGTGTCAAACTGCTTGGTGGTTCAGTTAGTTTGGATGAAAGTTTTTGTCAGGAGATGGCTTTGAAAAGGGTCTCTAAAACTATCTTGCTAATGGAAGCTATCCTCAAACATAATGATCCCCAATGTGAGCTCCTTCTTCTTTGTAATTGTGTCGGGGTTGCGAAATTATCTTATGCTCTGCGGACATGTTCCCCTTTGTACGTGCGAGAAGCCCAAGTCCGGTTTGATCAGATGTTACGTGCTTCCTTGGAGAAGATTATTACGGCCTCTAGGCCAGGTTTTGGTGACCGGCAGTGGCGGCTTGCCACCCTCCCAATCAAGATGGGTGGGCTGGGCATTCATGCGGCGAGTGACATCATCCGATATGCTTTCCTCGCCTCTCGTTTACAAACCAGTGATATGCAGGACCAGATTTTGGCAAAAACATACATCAATTCTCATGGCCCTTCGTTTCAACATGCTCTCGATATGTTTAACAGTGTTTGTAACATAGACACGTTCTCGGTCGCCTCTGACGCTCCTGCCCCCATATGATGAAAACCTTGGCAAAGTGTTACTTTGGTGTCATCGAGAAAGATATTGTTTCTAAGTATTCGTTAAGCCCGAGGCAGGTGGCTATCCTCAGTTGTACCCGAGCTCCACATGCACAAGATTTCCTATTCACCATACCTATTGATGGGTTGGGCCAAAGGATGAACCATCGCCAATTCCGTTCGGTATTGTGTTACATGCTTACCATACCTATGTTCTCTGAAGGTAGCTCCTGCCCGAGCTGCAAGCATCGAATGGACCAATGGGGAGACCATGCAGTTCACTGTTCCAGTGAAGTGGGGGTGAAATTCAGACATAACCTGGTGCGGGATATTCTTGTCGACATATGTTCCAAAGTTGGGATTATGGTGAAAAAGGAGGCCCCATTGGGGTTTCTTTCGAGGGGCGGGAAAGAGCTGCGCCCGGCAGACCTGCTATTATTCAACTGGATCCAAGGTAAGGACGCGTGTTTGGATGTGACTGGAATCTCTCCTTTTGCGGGTATTGATGCGTCTGCGTGGGCTCCCGGGGTGGCCTCACATAACGCTGTGGAGAAGAAGAAAAAGAAATATGTGTCCAAATGTGAAGAAAATGGCTACAAGTTCATTCCATTTGCCTTCTCTACATTCGGGGAGCTTGACGCGGAAGCTTTGGATACACTTTCACGTATCAAGACTGTTGCTATTAGCCACTCGAATAGTGTCAAGAGTGGGGCATTTATTTTTCGATGACTAAGCTTTTGTATTCAGAAAGGTGTGGGAGCTCAACTAGTGTCTCGGCTTCCCACCAATTTCTTGTAATTCCTTTTGGTTTTCTAATGAAGTGATGTTTATAAAATAATAATAATAATAATAATAATAATAATAATAATAATAATAATAATAATAATAATAATAATAATAATAATAATAATAATAATAATAAATATAATAATAATAATAATAATAATAATAATAATAATAATAATAATAATAATAATAATAATAATAATAATAATAATAATAATAATAATAATAATAATAATAATAATAAAGTGATGTTTATAAAATAAAAATAAAATAAAATAAATAATAATAATAATGATAATAATAATAATAATAATAATAATAATAATAATAATAATAATAATAATAATAATAATAATAATAATAATAATAATAGGTTTGTGAAGTGACAAAAATACCCTTTTAGTTAAAACAATGAACTTAAAAACAAATAGTTGATGCTATGCTGGCAATCCCATCCAAACAAAAACACTTAGACTCTAATTGATCTTCACCATTCACCAAAACCATCGCTGTCCCCATTTTTATATGTTGCTGCTTGGTAAATACATTTGATTTTTATCATTATTACTTAAGCTGTTAGTATTTTCTTTAACCATAGGTTCGAATTATAATCTAACATCAAATTAAAATTGTTTGAATTACACTGTTTTATTTATTTATTAATTTTGATATTTGTTGTGTAATTTTGTTAATTAATTTGTGCTTACTTTAAGAGATTAATAAGCTATTGGGTATAAAAAGAAGGTACAAAGCTTATTGAATGTGTTTGGGTAAGCTCATGTCAAAGTGCTTTATACATTGAGATGTAATTTTGTTAATTAATTATACATTGTTTGGGTAAGCTCATGTCAAAGTGCTTTATACATTGAGATGTATTTGTATAACCCGTGTAATTAATTATATAACCCGTGTATTACATGATTTATTACATGAAAGATGCTTAGGATTGTTTATTAAGATTTTTTTATTAATTTATAGGAAATTACGTTATTATAGGGAGATTTAGTTCGGATATTAAAAGAGATTGAAATTTGAAAATTTACTAATTATAGTTTGATGGGACACTTGATTTTTTTTATTTATTGTTATTATTATTATTTTTTATAGATTTTTGTGGCTAATAATAATAATAACATTTGTGTTTTATATAAGGGAAGTGATTTGCACACTTAATTTATTGATTAGGACACTCAGAGTACAAGCATATAAAGCACGATGTGAGTTTTGTACAGCTAATTGAAGCACAAAAAAGAGTGTCCTAATAACTATTAGGAATGTGCAAATCACTTCCTTTTATATGTGGGTTGATTGGTGTTTAGAAAATAACATGTAGATTTTAGAATGAGAAATATGTGGGAGCATTATGTTGGTTGCCGATGAGGAACCCACGACTTCACAAAAAAATAAGTAAACCGATAAGTTACCAAAATGAATATGCTAGAATGGGCCAAATTTTATTGGTTTACTAAAATGGACCTTTGAGTGCCACGTCAAATATAGAGATTTGACATAAAAGTGTGAAAATATTTGTTACGCCTAATTGACTCACATGCATGCTAGTGTAACTTTTTTATTCTTCTCACTTTAAAGTGTGTAAACATACTTAAAAAGTGTGAATATGTTACTATTTTAAGAGTCATTGTTAGCTTGACTATACTGACCGTTAATTAACAGGGTACTTTTTTGTACACTTCACAAAATAATTGAAACACTATCTATACTACTATATAAAGAGTTTAGGACCTTCTAAATAAGGTAGTCTTAAAAATTTTAAGACAAAAAACATTACTATAAAAAGAAATTTCAATAGCTTTTACATACACACATATAAAAGTAACATTAAATGTGTTAAATTCATAAACTTTTAACTATCTAAAAAAGTAATTGTCTTTAACCATCATCTATAAATCTAACACATCAAACAACTTACTCAAAAAACATTAAAAAAACGCACTTTCATATCAGCATCTCACCACCGCCACAGCTCAGCTTCTCCAAAATCGCATTTTGGATCGGTTTTAGCAAAAAACCGACCCAAACCGAACCGTGCACACCTCTACATAAAGTCATTATCACGAAAAACATGTAATCGAAATATATTGTTTGCCAAAAAATTTAGTTAAATAATACCCGCCGTCGCAAGACGCGAGTACACTTCTAGTAATTAATTATGTTTGAATATTTATATGAGTATAAATGTCCAAACAAACAAAAATTAAAATACACCGTACACATACCCTTCAACCTCTTTCCACATTATCACTTTTTGAAACAATTTCTAACAACCACCACCCATCCGCCACCACCACCCTGTTGCTCTAACACCCACAAGCAGTAACCCTTTATTAAATTCCCTCAATTTAAAAAAAATCCCCAAATTTAACTTCAAAATTGTTTGAAGAAATAAGAGATTTTGTGACATGGGTTTTTGGTTGCAGACATTGGGTAGGCTTCTAATCACCGATTACTTTGTAGCCCCAGATTTACAATACATTGGGTAGACATTGGGTAGGCTTATTTTAAGAGGTTAATAAGCTATTGGGTATTAAAAAGAAAGGTACTTTATACATTGGGATGTATTTGTATTTTCCCTAATTATCATGTGTAGAGCAGCGTGGGTTTGTGAGAGAGATAAATGTCATGGGAATATGGGATTTAGGGGGTGTTTGGTTAAGCTTATATAAAGTACTTATATAGGCTGGGCAAGCTTATGTTAAAGTGCTTATTAGTTATTTGGGGGAACAGGGGTTTTTCGGTAATGAGTAAATGCATAAGTTAAGCATAAGGTGATCCTGATACATTACATCATCTTAGTATCCTTTGGGCATTACTAAAGCCAATATAATGTATGTAGCCTTGTTCTGCCTCGAGATAACAACAACATATATAAAGGTGTTATCTTTGTTAAGTTTGGTTTTAAAAGCTATAAGGATTAGTTTCTCTGGTTTACTCTCTACTTGTATCTTGTTTGAGTGTTAACATTTTGAATAGTCATTCATTTTCAGTGTCTTTAATAACACATAAAACGAGTTGAAGGATCATTTAAAGTTCTCAGACCAAAAGTTTCATCTATGATGGAATCTGTAGACGAAGATGTGGAAAAATCCTCACTCGCTGATCAAGATGACGTTGGAAGTAATGTATCTAGCAGTGGACAAAATAGAAGCAGAAAGTACCGTGATTCAAGTGGAAGCAAAACATTTGATTCAGGTAAGAGTTGGTTACTTCAAGTCATCGTTTTAAAGTAATGTAATGTAACCTATACAGTTTGATCTAATTGTGAGATGTTTTTTAATGTTGCAGAAAGTATCACCGTAGAAGAATGATCTGCTAGATATGCTTCTACCTCACATTCATAGGTAACTTGGATGTTTGAGATAATGTTTTTAATCTTGGTAACATGTTGAAATTTTTGTATCTGCAACTAGCAATCAAAGTTGTATTTTGAGTATGAATGTTATATCAGGTTTGCGCCCATACCTAATACGGAGTTTGTACTCGGATGTTGCAGCGTGTTACTCCTTCGTCTAGAAGTTCCATAAGTTGTGACAATCGGCGTTCTAGGTGTGATTTACCAGAATATGATAGACGTGAAGGTAGGGTGGTCTCTAGGAGATATAGTGATGATAGGGATTATCGAGACCGTTGAGACCCGTGACCTCGTCATGGAATTATGTGAAAGTTCAAGGAGAACTCCTGGTATAGCTCAGTAGCCTTAATTATAAAAAGCTTATAAGATTGACATGAATGGGATTATGTGAAGATGAAGCTACTTTGATCAGAAAAGTTGTTATATGCCTAACTGGTGTTTGGAATAAAGGTTTAAACAGATGGCTATTTATCATGGTTTTGAAAACCTTTGCTTCACAAGCTTTTCTATCTTCTGATAAAGTTTATTTGGGATAAGCTATCTATCTTCATTAGGACAGTTTCCTGTTTGGCAGTAAATGAAATGATCATCTGGACAGCATTGGGTTCAACAGTGGGTTCAGCAGCAAATATTATGCAGTTCTACTTCTGTGGTTTAGCAATGGTCTAACAGGTCTGCAAGTTTTGGTCTTCTGTTGTAGTTTGGCAATTCAAGTCTTTCGTTTTGCTGTTATGTTATTAGTTGGGTCTGCACTGCTATATTTTTATACCTGGTATACATATGGCAACATGGATTTAATTTATGGGTCAGGCTTGGTTTTGTGACGTGGGGCTGCTATGCTAGTTTGTCATCCTTACGCTTTAATTTGTGGATTTAATATCCGAACTTATGGGGTATGTTTTTGCACTGGTCTTCTTTTTGTTTTAGTTTGAAGTTTGTTTGTAATTGTTTTGGGTCCACTTCAATCAATCATCTTTGGTTCCTTTTGTTTGTATTTTGGTTGGGTTTTTCGGTTGTTATAATATTTGCTATTAAAAAAAAATGAAATGATCATTAATTTGGATGATTATGGATAAAAGGCTTGCAGACTGGAAAATGAATAAAGGTTTAAACAGAGTCCTGTTAATAGGAAAAAAGGGCTCTATAAAGGTGTCAGTAAAAAACAAAGGCATGAAGCCCGGTCATGAAATTTCAATTGGTAAAGCTTTTGTATTTGAGTTCAAGTTTGTAGTTGAAGATCTTATTGAAACTTAGAGTTTAATTGTAAATTTCAATTGTATATGTATTGTTTTATGTTTAGATCTGCTAGTGGAGTAAATTTAGCATTGCAGGCATTTCATCTCTCAACACTTGCTTGCCATTTTCATTGATATCAGAGAACATGAGGGCTTGGAGATAAGGTGGACCAAAGAGAACAAGAAAGCCTGTATATCCACTGAATACAAGGGTACTTGTCAAGTTACGGCTCGATTTTTTTTGGGTAAAGGGGAGTAATCCTGCACCCTGGTAAATATATTAACCAAATAAACGTTTAAGTACAGTGGATATGAGTGAAATCTCATACCTCAGCCCGTTACATAGGCATAAAGCTTACATAACAAGATACTTCCTATTTTCTAAACAAGAAAACAAACCACTACTCAAATGATAACATAAGACTCAACGATATAAAATTACTTCCTAGGACCTTGAAACTTTGTGCCATACATGGCATTAAAGGCATCCAAATTCCCCGAAAGATCACGAACCTGTTTCGCATAGTCATCGAAGTGATAGTCATCATACTCATCTTCAAACTCTTGGCCACCACCAAATATATTAGCAGACTCATCAAAAGGGTTAGCAACAACCTCATCTTCAGAATCAGACACCTCAATCTCTCCCATTTTAGAAAAAGGGTTAACTCTCTTAGTAGCAGAGGTAGACGGAATAGGATGACCATCATCATCCACAAGAGTAGCTTTCCTATCAATAATTAGCTTTTCAAGCTTACCAATTTTCTCAACTATGGGAGTAGAACCAACATCCATTGTTCCCATTGAATCACTCACAAGCGGTACATGTGATGTAGAACCAGTCTTAATCAACTCATCCTCATTAACCTCCATTGTACGACCATTATCCACATCTGTATCGTCCATATTAAGAGCATCAAACTGATTAGACGTAGTGATCCTGGTTCCACTCGTACTAGCCACATCAGAAGCCATCTTCGTACTGACATTTACTTTCTTGGGTTCAGGAGGAGGCTTTTTGGGCCGATATTCAAAATGCTTGCCCACCACAGATTTAGTAGAACCTCCTCGACCCGGATTCGGCCCAACTTGCTTTCCCTTCTTCTTATTGTTAACAGTCTGAAAACCATCACTTACGTTCTTATGAGGTTGAGCAGTCGGAATCACAACCTTAGGACAATCCACCAAAGTATGTCCAAATACCCGACATTTCTCACATCTAGGCGGTTTCCATTCATATTCAACACGGATCTTCTCAATAGTCGAACCCGTACCATCAAGTAAAGGAATCTCGACAGTGAGGCTGTCCTTAAGAACCTCATCCGACTTTACTTCAATCATACACCTAGCAAAACTGCTACGGCCCCAAGATTCCTTGCACATTTGACTAGTAAAAGCATCTAACCTTTTGGGTGTACCAATCAATGTAGCAAGAATACTGAGCCCGTCATCAGAAAACATAGCTAAAGGAACATCATGGAATTTAACCCACACCGGAATGTTAATCAAATCCTCTTTAAGCAAGTTGGTGTTCAGTGTCCATGGTTTAAGAATAATAGGAATATTACGAATCAACGAAGGACCATTATCAAGAACATCATCAACTCCTTTTTTCGAATTAAACTTGAAGAAGAAGAATCCCTTAGCGTTCATCATAACCTTTTGTAAACCATACTTAGCCCACGTATTGCGAACATAATAGTCAACAACAGGAAAAGCAAGCCGTTGACCAAGGAAGTATCCGTAGAGAGTATTCTCAAATCTCATGTTCACCTCCTCCACCACTTTCATTGGGACTGAAAGGTCAACATCATCCTTCTTTTTGCTGCATTCTAACCTCCGAAAATTAGACACGTGTTTCTGGGATTCATTAGAAGCAACACCCGCGTAAGAAACCGACTTAACTCCATTACCACCAGTATTAACAACCTTAGGTGCATTAGGATCAGAAGTAACACTATGATTAGTACCATACATCTGGGATTGCATAGCCACATCAAAACTCGATGGAGGAGTATTTGCAAAATAAACTTTAGTACCATTCGAATTAGATTGAAGCCCAATACCACTCGAATTGTTCACATAAGAAGATGAAGCCATCTTAGCAATATCACTGTCAATTTTATTCATTGCTGCATCAAATTTCTGATGCGCATTAGCAATCAACTGCTCCACATTAGGCTGTTTTGAAACATTAGAGGCCGAATCAGAAGCAGGTGTATCATGGCTTTGCTCCAAATCATCTAAATCAACCTTATCTATAACCTCCAGCGTGTCATGACTAGGTGCGTCACGACACGGGCTTGAACCAAGTGAAACCGGCTCCACTTGTCCATCAGAACGAGAACCATCAACCCTATTATACGGATTCGTGTCCATGTTTACACCAACTTGATCGGCCAAGTTGGTAGCAGTATTGGAAACCTTCACCGAAGAACTATCATTGTCCGTATTCATACCAACTTGATCGGCCAAGTTGGTAGCTGTTTTCGTAGCTTTAACCGAAGAGCTACCCTTGTTCAGAAACCCTTTATCCATCTCTCCACAACCCCACTAACAATCCCAGGAACCGACTATATCCAACATAAACCCAAGAAAAACCGAACAAAAGAAAACCCTAACTACAAAGTTAGGGTTTTAAACGTATGAAGATCCAATAGCTAACCGTCGTCCATCATGAAGATCGTACCAAATAATAGTAAATTGATTTATACAAATCCAAAGAAAAGCAAAACCGACTTAATAGACAAATCAGAATGGGTAGTACGATTGATATCGGTTGCGTAAACCCCCAGAAAAAAACGAATTTAGGAATCAACAATAAGAGTAGATTCGTTTCTTATGGAATCAACAACCAGTAGCATTGATAGAAAAGATTCCCCTAAAACAATAAAAAATCAAAGCAACTCTAACCAACGTAGATATCTAAGTCAACTAGAAAATATGTAAAGAAGAATCAATACAGATTTAATAATATATTAGATATCAAAGAAAGTAAAAGAAGATCGATTAAAAAATGGAGGGTTTAGGGAATCGCCAATTGTCACCAGAGAGAAACGCAAGGGTTTTTTTTTTGAATTGGTTCGTTACGGCTCGATTTTTTGTCACTACAGATTCAGGTTTACATCGGTATCACTGTCACATGTTTCTTATAAATAAGACATGGATATAGAAACTTGTTATTTTTCATTTGGACATGAGACTTTGATACATGAAATCTGTTGGCGGAATTACAGATTCATAGAAGAATGGCTGCACATAAGCTAAAATACCCTGATGAACAAATGATAAGCCTTGGCATTGATGATATAACTGAGCCCATTCCATAAGTTATTTCTTCAGCTCCACAAGAAAATTATGTGTTTAAAACATTATTGATATGTTTGACTTTTGTTGCAAGATCCCCAATTTTGCTACTGTAAATGGTTGTTTTTGACATTGACTCGTTTACATTGTGAACCATATATATGACACTTCAGTCCTAACCCGTTGGTATTCCCCTTTCTTTGTATTGAAGAAAAGCATTGGCTAATGCTTTATCAGTCTCACCGTAGATGTGGACCCTTAGAAATGCAGCTAGTCAGGTTGGGAAAAAAGTCAAACTGGTAATTTTAGTTTGGACTGATCAGGTTGACCTGCAAACGTGGTCTGTCCTTTTCTTAAACTTGTTTAAAAATAATGATTAATGAATGTTTTCAGCCTGTTGAACCCATTAAATATAACGTAACGTAAATTGATCTATTTCATATTACTGTAAGTTACATGTTTCATGTTTAACCCATTTCATATTACTGTAAGTTCCATGTTTCCACATTACATTAGTAAGTAGATACAAGACTCGTATTTTGTAATTTAATTGTTTAACCCAGATCAGTTTTGTCTATATTTTTAGGACAACCCATAACTACACCTTTTCTGTTAATTAAACTTCGATTAAGTAGCAACATTGAAACTCCAGTGTCTTACTATCCATAAGGCTTATTGACATTGAAACTTTGACAACACTCTCATAAAGCATAATTTTGTGAATTCGTATGTTTTTTTTTTGGGTAAAGGGGAGTAATCCTTCACCCTGGTAAATATATTAACCAAAGAAACGTTGAAGCACAATGGATATGAGTGAAATCCCATATCTCAGCCCGTTACATAGGCATAAAGCTTACATAACAAGATACTACCAATTTTCTAAACAAGAAAACAAACCACTACTCTAATGATACCATAGGACATAACGAAATAAAATTACTTCCTGGGTCCTTGAAGCTTGGTGCCATACATGGCATTATAGGCATCCAAATTCCCAGGAAGATCAGAAACCCGCTTCGCATAGTCATCGTAGTCATAGTCATCATACTCATCTTCATACTCTTGGCCACCACCGAATAGATTAACAGACTCATCAAATGGGTTAGCAACCACCTCATCTTCAGAATCAGAAACAACGATATCTCCCACTTTAGAAAAAGGGTTAACTCTCTTAGTAGCAGTGGCGGGCGGAATGCAAGAATTACTAGTGTTAGGAGCCACATCCGACTCCATCTCTTTCAAATCACTCACAAGGGGATCTTGTGATGCAGTACCTGTCTTAGTAGACTTATCTTCATTAACTTCCATTGTACGACCAGAATCCACATCCTTGTTGGTGTCATTAGAAGGAGTACCAAACGCATCCGTATCCTCCTTATTTAGAGCATCAAACTGGTTAGATGTAGAGATATTCGTTCCACTCGAACTAGCCACATCAGAAGCATTCTTCTTAGTGACTTCCACTTCCTTCGGTTCAGGAGGAGTTTTTTTGGGTTGATATTGAAACTGCTTACCCACAACAGGTTTAGTAAACCCTCCTTGACCCGGAATAGTAGACCCACCTTGCTTTCCCTTCTTCTTGTTATTAACCATCTTGAAACCCTCATTAACACATTTAGTAGGCTGAGCAGGGGGTTTAACAACTTTAGGACATTCAATAGGAGTATGACCAAAAATCTTACATGTATCACAATGAGGTGGTTTCCACTCATATTCAACCCGTATCTTCTCAGTAGTCGAACCCGACCCATCAAGTAATGGTATCTCAATAGTAAGGCTGTCCCTAAGCACCTCATCCGACTTCACTTCAATCATGCATCTAGCAAAACTACTACGACCCCATGAGTCCTTGCACATTTGGCTAGTGAAAGCATCTAACCTTTTGGGTGTGCCTATCAATGTGGCAAGGAGACTAAGACCATCATCAGAAAACATAGCAAGAGGAACATCATGGAATTTAACCCACACCGGGATGTTGGTCAAATCCTCTTTAAGTAAGTTGGTGTTCAATGTCCATGGTTTAAGAATAATTGGTACATTTCTGATCAACCAAGGCCCATTTTCAAGCACATCAGCAATACCTTTCTTCGAATTGAACTTAAAAAAGAAGAACCCCTTTGCATTCATCATTACCTTTTGTATACCAAACTTAGCCCACGCATTGCGTACAAAGTAATCAACAACAGGAAAAGCAAGTCTTTGACCAAGGAAATACCCATACAAAGTATTCTCAAACCTAGCGTTCACCTCTTCAACCACTTTCAGCGGGACAGAAAGATCCACACCATTAGCTTTCTTATTACACTCCAACCTACGAAAGTTAGATGTGTGTTTCTTTGGGTCATTAGTAGTAACACCAGCATACGATGTAGAAGGTTGTTGCAAAGCATAATCACCAACCTTCTCAATACCAACAGCCCCATTGGCATTTGATTCAACACTATCATTACTAGCATTAACATTAGAAGCCATAGGACCAGTTGTATCTTGAGGAGGTTTCGAATAATAACCAATAGCATTAAGCATCTCATCAAGCTCCTTCTGTGACTGTGGCACCTTAAGATGCTCAAAAGGATTAGTCCCAGTAGCAGTATTAGCATCCTCTATCACACCTGGTTTTAATGGTTGCCCATCATCACCCATCAGAACAAGTTTTCCCTCAAAAATTTGTTTTTCAATAGCACGAATTTTCATTAAAGTATCATGACCCTCAGGCGTGTCATGGCTAGGAGCAACATGACTAGGGGTCGTACCAAGTGAAACCGGCTCCACTTGTCAGTTAGTACCAACAAGAGTAGGCGAATTAATGATCTCCTCTCCCATACAATCCAGCATAAACAAACGTAAATCAATTTAGAACAACGAACAATATGGTCTGATGTTCGAACCAATACCCAGTAAAACCCTAGTCGATAAACTAGTGTTTATAAAACATAACGACCCAAGCTGCTAACCCATTACAGAAATTAAAATCAGAAGCAGTAATAACCAATTAAGAACGAAACTAGTAAAACCCTAAAAACAAAGATCGATCGCAAAGAACCCTAAAAAACCTAAAGCCAATCGATTAGCACCCAACCTGATTATAGACTTGTTTAAGAATCAAGATAGAACCCAAGAGTAGAATCAAGATTAGTAGAACAGGAATGTAATAAGATTTAAAGTGCTGGAACGATTTGAATGAGGTTTAGTTAGAGTGGAGAGATCGCCATTGGGGGGATCGGTTTTAGGGTTTGGGAGAGTAGATACTCAAGTCCATGAATTCGTATGTTCATTGGCATAATAAATGATCTGGTATTTTTACGGATCTTTATGGATTCCTAATGTAATTTAAGCAACTAGTAATTATTAGTCTGCATTAATGTTAGATTTGTAAAAAAAAGTAACTAACTGGTGATTCTCGGTGGTGTCCTGAACTTCACGAACAAGGTTGGAACCTTTCTTGAAATCTTAGCCATATCGGACGAGTCATCCTTTAAAAGCATTATGGGTTATGTTTGTTTTGTAAACACAGTCATCAGGTTCCAAAAGCAGTCAGTACAACAACTAACCAACACTAGTACAGATGGCTATTTTGACCCATTTTACTTTTTAATGGTAAATAAAAAAGTAACTTGGAGAAAAAAACGGTGCCCAGTACATAGAACCTCCCAAATCAAATAACTTTAATGACTACTTATTAATGGAGAGTACCAAAATTTTTTATATTTTCTTTTCTTTATTTTACAGAGCTGCAACGAGACCCTTGGAGCTGTTTTTCTGGCTACATTGACCCATATAAAATGGTTCAGTTCAGGTTATGTTAAAAATATATAAACATAGCTTAAAAAACAGGTCCAACATGTCTGTTCTGGTCTTTCATAGCTTAAAATTCAGGTCCTACATGTTGGTTCAGGCTATGTAAAAAAGATATAAAAATTAAAACTAGCTTAAAACGGGTCAGTTTGGGTCATTTCATTAAAAAGGTAAATATGGCACATTAATCATTTGTAAAACTTGATGACAAGAACTTTTAGAATACCCAAACGCTAAATATAATGCGTCATCCTAAAACATCCAAGTAAGAAAATAAGATTAGAAGTCGCAACTATATGTTTCAGTCTTAACATTTACTGCCATTAATATGTTTGAAGCTCGAAAGAATGATAAAGTGTGTTTGTTTTAGTTTGTGCAGGTGATCAATGTGGTGTATTGCTAGTTATTAGTGTTATTTGGAGCTTGTACTTGGATGGGTAAAGTCAAGATTTATTATGTATTCGTCATATGGCCTGATTCTCAATTCTAAAGGCAGATTGGAGACAACATCAACTTCATCAAACCCCATCTGTTTTTCTCGAGTTATTCAAAGGCAGTGACGATAACAATACTTACAGTGACGTCTATGGTGATACAGTAGGCAAGCTCGATGTATCAACTCATTTGTAATGTCAATAGATCTTCCTTATTTGAATCAATACTATGTTCATTTCGGAAAAGAAGAGCAACAAATGCTGAAATTATCTCAGAAACTGTAGTGGTTGCCTTGTAGGTTTAACATTGTAAGGCTAATGCACTGAACAAGGTTACTAGTAATGGTATCTAATAAATTATTGTAAGATAAATCGAGATGGTTCAACATCTTGAGGTCTTCAATCTCTGATGGAATGGAACAAAATAATGACACGTTCAGTTAAAGATATTTTTTGAGTCTACCCATTTGACCCATTTTAGTTTTCGCTGTTCTTTGGTTTGTTTCACAAGAGTGGGTGTACAGTTTCATGTTTAACCCATTTCATATTACTGTAAGTTACATGTTTCCACATTACATTAGTAAGTAGATACAAGACTCGTTTTTTGTAATTTAATTGACCTAGTTCAATTTTATCTGTATTTTTAGGACAATCCATAACTACACCTTTTTTGTTAATTAAACTTCCATTAAGTAGTAACTTTGGCAACACTCTCAACTCCCAAGTTTCAAGTCTCAAATGTGAATGTACGTGTGTTGGACCAACTGTATATCAAAATATTCGAGCTGATTTATGTATCAGAAATCCACTTTGGTCATTATTGACACGTTTTGAATACAGTATACTTGCAGTAATAATACTGTATACCAAACATGAGGTTAACTTTCTATAAAATTGAACCATACACTGCTCGAAACCAGAAGAGGGGGAAGCCTCGAGCTTTCTCATTCAGATATTCAAGAAAAAGTCAAATTTATGAAATTGAAAGTCAAAGAACACGAATAACATTAGGCTGTTCATTAAGGAATCGAACACCAAATAGAACATAAGTAGAATTCAGTACCACAAATTGGATTCATGGAAATGAAACCACACTTACAAACATGATTGATACATATGATACGTCACCAGGAATGTAAACGTACTCTTATGTCTCGTACACTTATGCAACAAGAAAATTAAACCACAATTACGAACATCTTTAACAACTTAACACTTATTTAACTACGACATGCAGTGCTCCTTGTTGCAGTTTCCTACAACTTCACCATACAAGCTTGATGATAGACCTGAAAGAGTTGAAAAATAAAACCATTTTAATGATGATATTTAACAAACTCATGAAAAATCAGATTTTAAAAAATGGGAGAACAGAGTAACTTATATATTTTGAAGCACATCGACAATATGCTGCAACTCATTGACGACAATTTCTATTTTCATTCGTTGTGGTAGTGAATCCACAGAGCATGATACTCCAATCTTGATAGTTGCAACCAAGCATTCTTCAACTTTCTTTGCATTCGCTTCTGTAAGTTGCAACACAATTGCATCATCATCTATTACATCGACTACATGATCTGGTAATGCCATGTAAGAAAATTTATGAAGGCTAAGAACTTCCTTAAACATGTCATCTGTCGGCCTTTTCCCAGTCATCACCTCTAGTAATAATATTCCAAAACTGTAGACGTCCCCACAACTTGTCATCTCGCTCCCGATACCATACTCTACAAATGAATAACAATTATTTAATTTACAAAGTTTAACCTGTAAATAAATATAGGCATCATGGAATAAAAGTGGATTTACCTGGAGGTGCATAACCAATAGTTCCTTTAACCCCGGTTGAGCTGTTTTGGTTTAAGTTTGTACCAAGTAGGCGAGCTAAACCAAAGTCTCCAACATGAGTCACCATATCATCATCAAGTAGAATGTTACTTGGCTTCAAGTCACCGTGAAAAATCGTTGTTTGGCAGCGATTGTGAAGATAATCAAGTGCAATGGCAACATCTCTAAGAATATTTATTCTTTGAAGAAGGTTGAGTTTCGATGTATATGCACTTGAATGAAGCCAATCGTGTACACTTCCATTGGGCATAAACTCGTAAACCAACGCTTTAATTTCATTGCCTTGGAAATCGGTACTCTAAGATGAAGTTATTATCTTCAACAAATTACGGTGCCGAATATTCCGCCATGCTTCACATTCTGCTATAAAACTTTTGTTAGCTCCTTCATTTTGAAGATGCAGAACTTTGATTGCAACAAATTTGTCATCATCGGGATCGAGGATTCCTTTATAAACAGAACTGAACCCACCCTCTCCAATCAAATTTGTTGTAGAGAACCCATCTGTAGCCTTGAGAAGTTGATGGTATGAAACTTTCATGAACCGTTCACTCCCTGATGATTGAGATGGTTGACTGTTGCGTTTCTTCTTACACAAAAGATACACACAACATAATACGACGAGCAACGTGACTGCAATCATGATGACTATTATGAAGAAAAGAAACCTTTTTTTCATACTACCCATCTCCTTGCATTTGGGTAACTTAAGTGTAACCAAACCACCACAAAGCCTATCGTTCCCCAAAATTGAAAATGCACTTGCATTGGCAAACACTCCTAAAGTCGGTACTTCACCCTCAAAATCATTAAAGGATAGGTTCAAATACTCTAAGAATCTCCATTTTTCTAAAAATTGTGGAATTCTACCTGATAAACTATTTTCAGAAATGTCGAGTACCCCCAATCCTCCCAGGGAACTGAATCAAGATGGTATTACGCCTTGAAATCTGTTGCCACTTAGGTTTAACGTTGTAAGGCTAATGCACTCACCAAGGTTACTAGTAATGTTGCCTGATAAGTTATTGTAAGATAAATCGAGATTGCTCAACATCTTGAGGTTTTTAATCTCTGATGGAATTGAACCAGATAGGCTATTTTGAGAGAGAGAGAAAAAATAATTTAGTGATGGAAGTTGAAAAAGTTGTTTGGGTATGTTACCACTCAGTCTATTGCCCGCAAGGTCTAAAAGGTTAAGTTCTTTACAATTCCCAAGACTTGATGGAATATGGCCTTCTAATTTGTTGATTCCTAAATAAAGTACAGTCAACATTGATAAGTTCCCAATGGCATCAGGTATAGGATCTAAAAATTGATTGTTAGATAGTTCAAGAATTTGTAGCTTTTGAAGTTTACCGATGGTAGTGGGGATTTTTCCTTTGAATTGATTAGCTCCTAAACCTAAAGTGGTCAAACCAACTAGAGTACCTATACTTGAAGGGAGGCTTCCAAATAATTGATTGTGTCCTAAATTTAGATAGGTGAGTTGATGAGAGAGATTACCTATTGACATAGGAAGCACTCCTACAAAGTCGCAATTTGAAAGATCCGAAGTTACTAATTTGGTGCAGTTTTTCAAAGAATCAACAAACCTCATGTCATCAGCTTCTCCGCGTCCATGGAAGTTGTTACCATATAATGTAATTATATTAATATCTCTTAATTTTGAAAAGTCGATTGTCAACTTCCCACTAAAAGTGTTGCTACTCGTTTCAAGAAGTCCTAATTTAGAACAATTAGAAAGAGAAGGTGGTAGAACTCCGGTCAGTTCGTTATTCCTCAACTGAAGCCACTCAAGATTTGGGAGCTGATTACCAATTTTTGAAGGAAGACTACCAGTGAGGTGATTAGTAGATAAAGAAAAATTAACTAGGAGTGAGAGGTTGAAAATGGAATGAGGGATGCTTCCATATAAGTTGCAGACACCACACTGGAATACCGTCAAGCTTTTCCGAAGACCCAAGGTATCTGGAATGCTCCCACCAAACGGGTTTCTGCGAGCAGAGAACACTTCAATTGATGTAATATTCCCCAAGAAAGGTGGGATTCCACCTGTTAACTTGTTGTCGTGAATTGCAAGACGAGTAAGTTTCGAGAGTAAACTCATCTCCTTGGGTATACTTCCAGTTAGCTCATTTTGATAGAGCCAAAGGTCTTCGAGGTTAGAAAAACCAGACAAGTTTGCTGGAATGACTCCACTGAACTTGTTTTCATCAAGATAAAGACGACGTAACCTGGAAAGACGACCAAGTTCATGAGGAATGGTTCCTTGAAAGCTGTTGTTTGATAGAGAAAGCACACGTAGAAAGCTAAGGTTTCCTACATGAGGAAACAACGATCCTTCTAAGCCCTGTGAATCCAGCCTTAAAACAGTCACTCGTTTGTGTCGCTTTCCACATGAAATACCACTCCAGTCACAGAAATGAAAGGAATGGTTCCACGAGGTTAGAACTTGGTATGGATCATGGGTGATCATCGACTTAAATGACAACAACGCGTGATAATCAGTCTCATTACCGCCATAGGAAGCAGAGACAGTGGCGGAAATAAGACATGTTATCGCCAGACCGAAAAAGAGAAAAGAAATACGAGAGGAAGATGATAAGTGAATTATTGCTTGTGGTGACTTCATTTTTGGAAATTTAGTTAAAATTATAAGAACATGCATTGGGCTTTTATACTTAGTTTTGCATGTTAACATTCATGACACGCAACTGGTGAAATGAATGGATTCCACAAATTTCTTATCATCTTGAGAATACCAATACTTTTAAGAGATTATGATATTTTCAAAGATTAATGTTTAACGTTCACCACACTTAAATTGTGAAGAGAATGGCATCCACAAATATCTTATCAGCTTGAGCAAAACAAATTTTGATTGATAGTATATATTTTCTATGTAAGAGAAGACTTTTAAGAAGACTTGGGATTGGGAAGACGGCATTAAGATTTTTTGTAACATATCAATCATGCAACCCAAGTAGCATCACCTATGGTCTATCATCCACACATTCCTTCTCAGCTTGGCCAACACGATTTGACTGATAATAACTATTTTCCATGTATAATCACATGGGACTTTCAAGAAGAATTGGGATATGGAAGACTACACTTATATTGTATGGTATTGTAGACAAGTAATTGTAAGTGAAATGCAACGTATAACATCTTAAGATAACACTCAAAACTCCAAACATTTTATGAAGAAGAATTAATATATATAAGTGAAGAGTACGGAAAATTTTCGGATTTTGTAAGAAAGTATAAATAACAGTTGCTTAGTTTGCTTAATTTTAGTATATATATTTTAGAATGTTAAGGAGAAAAATTATTAAAACAATACTTATGGTGTGATGACGACGACAGGACCGTGTTCGGGAGAACATATGAAGAATACTTTACCTTAATCCTGTCAAATGAATAAGGTTATATCGAATTGGATATGTTCTACTATCTGTTCTTTGTGGGATAGAAATCTGCTGGTGGTCTTGGGTACTAGTAATTTTGGAATTGGATATGGTTTTTGGTCTTGCGCTTAGCTTGTTGGTATTTATGTTTGGATGGTCAAGTTTAGTGCTTGGGGATTTGGTTGGTTGATGATGTTATAAGGAATG
This sequence comes from Chrysanthemum seticuspe, assembly GCA_019973895.1. Taxonomy (NCBI): domain Eukaryota; kingdom Viridiplantae; phylum Streptophyta; class Magnoliopsida; order Asterales; family Asteraceae; genus Chrysanthemum; species Chrysanthemum seticuspe. The sequence continues at coordinate 19,041,934 of BPTQ01000009.1, read as the reverse complement.
ATATTCGGTTAGATTCCTCTTCTGTCTGCTGATATGAATTTGGAAGTGTTTGGTGGTAAGAAGTTGTGTGAAATTACAAGCCAAAATGTTCAGCTGGGCTTTGGGGTTTAGGTTATTAAAGATCTTGATAAGATGGTTGGATTTCATTTTGGTTACTTTGAAGAGTGCTTGGACCAGCTCAATGATACATATATGTTCTCTGTGGGATAGAAATCTGCTGGTGGTAAGGAATGATATTGGGTTAGATTCCTCCTCTGTCTGCTGGTTTGAAAGTGTTTGGTGGTAAGGAGCTATGTGGAATTATGAGCGGATTCGGTTCGGTCCTGTCTTCGGGTTGACCCAAAAAATTTTTTTAACCGAATTAACCGAACCGAACTAATAGAACAACCCGATAACCGAACCGATCAACACCCCTAATTTGATTTGTAGCCATTGTATGGGTTTTGTAGCTATTGTTTTTTGTTTGTTAGCTTATGTATATTGTATAGGCAGTTATATGCTTGTTTCGTTATTATGCATGTTTTGGGCATGTCATTTGGACTAGGTTATAAGGGTATGTCCATATAAGTCTTGTATTTTTATTTTTTTATTATTATTATTATTATTATTATTTTTTTGTGATTAATACATTTGCCTGGGATGGTCCCTTTTTAGCAAAAAAAAAAAAAAAAAAAAAAAAAAAAGTAACTTTACCTTTTTCAATATGTTTATGCAAAGAGTAAGAGCATATTTACACAAATTATAACTTATACTTCAATTTAATCATCATAACATTAACCCAATATTTTAGCAAACAAATACAGTCAAGTTTACTTTTGGGCTGAAACAAAACTTTTGTGTTTCTGGAAAACACAAAAAATAATAAATAATAAAGAAGTACCAAAATATATAAACATAAAGTTAGAATTTATATACAAGCAAAAGATAAGCCAACTAATCTCGTCAACCAAGGCCTAGTCCTTCATTTTCCACTATAACAACAAAAAAGTGAAGTGGAAAAATGGACGGTAGAAATATGAACAACTACTGAAAGTGATACATTTCAACCTAATCCTGTTTTGACCCATTACCCAACCCCTCCATGTTTCCATGCATTATGTTGTCACTACAACAAAATAGTTAAGTTTTCACACTTATTAAACCATATTTTCACACTTTAAAATGTGTAAAGTTAAAAAGTTCACACTTAACTTGTGTGTGAACCATATGGGTGTAGCAAATAATTTCACACTTTTAAGTGTGAAGATCTATAAAAAGTTCACACTTTCAAGTGTGATGTTTGAAAAAAAATCTTCACACTTTCAAATGTGATAATGTTAAAACAATTCTTCACACTTTTAACACACTTTTAAGTGTGAGCTTTTAATTATTCACAATTTTAAGTGTGATGATTTTAAACAACTCTTCACACTTTTAAGTGTGAACTTTTAATTCTTCACACTTTTAAGTGTGAGGACTTGAAACAATTCATTACAAGAAAAATTGCCTATAGTGACGACAAGGATTTTGTCACTAACAGTCTATATGCATCACTAATGCTGTTTAGTGACAAAAGTTAGGGTCGCTGCTAGTCGTCACTATAGCTTCGTCACAAATTATATTAGTGACAACATACAAAACTCACATGACACATAAAAAATCTAAAAATATTGTAATAATAGAAACAAAAAATCTGAAATACAAAAATTATGCATACAATTCTGAAAAAGAAAAAAATCAATATCACAAAAAATCAAAAATGAAATCTGCATACAATTCTGCATACATTCTGGAACAAGTTTTCACTTTCAAACATAATTAAGCAAAATCCATAAAATCACTTAAACTATCCAACTACCACTTCTAGTTCAAAGCAACAACGAAGAACAATAATTTTTCTAGAACAAATTAGAAATTCTGAAGCAACATCATTTTGTACTAGTCTTGATAATCCAGAACTTAGGAGTGTTCTGTGAAACAAACCTGTCAAAGAAATTATATTTGAAAGCATAATCTTATAAAACTTTAAATGTTGCTTGTTACCTGTTGTACATAGACCAACTGCACAGCTACGGGTGCCAACTCGATCTCTATCTCCTCATCCGCTAAATTTCCATCCATCAACGTCTCTTATCGGATTCTGTCAAGAATTATATTTGAATCGTATGAGGATATCTTGCACTTTATGCACCTATAGTGATGAAGGCGCATTACAAAGATAAGAAATAAATACAGCTTGAAAAAAATTAACAATCGCAGGTCATAAATAAAAGCATAGCAGTGCATATGCAGATACAAAGCTCATTGTTAAGCTATCCAAACGGACGTAACTGGATTTCACATCTAAGTGTATCGGTGTAGTATATGATCTATGAGGTTTTCAACGGCATAACTTTAATAATAATAGGAATTAAATTAAGTTTAAAAGCACCGCATACCTCCTCAACCTTAAACGAAATCAAATACATCTCCAGTCCCAATGAGCGCAAAAAAACCTCAACGGTATGAGATTTTACCTACAAGTAACAGCAAAATAATAGGATGCAGATCCGATGACAAATGTTACAGCAATTAATTTAGCAGGGTTCAAAAAACGGAACAAAGTACTTCTAAAAATGTTCAAATAGGCAGACTAAACTCTAAAGTTGCAGGGAGTTCAGGAACTTATGAGAGCGAAATGGTTGTTGATTTAAGTTGAAGTTCAAAAGAGTCGTTTAGGTAAGACAAATATATTTTTAAAGGTCATTGGTATAGGTAACAGTTGGTGTAATCTATTAGTCCTTTTGCTGATGCATGAGTGAGCATAGAAGTTAGTAGAGCCATGTATGTGAAGATGAATTTAATCCATTTGTAAATTTGAGGATTTAAGAAGAAAGTATGGCATGCAGTTCCAGGCTAATTTCACATATATTGTTACCTCTTTGTTTCCTCACTTGGTGTGTTTCTAGTGAATTGAGCAAAACAGCCAACAAATTTTCAGGCAAATGCAACGCGCATAGAGGTTTATAAAGTACCTAATTCAGTAATTCGTATTCTAAACATGCAAGTTTTTTGCTCAGTTCTACAGATATACTAACGTATACACTTGCCATCTAATTACTACTCAAAGCAAATAAATTCGAAATACGCGACAAATGAAACAACAGAGTTATAAACTTACTTTTAAACTCAGAAAGGAAGCTCGAATATTAACTCAGGCTCACAAAACTCACCCCACAAACAGTGTCGATGGCAGTACCGACAGTCCCGTCTTTCATGCTGGGGATTCAAGGTTGTTATTAGATCGACGTAAGCACTAACACTGTTGGGAAACATAGTACCACCACCTTGGAAGTAGAACTTCTCCTCTTCTTTCCTTAACCAATGTTGCTTAGATTTCTGTTTGCTGACCCAATCATATGGGACGTTCCTAGAATACGATTTTGACAACGAAAATGTTAGGGCAAAAATATGTGAAAATCACTGTTGGGAAACATAATACCTTTACAAGATCTCTGAGTTCCTCGCTGCATTCCAGCTTATATTTGTTGGATATATTTGTCATTTGAGTATTTGAGTATTATAATGACATCGTTTGCATTGCCTATCTGATGGTGCAGTCACTGGTTTCACTGCATGGTTATCAGCACTAGATCTAATCATGGTAATAGCGACTCTTATTGTGATGGTCTGATGGACAACTTAAGTAATTAGTTATTCTTGTTGCATAACTGGCTGAAAGACGCTTCAAAACATTACAGTATATAAAACTTAAATTTAAAAAAAAAAAAAAAAGTTTTAACTCGGGTCAGTCGGGTTGACCCGAACCCGAATAGGCAAAGCATTTTGAACCCGAGACCCGACCCTTCGTAGTCGAGTTAATCGGTTTGACCCGATTGACCCGAGTTAGATTTTGAACCCGATTAACCCCCTACCCGAATATCGTTATTTGACACCCCTAATAGTGACTGGTTAGCAATCATTTCCTCAAAGTTAATACCTCATCCTATTTTTTCTTTCTCTATGTTTTTGGATTGGTAACAAAAATTACATGGTTCTATTTTTAGATATGCTTGTCTTCCACCAATCATTGCCATCACCAATCATCTGGATGACTTGAAGAACCAATTGACCATGACTTGTGTTTTATAAGACAATTCGTATGTAAGGAACCATCGATAGAGAAGAAAACATATGGCAAAATGAAGATGAAAAAAGGTCTTGTAAAGAGAAAGATAATGTCAATCATGGCAAGTAAGATATCTTATATTAAATCATTGAGCATATAGATCAAGTTGGCTGCAGAACTCCAAAATTTCATGAATGACAATCAACTAAAAGGCATTGCACAAATGCAGTGTGAAAATTCTTTGACTCACTAAGGCTCAAGATATCTATAGGTCGCCTACTTATTTGTATGCAAAATTGCAAATCACCATACATAGTGGTAAATTGTACAGCGTAAGAAATCAAGTAACAGACACAGTTATTAAATATAGATAATAAAGGAAAAAGACGGACCTCATGCCCATCATGGCAAGATAAACTAAACGCAGTGAAAACACCACCATTTCCATCAGGAACGCCTGTTAAGCACGAGAAAATTGCCTGCCTCTTCATATAACCTTTGGCGTAGGTGCACTCCTTTCCCTCATCACCACCTAGAACTAAATCCGCTTCCTATAACGAGGGATCAGAGAACAAAAAATATGTCAAACACCATTAATAACTTGAATTCAAAATAACAAACAGTATTGACCATCATGATTAGTCATTTCATCAAATATATTGATGCAATGGAAAATTTGGTCCTTAAGTTCTTAGATAAGACTATAAGAGTACAAGACTGTAACAATATAGTGTACGAATTCTTATATCTATTTATTGACTATAGGGCGTAACTAAACCTACTAATTACTAATATGAAAACTTCATTGCTTGACGCACTAAATACAAGCATACAGTCTAATTTGCCACTGATTTTCATAACTTACACCTAATTTACTTATTCGATCAACTAATCACCAAAATTAACATCAATTTCAACATGTTTCGATATCAAAACAAAACGCACTAAATGCGCTAATAAAATTTCAATGAAATTAACAGCCGTTGCACATATACATCAACGAAGCGCACTAAAAATACAAACAGATCATCATAACCTTCAGTGGACTAATCACCAAAACTAACACACACACACACACACACACACACACACACACTTACCTAACTGTGTAAATCAACAATTTGCAACAATATGAATAAATAACTGTTTAGTAAGTATATACCTGAGAGTGATGGATCTGGACTTATCGAACCTATCAATCAAAACCACAAAATCTCCGTCTTCACCTCACGATTAACTAAATGTATATGAATCTCAAATGATCGATCGATTGGTGAGATTTTTATTCAAGTTAGGGTTTACCGATAGGTATAATTTTGATTTTGATGGATCAAATTGATGAATGAATTGAAATTATAAATTGAAGGTTTTGATCTAATTATAAATTGAAAGTCTTGATCTAATTATAAATTGTTAAGAGTTTTTTGTTTTCCTATTTGTCATAATTTTTTGGTTATTTTTTTAGATATACTACAAAAGAAAACATCACAGTAGTTAAAGCGTGAGCTTTTCCCAAAATAAAAGTATGTTTCAGTTTTTCACACATAAAAGCGTGAGAATTTCTCCTGCTTCTTCACACTAAAAAGCGTAAACAAAAAATTACTAAACAACATCACATTTTTAAGTGTGAATTTTGGTTTTCATACTTAAAAGTGTTAAGTTTTTTGTTATATCACACTTATAAGTGTGAATAACTTTTTCACACTTATAATTGTAAATATCTTATAAAAAAAAGTTCACAATTCATAAAGTGTGAAGAAAAAAGTGTGTACAAATGGTAAATTTGTTGTAGTGTGTACAAACCTTTTCGGTGTACGATATCAGTATCTTTCACATACATCATATAATTCGCCTGAACTCGAGTTACCTTTTTATACAAACATGAATATCAGATTAATAAAGTTAACGGCAAAATAACTATCTTAATGGGTCCTATGTGGTAATAGTTCCGAGGCATCCCGTCACGATCATCAAAAGCAGCCCAGAGTTGACCTTCTTTGAAACACTTTTCGCTTCTTTCTATATCGAAATCATGAAAATATGGATCTGGGACGCCAGCGTCGTTACTCTTTGAGAAGCCGTTTGCCATGTCAGCAACTTTTACGGCCTCTGAACTCCATTCGTCAAGTTTCTTCTTTATTTCCGTAGTCGCCTACTTTATAAGGTGATTCTTGATAGGCCATGTTTCCTTAATTGCATCAAACCCCTTAATGTGTTGCTTTGTTTTTACAGATTTGACATTCTTAGATGCGGATTTAGCTTCTTTTTTAGCGATCTTATTTCTCAAAGCTTCCTCTATATTAGTGTCTAGTCCAGCTTCTTCTCGATCCCTTTTTAGTGGACCCCGCTTGGAGCTTGCACCATTGCCAGCCTCAATACCCGTTATCTTACACGTTTCTGGGGCTGAAATGTTATTTCCCGTTCCTTGTGAAATTCCCGCAACTTCTGAAGAAGCATTGATATTTGGTGGTGGAATCTCAGTCGCGTGAAACGGTCCATAACAAGTGAGGCATAACATATTTCGGTTTAAATACTTTCTCAAGAAATCATACTGCAATTTGCATCTCATGCATACGGTCCAAAACGTCTTAATCTTCATCTGTTTAGTAACCGGTAAAGGAATAGAAGTGTGACCCGTCTTGGTCATCCCATTAACTTTATCCTTTTCTTGAGAAGTTTTAACCTCTGTTAAACAAGGCCCAGGAGTTGTCTCAGGCGCTATCTGTTCATTAGACGATGCAGGATCAGAAGTGGGACCCGTCTTGGTAGTCCCGTTAACTTTATTCTTTTTTCGAGAACCTTTGACCTTTGACTTCTCAGGAGCTATCTGTTCATTGGAGGATGAAGGAACAGAAGCGGGACCGTCTTGGTAGTCCCGTTAATCTCATCCTTTTGACTCTTGATTTTTTTTCTTTGTCTGAGTAGTAGTTTTATCCTTCTTTTGAGAAGTTGTAACCTTTGTCTGCGCATCTGCACCAGCTGCACTCTTCGTGACATTGTGAAACCATTCTGAGTTGGAGGTATATTCACCCGTGAAAACACGTTCTGAGGAACCCTCTGTTTCAAAAAATGAGCATGCCTTTTATGATCATATGCCAATCTTTTGTCTTTATCGGATAAGAGATTCCATGCTTGAGAAACGAGCTGGAATGCCCCTTCTGCACCAAAGGATTTGTTCTTATCGGGATGAAGTGATAAAGCTAGTTTTCTATAATGTTTCTTCACAGTATCATAATCGGCTAATGGGTTCACACCAAGTATATCCGATTCACCGCTTAGTTTGTTTTCGGCAGTAACATGCACATCCAGAACAGCTAACACTTGGGAAATACCCTCAAGACCAGGAAACAAATTTTGCGCCTACCAAAATTTTTGGCACCCTTTACATCCTTTGAAGAAAACTTACTTTCAGCTATTTCTTTAGCCCTTGTGGCTTCATCTTTATAGCATTCCATCCTTCACTACTTCAAGTAGTTAATATACTTCACCACTTCCTTAATAATGCTACTACATCAATCGTTCAAAGTAAACGTGAAGATTAGGCAATATTCCGGCCCGATAATGCTTGACCAAGCTTCTACTTTTGACAGCGATGATCTCAAACCTGATACAGATATACGAAGTTGATAAATTAAGCATAATGCACATGTATCCACAGAATTATTTCTCACAGAAGTAAAAGCTAATATCTATATCTGTTTACTGTAATCTATATCAGCTAAAGAAGAGTGACACTTGTGAAAAGAAAAGGAAGGTTCGACACTGTTAACATAGATAATTATCCTCAAGATATTCAGAACAATGATGACGATTATTAGTAACAGCTATCCAAATAAATATGCTTGATGTAAATTAACATTGGTGAATTTCCCTCATTTTTACTATCTGTGTCAGGTTGCGTCCATTAACTATACAAATTATACAAAATCTGTGCATTAAAGTAAACGATGTTATAAGAGAATCAATCAAATATCTCGCTTTGAATTTGGTAAATGTTAAAGAGTTCTGCTCTTTTGAAGAACTGAAGTAACAAACTTTGTTGCTGAAAATAATTGTGATAGAAAACACAAATGTAAAGTGTAAAGGCGGGATTGTTCTAATTCGAGATCAAACGTATGTAAAATGACTAATATACCCTCGTATTCTTCCCCACTCTCACACCACATCCCAAACCCACCCAGCACCACCACCCTCTATAACCACACAACCAGCACCACCATCAAATCCCCTCAATACTACTATCGTCGTACTATTGTTTTTCTCTAAAAGAAACTTGACCACCTCAATAGTGCATAAGAACATTCAAAAGGTTTCACCACCACCATCAGTCAAATTAATATAAGATATATCCTGTCCATCATACATTGAAACATTCACACACATTCCTTAAATGGACGAACGCATGAAAATTCATCTACATTAAGTAACTTTTCACAAAGCACCTAACGAAACATATAGCACTCATCTCGAAACCAAATTCCATAATAACAGACTAGTATCCACCTCTAAGTAAAACTATTAATAATATCATAGATCAATAACCGCCACACCGCGTCTCAGCGTCTATCAATCTTAAGCCGTAACTACCTAACCATTTAATTTCACTTTTTCTCAAAGACGGTTATAAAAAATCAAATAAAATTAATTATAATTTAAATTAAAATAATGATCAGTCAAATAGTCAACGCTATATTCAAATTCAGTTACAGAACCTTCATATCCAGCTGATTATGCAGGAGACGAGCTCTCAACCGGATCTAAAATTCCGGCCAACAGAGGGGAACCAGTGACCGGCGCCGGTGACGGAGGTGCGGTGCTGTCGCTGGTGGTTGCGACTGCCATTGGTGATGGTGGCGTGGCGTTGTTGGTGAGTTGACTTTTAAAGACGGGAAAGTGGAGAGTATATGCACTCGTGAAAACGCGTTCTGAGGAACACTCTGCTTCAAAAATTGAGCATGCCTTTTATGATCATATGCCAATCTTTTGTCTTTATCGGATAACAGATTTCATGCTTGAGAAACGAGCTGAAATGCCCCTTCTGCACCTATGGACTTGTCCTTATCGTGATGAAGTGAGAATGCTAGTTTCCGTTTCGGCAAAAATGCATATATACCTCCCAAAATGAATAATTGCATATATATCCTTTGTACAAGTTTTTTTTGCACATAATACAATGGTTTTGTATGTTTCTTCACAGTATCATGATCTGTTAATGGGTTCACACCAAGTATCCCATAATAATCCGATTCACCACTTTAAAACAAATTTCTTTGCGCACTTTACATCCTTTGAAGAATACTTACTTTCAGCGATTTCTTTCGCCCTTTTGGCTTCATCCTTATTGTATTCCATCCTTCACTAGTTCACGTAAGCAGTCATACTTCCGGCCCGATACTTAACCAAGCTTCTACTTTTGACAACGATGATCTCAAACCTGATACAGATATACGAAGTTGATAAATTAAGCATAATGCACATGTATCCACAGAATTATTTCTCACAGGAGTAATATCTATATCCGTTTACTGTAATCAATATCAGCTAAAGAGAAATGACACTTGCGAAAAGAATAGGAAGGTTCGATACTGTTAACATAGATACTTATTCTAACAATAAATAGCCTAATTATCCTCAAGATATTCAGAACAATGATGACGATTATTAGTAACAGCTATCCAAATAACTATGCTTGATGTAAATTAACATTGGTGAATTTCCCTCATTTTTACTATCTGTGTCAGGTTGCGTCCATTAACTATACAATTTATACAAAATCTGTGCATTAAAGTAAACGATGTTATAAGAGAATCAATCAAATATCTCGGTTTGAATTTGGTAAATGTTAAAGAGTTCTGCACTTTTGAAGAACTGAAGTAACAAACTTTGTTGCTGAAAATAATTGTGATAGAAAACACAAATGTAAAGTGAAAAGGCGGGATTGTTCTAATTCGAGCTCAAACGCATGTAAAATGACTAATATACCCTCATATTCTTCCCCACTCTCACTCCACATCTCAAAGTCTCAAACCCACCCAGCACCACCACCATCAAATCCCCTCAATACTACTGTCGTCGTACTATTGTTTTTCTCAAAAAGAAACTTGAAACATTCACACGCATTCCTTAAATGGACGAACGCATGAAAATTCATCTACATTATGTAACTTCTTCACATAGCACCTAACGAAACATATAACACTCATCTCAAAACCAAATTCCGTAATAACATACTAGTATCCACCTCTAAGTAAAACTCTTAATAATATTATAGATCAATAACCGCCACACCGCGTCTCGGCGTCTATGAATCTTAAGCCTTAAGTACTACTTATAACAGAAGTTCCATCCTATACCTAACTATTTAATTTCACTTTTTCTCAAAGACGGCTATAAGAAAATCAATTATAAATTAAATTAAAAATAATAATCAGTTAAATAGTCAAATTCAGTTACAGAACCTGCATATCCGGCTGATTAGGAGATGACCTCGAGCTCTCAACCGGATCTAAACTTCCGGCCAACGGAGGGGAACTGGTGACCGGCGCCGGTGACGGAGGTTCGGTGCTGGCGCTGGTGGTTGCGACTGCCATTGGTGAGTTGACTTTTAAAGACGGGAAAGTGGAGAGTACATATAATAAGTGTTTCTCAATTGTTTATATGGGATGATTTGCATTTTTTTTAATCATAATTTTATACAAGCTGTATAGCATATTGTATAACACTATAAGTGATGAAAGAACAATAAAAAAATTAGTGTGCAAATCAACCCCTTATTGTTATCTCTATATACTAAAGCACCAGGTCGGTGCATATTAAAAAAAACATGTCGGTACATTTTTATATTCATGCTATCCTTTTTATATTAACACAGTCTTATAATATTGATTGTATTTATATTATAACTTCTCTCGGAAAATAGTAATAAAATACTTGGGCAAAGCAATAGTCCACTTTCATTTTTTTGTCCGTTGGGCTTTTTTATATTAGCTTTGCCGACTCCCTTTGTTGTCATTATTAAACACGTGGATTCACAGCTTGTGATTCACCAAAAAGACACAATCCTCACAAACCTTCTTCTTAAAATAGATCTGACGGTCCATTTTTTACACACGTACCAAAAATGTGAGGTGGGTTTTTGGTATTTTTTGTGGTTTTTTTATTTTGTTGATGAGTTGATGAGATTGTCGATGTGTGTTAATGCTTCCCCCAATTAAGAAGCATTAAGGGTTTAGGTCCGCATTTCTTCTCGATTAAAAAGAAAAGAAACACTCCTTAGTACCCACATACACACAGTCGCCACACTTGATGGTTAAATGCTAAGCTTTCACTAAAATCCCATTTCATAATTAGGTCGTATTATTATTTTTATAACTGTACGATGTAATTTTGACCAATTTATTTTGAGCTTGGGGAGGGGTTTACCCCGATTCGAGTCTCACAAGTGACAAAGAAAATCCGGATTTTCCTCTTAGTGTGAAGCCTTGAGCTCTAGGGGTTTCCCTTTGCGGGTCTCTCCTAGTGATTCGGGTCCCAGTATCTAGGGCCTGCCCATTTTGATGGTTTAACTCGGGGGTTGTTAGTAATTAGAAATTCCAGGTATTAAAGAGTTGGTCACCTCAAGTATATGTAATCGTTAGAAAGCTCGTAGTCGGAGTTATTTTAAGTTAAGTTGTATTTAGTTAAGTAACACCGTGGAGGACGGACGGGTCTTTACCCACTGTATGCCTGATCCACAGCCCGTTGTGTGGCGTTTTATTGTAAGACTATAAATACTCTCTACCTTCCAAGGTAGAGAGTTGGAGCTCATAATAATATTTTTCTTTCTCTCACTATAGTTCCCAACTCTCTTCCTTTCTCTCACTAGAACTTTCTCTCTCTAACATACTTAAACGCCTACTTTGATCATGGTTTAGAGTGTTTGTGAAATCCAATATCCTACAATTGGTATCAAGAGCCATGGTTTGATCACTCATCGTCCATGCTCTTTGTTTTGGTGGATTTCATAAAGTTTTTGGGGTATTAAGGGTTTAGGAGAGTTTGATTCATTTGGACAAATCCTAGTGTTAAAGTTTGAATTTTGCTTGTACTTTTGTGTTTAGGATCATCATATGTGCTTATGTTTTGAATTTGAAGGCTTAAATCATTGTGGTTTGGTTGTTTTGGATTGATAAAGTGGTTATTTGTGAAAGAATGACGAAGCGAGTTGTGTCTCGGATTTGTTTTCTTCAAAGCGAGTTGCTTAGTTATTTTATGCGAGTTGGTACATGCGACTTAGCTGTTTAGCGAGTTGATCTTTATGCGACTTGGGTTCTAAGCGAGTTGTTTCTTTAAGCGACTTGAGATATAAAGCGACTTAGCTATTTAGCGAGTTGTAACACTAGCGAGTTAACTTAAGCGACTTAGTGTTCAAGCGAGTTGATCGTGTTGCGAGTTGAGACTAAAGCGAGTTGGCTATTTAGCGACTTGATTAATTAAGCGAGTTGAGTGTGTTGCGAGTTGATGCTAATGCAACTTGGCAATTTAGCGAGTTGACTGCTTATGCGAGTTGTGTGTTTAGCGACTTGTTCATTTAGACTTGTTACTTCTTTGTGATACATTCTTACGGTTGTTCTTTTGGTTAAGTAAAATCCCGTGAAAGAATCAATTTCCCGGTTTAATCAAAGAATAGTAAAATCCCGTAGAATTTGTTATCATGGCAAACATCGTTCCTACCAGTGCTTCGTCAGTAGCTGAGGATGTTCAAGCTGTTGGCTCAGATACTCGTCCACCCATGCTTGACAGAACTGACTATGACTCTTGGGCTCAACGAATCAGATTGTATTGTCTTGGAAAAGAAAATGGGGTTAACATTCTCAAATCCATTGATGAAGGACCTTACCGAGTTGAGACTACTAGAGATGTACTTGATACTGCTGAAGATGGAATTCTGATTTACAGAATGGACAGACCAAAGATGTATGATGAGCTTGATGATAAGGAGAAAAAGAGATTCGATGCAGACATTCGAGCTTCCAACATTATACTGCAAGGTCTACCAAAAGACATCTACAAGCTTATCAATCACAACACCGAGGCAAAAGCTGTATGGGATAATGTCAAGATGCTTCTTTCTGGTTCTGAGCTAACTGTTGAAGATCGAGAATCACAGCTGTATGATGAATTTGAGCACTTCAAGATAAAACCAGATGAGAGTGTCTATGAGTACTATGTGAGATTTCATAAGCTGGTGAATGACATGAGGAACATCAGAATAACTATGCCTAACATTCAGCTGAACTCAAAGTTTGTAAACAACATGAATCCCGAATGACACAAATTTGTCACTTCTGTGAAGCTCACTAAAGGATTAAAGAATACGAATTATGAGCAACTCTATGCCTTCCTTCTTCAAAATGAGAGACATGCCATGTTTGAAAAGAGGATTCTTGATCAGTTCAAAGCTTAGGGAGAAACAAGCTCATCAAATGATTCAACTGCCTTTTACTCAAATATTGGGATTACCACCAAAGATTCTCAAGTTGTACCTATGGGTAATGGTAATCATAAACTCATTCCTGATCCAAGGTTCAAGCAACCAGATGCTAATGCTGTCATGGAACATTTCATCAATCAACTGGCCCTCATGGTTAAAGAGAACAGGACACTTTCACCTCACACTAACAGACTTCACACCAACAATGAGATCAGAACCGCCTCCAATCTTCACAATCATGCTTTGATCAGAGATGGGAAAATTATGGGGCAGCCAGTTCAAGAAAGGCAGCTTGATCAAAGAAAGGGTGGAGCAGGTGGAGGTTATGTTGCAAATCAGAATCGGGGAAGGAATGGAAATCAAGGTCAAGCTAAGCCGATCAAATGCTATAACTGTGGTGGTGAGGGACACATTGCAAGGAACTGCACATCTCCAAAACGTCCACAGAATGCTGAGTACTTCAGGGATAAGATGCTGCTAGTACAAGCTCAAGACAATGGATCAGCTTTGGATGAAGAGGAGTTACTATTTCTTGGTGAAGGAAATGCCAAAACCTATGATGCTGATGTTGATGAACAGTCGATTCAAGAGATAGGTCATAATCATCAGAATGCTTTTCAAGTGGCTGACTGTGATGCATACGATTCTGATGTTGATGATGGACCTTCTGCACAAACAATTTTCATGGCAAACATTTCTCCAATGGTCTCTCCTAAGGTCTCTTCTTCACTACCCACAAGACCATCCAAAGACAAAAGATGCATAATGAAGTACAATCTTTTGAGACCTACGACTCAGATATTGATAATATGGGTAATAGTAATGTTGTCCCAGACGATCAATATGTGAATCAAAGTGAAACTAAGATTGTACCAAGTAATGCATCTTCTGCAGTCAATGATGACTATGTCGTTGATGAATTCACTGCATGTACCTCTGATGATTCTATTGTCTATGAACTAAATGCCTATAAAGAACGGGTTGCCATTTATGAACAACGAGCTAAGTTTGAGTTGACCACTCGTGAGCAGGAAATGGATGACCAAGTGCGTACAATCATTAGAAAAAGTAATTTTAGAGAAGAAGTATTAAAACAAGAGTTAAATTCTTTGCAAGAAAACCTTTCTAAAACTGCTAAGCAAAAACAAGAACTTTAAGAAAATGTGAAAATGCTTAAGCAAGAATTTAATGCAAAGGAATCAAAACTCTTGAAAGATTTTTCTAATCTGAAAACTTTGAAAAACAAACTTGAAAACAAGTTGTACATACAAGGGAATACCATTCAGACTGCTCACATGATCACTAAGCATAGAGTCTTAAGCGACAAATACAGCATTGCCCTTGTTGAGGAACCTAATCCTGAGGTCATTAAAAAGGCAAGAATTGCACATAAGGTAATTTATGATGGTAATGAAATCCTTAAACCTAGACAGAAACCTAGTTGCGTTGAGTGCTCAGAGGAAGATAAGAAATCTGATGAAGTCTCTAGGGAAAAGATGAACAAGAAACTAGATGACCCAAAATGTAAAGAAATGAAAGTAATTATCTCACCCCATGATTACAAAAAGGAGAATTGGATATCCTTAAACAGGTTTAAGTCTCAGACATTGTTAACTCCCGAACAAGTGTTCTGGAAAATGGACTTAGATAAGCAGAAAGCTGAAAATATTGTTGAAACCAACCCTCCCCTTAGGAAAATGCCTAGAGCGACTGTGTATCCTCCTAATACACCAATGCATCTTGTTCCTAGAACAATTGCCACTAAAAGCAAGACCTTAATCAGTCAATATGTTATCTTTCAACTATTTGTTGATTTTGAGAAAACTTGCAAGAAAAGGATCACACCCACCGGTATAACTGAAGGAGGCTTTGAGCAAACTAAAGAATGCTATTTAACTGAAGTCATGCCTTTCTTTAAACTACTAAAAGATCACTTTGAGAGTCTTAAAAAGGGAATGATTTCAGACATTAAAGAAATGGAAAAGGAATTTGATGCAATGATAGTTGAGGTTAGTGATTATGAGCAAGCATTAAAATATAATGAGATTGAAAGGAAGAACTTGCATACACTGAATGATAATATGATTTCTGAATGTATTGCTCAAGATGTGTTTTTCACTGCTACAAATTGTTCCATTAATGCTTCTCAATTTCATGAATTATCTGTTGCTCTTAAAGTCTCCCATGATTGTGTCATTGAGCTTGAAAAGACTAATTCTAAACTAATTGAAAAAATTGAACTGGATGATCACGACAATTTGGTTAAACATTTTTCTAATCTAGAGGTTGAGCATTTTAATTTACAACTAAAATATCAACATCTTAAAGAAAATGTGAAAACTTCAAATATCAAGACATCCTCAGATGCTCCAGAGTTTGATGCAGTTTTTCAAATAAACAAACGAGATGAACAAATTCAGGCTCATTGTTACACGATCAGAAAGTTGAAAGCCGAAATTTCTCAATTGAAGGGTGAAAAGAACAATGTGACTTGCTCCCAAATGCCTCCTCCTTTAGATTCTCAGAATTCCTAAACGTTTCATCTTCAAAACTTAGTAAACACGTTACAACAAGAAAACGAAAGTTTTCTACAAGAAAATGAAAAGGTTAAACGACATTACAATGAGTTATTTGAATCAATAAAGGTCACTCGTAACAAAAATAACGAACAAATAGCTTCATTGCAAAAGGAAATTGAGAATCTAAAGAGCCAGGAAAAAGGGAAAATGCCAATGACCAATGGGGGGAATGATGGACCAAAGGTACCTATGGATAACAAATATGCTTTGTCTGTGAAATATGTCCCTCCTCATCTCAGGAATAACAAACTTGCTATTCAAACATACTTCTCATCCCTTAAGGTTTGCCTAGAATGTCTGCGAGAGATTGTTGAAGAGGATAAGTTAGAAAAAACACATGATAATGCAATTGGGCATGCATGCTTATATGCCAAACGATCTCAAGAAATCCTAGAATGCTTAATCACAATCTGCCCTAAGTCATTAGGTGAGAGAGTTAATCCTTTGATTCCATGTTCTAGGCCTAGTGCCAAGTACGATATTCATTCGATGCCCAATGTGTTGAATGTGAACCTTAGTGTGCCATCAAGTAGTTCAGATTCCAGATCTGTGAATGCTAAGAAAGTGAACCGTAGTGTGACTGCATGTAGTTCAGATCCCTGTAACTCTAGTGATAAGAAAGTGAACCTTAGTGTGCCTGCATGTAGTTCAGATCCCAGCACATCTAAACAGGTGAAGCAAAGAGTAGTAAAACCAACTAATGTTCCCATTCCACCTACAGGAGTAATCAGTGACATTAAAGGGAGCAGGTCAAAGTCTCAAGACAATACAAGGAATGATAGGACCTCGCAAGCTAAGAATGTGCACTGGAAAAGAGTAGAAGAACAATCTAGGAACTTTATGTTTGAGCCGAATAAAACGAATCGTGTTGATTCTAGTATTAGCCTTAGGCGTACTGTAATTAATTCGAATTCTGATACTATTTGCAAACCTTGAAATGATGATTGCTTGAATTCTGTTACTAATCATGAATGTGGTATGAATGTTTTGCTTAATGCTGTCAGTTGTCTTGTAAAAAGTGTTAATGCTAAAAAATGTGCTAAGAAGGCTAAAAGGCAAAAACAAAAGAAAGCTAGAAAATAGTGGAAACCCACATGAAGAACCTTCAGTAAGGTAGGATATAGATGGATTCCTTTTGGTCAAAAGGCCAATCAGTCCTGTCCTCAATATGCTAATACAATGCCCACTAGAAAATGGATGCCTACTGGAAGAACTATCCCTTTAAGAAGTGAACATACTTTGAATAGGTCAAATACGAACACCAGTCTTGCATCTATTACTAATGATTTCATTAACTCTATCTCTGATTTAAATGTTTCCATTTCTGATGTGGGTGTTCCAATCGCTGTTACTAACCAAATGGAGCCCATTCTTGCATGGGGATCCCAATTATCCAGTTATCCATTCTTGTCTGTGTTCAACTGTAGATCGTTCAAATCGTTCTGTGGTACCTGGACTCAGGTTGTTCCAAGCATATGACTGGAGACCGGTCACGGCTCATGAACTTCGTGAGCAAATTCATCGGGACAGTTAGATTCGGTAATGATCATTTCGGTGCAATTATGGGTTATGGAGATTATGTTGTAGGTGATAGTGTTATCTCTAGAGTATACTATGTAGAAGGTCTTGGTCATAATCTGTTCTCTGTTGGTCAATTCTGTGATTCTGATCTTGCAGTAGCCTTCAGAAAACATACTTGTTTTGTTAGAGAACTTGATGGTAAGGAACTGTTAAGAGGAACTCGTGGTTCAAATCTTTACACCATCTCTATCGATGACATGATGAAGTCTTCTCCAATTTGCTTGTTGTCAAAGGCTTCGAAAACAAAGTCATGGCTATGGCATCGTCGTCTCAATCACTTGAACTTCGGCACCATCAATGATCTCTCTAGAAAGGACTTAGTTGTAGGTTTACCTAGACTAAAGTATGAAAATGATCATCTCTGTTCAGCATGCCAATTGGGAAAAAGCAAAAAGTATGCCCATAAACCCAAACCTACAAACTCAATTACAGAAGTTCTTCATACCCTTCATATGGATTTATGTGGACCAATGAGAGTGCAGAATATCTTTGGGAAGAAATATGTGTTAGTTGTGGTTGATGACTACTCTAGATTCACCTGGGTCAAGTTCTTAAGGAAAAAGGATGAAACTCCTGATATCATCATCAAACTCATCAAACAGCTGCAGGTTCGACTTAACAAAATAGTCAGAATTATCCGAACAGACAATGGAACTGAGTTTGTTAACAAACATCTTAGTGAATTTTATGAAAGCATTGGAATCAGCCATCAAAGAAGTGTTCCACGAACTCCTCAACAGAACGGTGTAGTTGAAAGACGAAATCGAACTCTTGTGGAAGCCGCTAGAACAATGCTGATTTACTTAAAGGTTCCAATATTTCTTTGGGCTGAAGCTATTGCCACTGCATGCTACACACAAAATCGTTCCCTGATTCACACTGTTCATGGAAAGACACCATATGAACTTGTCCACAACAGAAAACCTAATCTCTCTTTCCTTCGTGTGTTTGGAGCATTGTCTTATCCAACTAATGAGGGTCAAGACTTAGGCAAACTTAGAGCTAAAGCAGACATTGGAGTATTTGTAGGGTATGCACCAAACAAAAAGGGATACCGAATCTACAACAAAAGAACCCGAAATATCATGGAAACAATTCACGTTACGTTTGATGAGCTGACCGGTCAAACGGCTCCTGGACAATTCAGTTCTGGACCCGCACTTCAAAACAGTCCAATTGGTTCATCCCTTGTTCCAAACTCTTCTCAAGAAACTCCATATGTACCTCCATCTGAAGATGATTTAAAGAAATTGTTTGATCCTATGTTTGATGAACAGTATGAGCCAAGTGCTAATGAACTGTCGACTCATACAGCAGAGGCTACTCATATTCCTGTGAATGAAGTCAATCCTTCAGTCTCAATATCATTAAGCCAAGAAGCGCCTGCTGCTGATCACTCTATCTCATCGACAAATCATCAATCTTCAAATGTACATCATGGATCTGTTTCTGGGATCAATGATGAAAATAATCCCTTTGCTACTACTGAAGATGCTCCATTTGAAAACATATTTGCTCCTGAATCGTCATCAGAACCATCTTCTTCAGAAGACATCAACTCTGCTACTTCAGTCCCCCAACCACTGCCACATGAACACCTCAGAAAATGGACTCATGATCATCCATTAGACAACATCATTGGAAATCCCTCTCGTCCTGTATCAACAAGGAAACAACTTGCAACCGATGCCTTGTGGTGCTTTTTCAACTCCGTACTCTCTAAGATCGAACCAAAAGATGTCAAAACCGCCATGAATGAAGATAGCTGGTTCAATGCCATGCAACAAGAAATTCATGAGTTTGATTGACTTGATGTATGGGAGTTAGTACCTGCTCCAGATTGTGCTATGATTATTTCTCTTAAATGGATCTTCAAAGTGAAACTTGATGCGCATGGTGATGTATTAAAGAACAAGGCTCGATTAGTTGCTAAAGGATATCATCAAGAGGAGGGTATTGACTTTGAGGAATCATTTGCTCCTATTGCTCGTATCGAGGCAATTAGAATCTTCTTGGCTAATGCTGCTAGTAAGAACATGGTAGTCTATCAGATGGATGTAAAGACGGCATTTCTGAACGGAGATCTTAAAGAAGTAGTCTATGTCAGCCAACCTGAAGGCTTTGTGAATCCCGAGCATCCTACTCACGTTTATCGTTTGAAGAAGGCTCTATACGGTTTAAATCAAGCTCCAAGGGCATGGTATGATACGCTATCAAAGTTTCTTCTATCCACTAGATTCAGCAAAGGAGCAGTTGATCCAACATTGTTCACCAGGAAGTCAGGCAAACATTTAATTCACGTTCAAATTTATGTTGATGATATCATTTTTGCCTCGACTGACCCCAATGAGTGTGATCGTTTTTCAAATGAAATGAGTTCAAAATTTCAAATGTCAATGATGGGACAAATTTCATTTTTCTTGGGATTACAAATTTCACAAAGTCCCGGAGGCATTTTCATAAATCAATCTAAATATGCAACTGAGATCTTAAAGAAATTTGGATTTGATTCAAGTGACCCTGTTGACACTCCCATGATTGATCGAACCAAACTAGATGAGGACCACTCAGGGATCATGATAGACCAAACGAAATATCGTAGCATGATTGGATCCCTGATGTACCTCACTGCTAGTAGACCAGACATCTTGTTTGTTGTTTGCATGTGTGCTAGATACCAGGCTAAGCCTACTAAAAAGCACCTTGAAGCAGTTAAACGGGTCTTTCGGTATCTCCAAGGAACCATCAATATGGGACTTTGGTACCCGAAAGACACCGGTATGTCACTAACAGCATATGCAGATGCAGATCATGCAGGGTGTCAAGATACTCGTCGCAGTACGTCTGGAGGTGCTCAGTTTTTGGGTGATAAGCTTGTGAGCTGGTCATCAAAGAAGCAAATGAGTACTTCTATTTCCTCTACAGAGGCGGAATACATAGCCATGTCATCCTGTTGTGCTCAAATCCTTTGGATGAGATCTCAATTAACTGACTATGGCTTTGTATTCAACAAAATCCCTCTGTACTGTGACAATAAAAGTGCTATTGCTCTCTCATGCAATAATGTTCAACACTCAAGAGCTAAGCATCTCGACATTCGACATCATTTCATCAGGGAACAAGTGGAAAAAGGTGTAGTGGAACTCTATTTTGTGAGGACTGAATACCAGTTAGCAGACATCTTCACCAAAGCTCTTCCAAGAGAATGCTTTGAGTTTATTCTTCCACGACTGGGCATGAAAAGCCTTCAACCAGAAACACTCAAGCGTCTTCAGGAGGAAGACGAGGAGTAAAGGTCTATCTTCATCTATCTCTTGTATATATCTATTCGAAAAACAAAATACAAAATTATAAAACCCTCAAAAATCAAATAGAAAAATATAAAACTTTCAAAATCCATAAAAATCTGAAAAATTCGAAAAATCTTCAAAAAATATTGTCAATTTGTCATGTTTTTCTCGATTCGATAATATCTACGGTCTTTGTGCTGTCATTCAAAGAATGACACGGGACTTTAGATGTTGTTTGAATTCTTAAAAAAATATATATATATATTTTTGGGAGAAAGAGAAACAATGGTTTATTGTCAGTTCAGGCAGTAACCCGCTTTTCAAAGAAAGAACAGAGCCATTTTTTTTCATGATTTTCAAGATTTGAGAATTTGTTTGAACGTTCATCAAATGCCTTCTTATCAACCAAATTCCATGCTCTGATTCTATTAACAGTTATCTGCTGAAAACAAATTGTTTTGAAAAATAACTCAGACTCTATTTTTGATAATCATCTGGACTTATTTGTCAAAATATATATCTCTCAATCAACAACCTATGTCATTGATTGAGGGGGAGAATGATTTCAATTAAATTAAAAATGTTATTTGTCATTCAATCGTTTTTCAAAAGATAATCATGCATGTTCAACCAATGGAGTTTAAAGTCTTAATATCCGATCTATATCAGTCAAAACGTTTTCGTAATCAAGTCACAATTCTCCTTAAAAGCTTTCAAAATCAATTTAAATCTAAAGAGATCACAAATCTCAAATGATTTGATAATTGTGATCGGGGGAGAATTTGTGATTTAAATTGTATTGATACTGATAAATCGGTAAATGGTTTTATAAGGATGTACAAGCTCTCCTTCCCACATGTGGCAAACGATTTTAAATTTTTCATGCACATGTTGAGGGGGAGTATCTATCTTAAACCAAAATGAGTTGAAACGTGATCATTTATATCAATGTGCAGATTCCCTCTAGTATGTGCAAAACTCTTTTCATACCTAGAAGCACATATTGAGGGGGAGCAAAATCATGAAAACCTCATCCTTTCCCAAAATTCTTTAACTACTTGATTCGTCTTGGGAAGTTCTTCTTCTAAATACTTGATGCACATGTTGAGGGGGAGTTCTTCTTCTAAAAATATCAAAAACAATTCAGGTGCAAAATGCTTTGATAATATATCACAAGCACCTGGATTGATTCTCAAATGGTTTTCAATTAGTTCCAATGGCAGATGAACAATACCAAATAGACCGACCAACTTTACTTTATGGATGGTGATATAAGGATGATAAGGTTAGGTAGTTGTTCCCATGATCCGCCAAAACCGGAGGGATCTACCCAGGGACTATCCACTATTTAGTGTAGAGTTCTTAGGTATGATGATAAAAGGAGAAAAATGAGATATGGGAAGAGTACAGACTAAGTCTGAGCTAGTACTGGAATAAACCCAACAAGGTTCTAGCTATGAAGTCTCGGTAAGCACTGAAGGGTGATAACGCTACACGCGTCGTTCGGGGTCAAGGAAACTTCCTTTTCTTCGAGCAAGTTTTATAACACCCTAGGCAGTGAACCTAATCGTTGTAGTGTAGTAATTAGGGTAAGCCACGGGTATTGATATCGTTCTCTAGGGGAATAGGAATGCTAGTAGGGAGTTACTACGCTAAGGTTAAGGTTGAGGAAGATTATTTTTTTACTAGGGACTCACCAGGAGTAGATCAAACCAAGCTAGTTAGTACCCTCACAGTTGTCCCAGTGAACTTAGTTTAGGTTTAAAGAAATTCTAGAGTCAACGTATAAATCTAACTAAATACTTTTACGGAGGCCCTGAAACACTTTAAACATTAGGGTTCTTTTTACTTTAAACAGGGTAGTAACTGTAAACTTTAAAACTTGAGTAAAGTAAACTTTTTGCTAGTGTGAGTAACCCCAGTCAGCTCCGTTTTTACTATAGTAGTTGTATTTAAACTTGCACTTAATTTACAAACGGACTGAAGGACCACTTGTTACAACCTAGTTGACGAGGAAACGACTTAGATCACCTATCTTCTTTGAAACTATCGCATAGTATGGTACGGGAACCTCGAACTAAATTTGGCATATCTCGGAAGAAGTTTGCTATTTGCACTCATCCTACGAGCCCTAAGTGTTTCGGAAGTCCAACCGACTGTATCTGATGAAGAAATTCTAGAGGCAAGTCTTTACGGCAGAAATGTAGGTAGACTATCTGATGGTACAAGAATGATCGTCGTAATCGGTTCTTCTAAGATTAACGGAGCTATGCTCGTTATCCTCGTTTACTAAGGAGTTTCAGTTATGGGAGGAGAACTACTATAGGAAATCGTTGATTAGCTCGGAA
>BPTQ01000009.1:18814188-19017345 GCA_019973895.1 Chrysanthemum seticuspe | reverse complement strand
TTTTTTTTTTTTTTTTTTTTTTTTAATCATACACTTTTACTCTACCATCCTCTACGGTACATCAAAATGATAGGGATTTATAAGCACATCCCTACACTTGAGTTTTTATTACTCTAACACTAATTTGACCTGAATTGAAAAGATCAAAACACTTGGGGTACATTATTACGCAAACAAAGGGAATTTGAATTTAACGTTCCCTTCCCGTCATTTCATAAACTTTAACTTTTCCCATGAATCCCAATCGTCCCAAAACTGTTATACAAAGGATATGACTCGACTTAGCAACTTATGCAAGCAACTAGATAATTGAACTAAGGGTTTAGGGTGATAACAAACATTTGCACTAAAAGTGAGTGCATAAGGGGTAGGCTAAGGCGATTTGGGTGTATATTTGGGGGTGGGGTGTAAACAATGCTCTTCATTGATATTCTGGAAAAAACCGAAACATCACGAGAACCGCGAAAAGGATAGGCTCTAAGGGTTAACTAGGGGTATCGTGTACTAAAGATGAGTACAACGCAAAGGGTGTGGGGGAATTACTCAACCGATGTGGAAGAAGTAATTATATTACAGGTATCAAACAAGGGTTATCCTAATGCCTCTTATCATTTAGTTATTCCTAACTACACAAGTGTAGCCTCACTTGCGATCTCGGAATGCATCACAAAACAAGTTCTAGAATCTAATATACTACCGGTTCACACTCTAAGCATTAAAGATGAATGCTTTTATTCCTACTAATCTAAGGGCGATCCTCACATTTTGGGTGGAATTTGGGTGGTAAGGGTTTTTGTGCTAGTCATGCAACTTCCTATCCATGAGACGCTTTTGTTAAGACTAATGGCCCACTCCTATGTGTCATGAAAAATTTTAAATTTGGTGCCAAAATTACCCTAACCGATATTTTCTCATGGTTTATTACACAATCACAATTGGACAAAGCAAATAGTCAAGGATAAGCATAGTTTCAAAGTTCCCGTTTTATTTTCCCTCCCTACACTTAAACTGAACATTGTCCCCAATGTTCCCCGAAAGTATCAAAGTTATGATAAAAGAAGGTAATTAAAACGAAAGAAACTAATACTCCCCTGATTAGCTCGGTAGGATCCGTGTGTGAAGTAGTGGTTAAATTCTTTTCAAGAAGAATTTATGCGTGAAAAGCTCCTCAATCTTATGTAACTTCTTCTTGATAAATTAAACCTGCACACTTGAAGAAAACAAACGAAACCTTCGCATAAAATCGGCGGTAATAATATATATAAGACTCGATTTAAACTAGGATATAATGCTTGTGGAATGGATGTTTACAGAATTTCTAAGAAAATTAAGACCTGGAAAATTCCAAAAATTTGTAAGTAGCTCAGAAAACGAGAAAAAGTAATCTGATGTTTTTACTCCTTCCTGACGCCGTCAGGTTGCAATCCTGACGCCGTCAGGTTATCCTGACAAAAACTGGTCTGCGATTTTCTGGAAAAAATTCTGGAAAATTTACATCTTTAGAATCTGAAAAAAATTTCTGCAAAACATCCATTATGACTCGATACAAGCATTTGACTCGAACAAACAAACATAAATATCTTTTAATTAATTGTTATTCTCATGTTTACGTTTCTTTTGAAAACGTGTGTAATCCTCCCTTCACTTATCCCTTATGTAAAATACCTTTATATGCAATTAAGACGAGGTTGAAAACAGGATAAAGCATTTTTACAAATTTAAACATGAGGATAAACAATTAATAAAAGATATATGACACTAACAAGCAAACAATTAAGCATGGGTTGCCTCCCACGAAGCGCTTTTCTTTATTAAAGAGTCTTGTAGCTAGACTCGTAGTCGTGCTCCTACGTACCGATATACGTAAGTCTATCCTCAACAATGTCGTAAGGATCAAACTTATCATTCAAGTTCCTAGTAGTACGTTCGGTTAAATATGCCTTTTCAAACATCTCACCATCGGGATCATAGATTTGTATCCTAACGTGCCACCTTCCATTACCATCACTAGGCGGTCTATTCCAATTCCACATGTGTTCGGATTTCTCAACTATCCACTTATTCATGACAAGGTTAACGGGCAAGCTTCCTAGGAACTCGGTCATCTTCCTAAATACTAAGGCGTCCTCGAACGGGTTCACTTCTATGTCCCTAGCCAATTCTTGTTCTTGGAAAGTTGCTGCACTAGCGAAGGCCTTATCTAGGTAAAAAGGTCTTTGGGGGCCTATGATGTTCTTATCAATCCAAGGTCCATATCGAGAAGGCTCTCTATCCGATTCTATCTCTTGTGGGATTTCCTCATCCTTATAGTATGTATGTTTTTTAACATCATAAACGGATCTAGCACTCCCCTCTCCTACCACTATTTTGGACATTTTACAATCGATGATGGCACTAGCGGTAGCTAAAAATCCTCTTCCAACTAGTAATGGGCATGTCGGGTCTTTATTCATGTCTAGTACATGAAAGTCGGCCAAAAGAGTTAACTCTCCTACATGTACTACCATGTCTTTTATTATTCCTACCGGACGTGCTATACTACCGTCCGCTAGACCTAGGATGGTTTCCGTTGGTTCAATTTTACCTAGGTTGAGGCTTCTATGAAGGGACAACGGAACAAGATTGATGCATGATCCTAAATCGGCTAGAGCATCGAGTGGCTTGGAAGTTCCAAGTCTACATGGAAGAGTGAATAGCCCGGGATCGTCTAATTTCTTAGGTAAGTTGTTTCGCACAAAAGCGGACCCATGTTTCCCAAGCCTAAGTTCTAACTCATATTTTTCTTTTAAAGCATTATAGTAAGGTGCATGAGCTAAGACTTCAAGAATCGGTTTTTCTTGATGGAGTTCTTTGTACTCCTCCTCTAAACTAGGGTTGGATTCTTGGCTAATGGGTTTCTCAAGAGTGGGCTTTACCAAGGGTGCCGGGCCTTGGTATCTTTTGGATGGTTTGGAACTCTTTTTGATAGCATTTACCGAGTGAATCGTTGGGTGAGAGGGGCACGGATGTGCACTCTCCCATGACGAACTAGAACATGAAGTCGATGCAATCGAATTCACTTTTGGGTTCTTTACGGTATCACTTGGAAGTGCTCCAATTTCCCGCTCATTGAAGGCTTTTAAGAGGGCATCGAGCTTGGTTGTCATCTCGCTTTGTTTTTGCTTAAAATCGGCTTCAAGCTTATTCAATCGAGTTTCTTGGGATGACAAAAATCTAGATGCAATTGCCTCAAGATTAGTGGGGTTACCGGTATTGGAAGAATTGAACCTATTCGGCGAACTAGATGAGCTTTGAGGTGTGCTTGAGTTTTGGTTCCACTTAAGATTAGGGTGATTTCTCCATGAGGGGTTGTATGAGTTTCCTAAGTTGTTTTGTTCGGGTTTGAAAGTGTACCACTTCTCTCCCGCTCCGTCGGTACGTATGGAGGCGTAGTCCGCATAAGCTTGTTCGGAGAGCCTTGTGCAATCACGAGTGTCATGGGGACCACTGCATAACTCACAAGGTAGAGTGATTTGATTCACTTGTCGTGAGGACTTAGGATTTTTGTAGGAACTCATGAGAAATTTAACTTGATCTTCAAGTTCAATCATCCTACGGTCGGGAGGAGGCAAGGAGATTGCCTTGACGGTTTTGGGCAGCTCACGGGGGTCATCCCAACTTTCGTTGTCATAGAGGGCGAGGTCCTCTATTATTTCCCATGATTCTTCTGCGGTGAGATCACTAAGTTTTCCACCGGCCGCTTGGTCAATGGATCGCTTAGTTGGAAAGTTGACATGATCATAAAAGATTTGGACTTGGAGCCAAAGATCAATGCCGTGATGAGGGACTTTATGAAGTAAGTCCTTGAATCGGGTCCATGCTTCGTAGAGAGATTCACCTTGACGTTGTTGGAACATCAAGATGTCATTCCTAAGCTTAGTGGTTGTCCCCGGTGGGAAAAATTGAGCAAGGAAGCGAGAAGTAAGATCATCCCAACTTGAGATGGAGCCGGCGGGAAGTCGCTCAAGCCAATTACTAGCTTGGTCCCGTAGAGAGAATTGGAAGAGACGCAGGCGCGTGGTCTCCCGAGTAGTATCATCAAGGTCGATGGAATCGACGATTTTGAGGAAATCCCTCAGGCGCCAAAAACTTGATAACGCTACACGCGTCGTTCGGGGTCAAGGAAACTTCCTTTTCTTCGAGCAAGTTTTATAACACCCTAGGCAGTGAACCTAATCGTTGTAGTGTAGTAATTAGGGTAAGCCACGGGTATTGATATCGTTCTCTAGGGGAATAGGAATGCTAGTAGGGAGTTACTACGCTAAGGTTAAGGTTGAGGAAGATTATTTTTTGTATTTTTATATTTTATGAAATGGAAAGGTACGAATCTCGGGTATTAGATTTGGGGGGGGGGTTGGTATTTCTACCGATTACTCTACTATTATCTAATTATCTAAACTAAGGTTGTGGGAGTCTATGTCTAATTAATGTGTGCTCGTATGATAGTTTAAAAATGTGTTTACTTAGTTTGTATTACTCCTTAATTATCTCCTATTGATGGTTGAGTGTCACGTCTTATTCCTAGTTGCGTTGTGTTTCTAAAGTTGTAGGGTATGCGTTTCTCCCTAACTCTTTTAACTTACCAAAGGGTCTCGTCTACAAAATCCACTAGATATTATAGACTCCTACTCTAAGGCGCTCTTCGGATGGTTTAGCCTACAATCTCTCAGGTAATTATACGCTAAGGTTCACAAAGATGAATCAAGCATTAAGTACACAACGAATGACCTATCGCACTACTAGATCATTAATCAACCAAGAAAAGAAACAACCAATCAATATTTAATAATTAAGTTTCATACTTCCTAAGCAAACACACAAATAAATTAGCCGGACATGGAGAACATGCAAGCATACACACAAATAATCAAAGACATAATTAAATTAATGAAGTAAAGACTTATCTTGGTGTAAGATAGGGTTAAAAACCCTATAATACTGTACAAGACACCTTAGGTTCGGTTTTAGGTTTTTACTCCAAAGACTCTCCACACAAAGACTGAAAAATTCGGATTCTATATATAAGATTACAATTGCGACGGCGTCACCTTATATTTAGTGACGCCGTCGTGTCGCCGCCATTAGGGTTTCGTCTTGGCCACGTTAACCTTGCGACGGCGTCACCTTATGTCCGTGACGCCGTCCTCTTCAGCTTCTGACGTCGTCTGGATTGCATCTAGGCCGTCTGAGTAGCGACGGCCTACTCTTTCACAACTAGACGCCGTCTCTTGAAAACACGAGTTTTGAGTTCTGAACCGTCACACAAATCTTGGGACGGCGTCGCCAATAGCACCTGACGCCGTCGCCTTCTACTTTCATCAACTGTGAGTGTCTTGATTTCGACTTTGGCCATTTTCTTCATATATTCGCGCCTTTTCGTCCAAATAAGTGTCATTCCAGCATTTTGCCTTCACGAGACCTAAAAAGTGAAAAGGAACGATATTAAGCAATAACGGATACAAAAGTGATCAAATAAGGACTAAAACGACCCCTCAAAATGGTACCTTTTAAAACCTTATCAAAGGGGTTGAAGAATTAAAAAAGAATTGAATGAGAAAAGGGTGAAAACAAATAGTCCTCCATTTATTCAACCTTAGGGCAGAAACCGGGTTCAATTCATATCCTACTGATGGTAACATCGGTATTGAAAACAAGACGTCATGGACCCAGTGACGCACTGCACTTCAACTTTCCAAACCACTCAAGTTCCTCTTAAAAGGACTTGTTTCATTCTCACGGGGAACCGACATTATCTATCGACTTTCTCTTAGAGATTGTTGATATTGAAGGAGGAGACCCTCTCCCTTGTCTCCGATATAGGATCCAAATATGCACAAAATTGAGTCTAGAGCCACGAGATCATCGATAAATCTCTTTAGAACACTTTCAATGAAGACTCTGTTTCACACAATGTGGAAAGAGAGATTATATCTTGAGTCCTACACATTATCCTTGTGGTTTTGCCAGAACATCTGAGTGATATGCATACATATTCACAATAAAGATGGAAAGCCTTCTGGAGCCAACATCAAACAAGCTCCTGGTAGGTGGCATGTGAGATCTACTTATTAGATCAACCATGTGACAACTGAACAGAAACAATGGGGCGATTCAATTCTTGAATCAATCCTGGTTCAGGTTACAGATTTACGGATACCTTTGAAAAACCGATCGTTGTGCTCAAAAACTCTTTATCTTTAGCACATCGACTGTGTACGAATATTTCAAATCAAAAGGTATTTTATGATTGATAATTGATTTTCATTAAAACATTCGCTGTATTGCAAAAACAATTTCTATTGAGCAATACGCGATTGTTTTTCAAATCTCTTTTCATCAATCAGTGAATCTCTATTTCGCTGGTTCACTCACTCCGTGTTGTCTTCTTTGAGACGTTCCGGTTTGAGAACAGCTAGAGCAGCTGCGAAACCCTGTCAAGGAAATTCTTCGGAATTTTACCTGATCACAGGCAGTACTTGTACTGATCAACGGAGAACCATGGGCCGTGTACCTCAATTCAACGAAAGTGATCAAAGACACTTTCGTGCGCTTTATTGCTAAATGTTTTATGCAGGTACTCCCTACGTTTGCAGCTGATCAGAATGAAGCGGTCAATCCATAGCCGCATGCTCACTCTACACATTCATCTCTAAAGAAATCATGATTAGTGCATCAATGACTCTGATATTTTCACTCCATGCTTCTGCTACGCTGCTGACAATATCATGAATCAACTAAAAGCTTCCGCTACTCTGATGAGAAGAAATCATGATCCAGAATGTGAGCATGTCGGTCTGAAAGTCACAACATCACGTAATACCAACACCACAATGGATGTCTTAGAGAATTTTTGATAACAGATGATCTCAAATGCTGGCTCAGATTTATTATCACGTGGATCAGTGAAAGACCTCCACTTGGATTAACCGAACATGAAATGAGAAGAATCAATGTCTACGAGCTTAAGAGCAAAGTACTACATCAAGAATGCAAGAACAATTTTTAATGTAATATTTGTCTGTATTCAATGTAATTTTTGTACATGATTGAGGTGACCTCCCTTAGGGGGAGATTGTTAGGAATTAGAAATTCCAGGTATTAAAGAGTCGGTCACCTCAAGTATATGTAATCGCTAGAAAGCTCGTAGTCGGAGTTCTTTTAAGTTAAGTTGTATTTAGTTAAGTAACACCGTGGAGGACGGACGGGTCTTTACCCACTGTATGCCTGATCCACAGCCCGTTGTGTGGCGTTTTATTGTAAGACTATAAATACTCTCTACCTAAGTATTTGTTTTTTTTTTTATTGTCAATTTATTTTACTTGTATATTTTTAAAAGAATTGTTACTAAGTTTTTGAGGTTTTACATTTTTATTTTAGCCGAGTATTATTACAAGATTCGTGGCAACTAAGTTTTTTTTAGTAATCATAGTTTTCGACTTTTTAGCTGACTAATTCACAAGATTTCAACCCATCGTCACACAGACTGAAACCGGGCAACAACCTCCTTTCTTATGAGGTTGGTGTGGCCACTTTAGGTTTATTTGCACTATCAAAAATTAGACTTGAGGCCTCACAAACCTCTGAGTTGCTATCGCAATTAAGTTTTTTTTTTTTTTTTTAATCTTTACCTGCTTCTCATTTCATAAGCATATATAAAGATATTGCTTTCATTTATTAATCACAAAAAGCACATTAGGTGCGTGGAATCGTATGTTCTTCTTTTTTATCATTGCTTTGTGAGTACATTTGCTGTCGAGGGATATAGCATATACGATTTGTACGTGGTTGGGCACTTCGCTAAATTTGTGTGGTTGTTTTGTTATTTACTTGGATAGCTTTTTTTTCTTGATCCTTAGAATGGTAAGGATTAATTCATATTTGTTTTATACCGTCTTTTTAAGTTGTAATACACTTGTAATTAGTTGATATACATTTGCATTTTTGTTTTACGTGAAAACTCCAAAAAAGGGTATGTTGCCTGTTTATAACATATATTAGGGGCATGTTTTGATCATCTCGTCCTGGACATCAAAAACCTCATGACCGGCCTGACTTGGGATATGAAAGACTACACTTATATTGCATATATCGTACACTAGTAACTAATGAGTATTGTTGGTAGGCCACACTTTGTTGCGTACTTTTAAGTGAAACAGATCATATAACATTGTCAAATAACACTTAAAACTCTAAACATTTTATGAATAAGAAATAATATATTTAAATGAAGAATACGGAAAGTTTCATATTTTTTTAAGAAAGCGTAAATGACAGTTGCTTAGTTTGCTTAATTTTATTATGTATATTCTAAAAGAGTAAGAGATAAATAATACTTTACTTTTTCAATATGTAAATGCAAAGAGTAAGATCATATTTTTACAAAGTATAACTTATACTTAAATCTAATCATCATATCATTTACCCAGGATATAATGATTAAATGGTTAACATCCTTGTCTCTGGAAACAAAGTACAAAGGTTCGATACTTACTCTTTGCAAGGCCGTAGGTTCTTTTCTACCTTTGGTAGAACCAAAAGCAGTCTATCTACCTTTGGTAGGGGTAGTGCTATCTACATTTCAACCTCCCCATACACCGTGGAAGTATTGGGACCCATAACAGCTCAACCTCCCCCATGCATTGTGGAAAACCGTATTGGGATCCATAACCCGTGAAAAATGGTATTGGTAGTTACTTTACGTTTATATCATTTACCTAATATTTTACTAAAAAAAATCAATCAAGTTCACTTTTTGGCTAAAATAAAATTTTTGTTGGGAATAATGATGGATTGGGTCAACTAATTGTTTTGGCCCATTATATAATGCGATAAGAAATATATAAGGTTTTTCCTATGTTACATACTTACTTGGTTACAGTAGTCAGATTTCATTTGTTGATCAAATGACACTTGTAGTACTATACTTTAAACACCAACTGCGACACAAACAATTTACTATACTACATGTGTATTATATCACGTGGGATTATCACACAGATCATATAATAACAACACTGCCAAAGCCAACACATGATCCGAGTTGCACCGGCATAATGCAAATACACAAGAGAACATGACACATTATACTTGAAGAGCACTAATCCCATACATACTGAAGTTTGGCTTGTATATTACCATAAATGAGTAATGTATTTTTTAACATCCATAAATGAGTAATGTAATTAAACGTTTTTACACTAAGATGGCAAGATTGCTCATATTCGTTCATTATGGTTTTCTCATACCAAAATAAGAATAAGCCGTCAAAAGTAAACTATTAAACGTAAACCGAAATCAATTAAGCTCAATATCACAAAAATAAGCTTAAGTAAACACCGCGTACATACAAGACATTTCAACAATTCATGGACTACAAAAATCCTAAATTTGTTTTTTCACTAAAATAAAAAATAAAAAATAAAATAAAATAAAAATTCAATGACGAAAAACCAAAATAAATACCCCAATTATTTAAACTAAACATGTCACATTTTTTATTGGGTTGAAGCCTTCAAGTGAAATTTTGAAAATTTTAAGACCGGGCATAATGGAGGCTTCCACCACCAGTGGTGAGCCTCTATCATGCGGCATCCGCCATTAAACTTGCCATCCACTACGCACCAAGGTACCGTTTTGGGGTTGGTTCGTGGTGCACTACCTTTTTGTTTATGTGTGTGTGGGATATGTTGTGAGAGATGTTATATAAAGTGAGATATTTTTATATGTTTTGTTAAGTGGTCATCACTACGGCTGTTAGATGATGGATTAAATGATGTGCTGAAAAACTGATGTGACTCTAAGGTGAAAGTGGTAAGAAGGTGATCATTACACCCGGCCTTTGCTTAAGATTTAAGTCAGGCCAATGCTCATGGCAACCACAAATATTATGGTCACCCCTGCCACATCAGTGTCATATCAACTTTCTCTTTCCAAGACTACACCCCAACTACAACTTGCTAACAATGACCGCAATGACGACCGTCACTATTTTTTTTAATTAAAATTTCATTAATAATTAAATAGTTTAATTGGTTTTTATTTAATTTGTTAAGTAGTTTAATTGGTAAAATTACCGAACCCCCACTCTTCAAACCCCGAGATTTTACTTGTTGCATAAAAGACTAAAAATAATTATCCTCACCTTACCTTTTCGTTATACATCTCTACTAGCATCTCTATTCCCCTACAGAATGATCAACCCCCGGGTTTACCCATACTACACTGCAATGATTAGGTACACTGTATAGTGGGTTGTAAAGCTTGCTCGTGGAAAAGGAAGTCTTTCGAACCCGAACCACGCATCACGTGTCGTTTTCAGGATAAACGAGATAACCTCTCGTTTTGAGTTTTAAACGTCAGTAACTGTCAGAAAATAACTAGTTTACATTTTCTGGTAAAAATATTATTAAAATAATAATCAAAAAAATCTATGGTTGTTATAAAAATGAATATGCTAGAATTGGTCAATTTTATTGGTTTACCAAAATAGACATTTGAGCTCCCCATCAAATATAGAGATTTGACATAAACTATCTTTTTAATGTTTTTTTCTCCTTTTTTTCCTTTTAACCTTCCCAATATAACAATCAAACGATAAATACATTCACTCACCCTCATTTCTCTTCTATCACCAAACCTTCCACACTACAACACGGAAGCTTAAAAACGACGCCTCTCTACCATCAAATATTGCCGCTACCATCGTAAATTAAGAAAGTCAAATAGGCTTCAAAATCTCATCCACTGGACTGGAATAAAAATGATCAATGAGCTGACATTCTTGAAACGGGGTTATTAGTCTTGGCAGTTTGTAGGGATCAATGACACAATAATTAAAACGACAAAATAAATAAACAATAGAAGACAAAAAAAATAAAAATAAAAAAAACATGAAAATACAAAAAAATATTAAACAATGAAAAGACAAAAAAGTGAAAAGAAAAATCTACACTACAACAAATATCATTGTTTCAAAATTCTCACACTTCAAAATTGTAAATAATTTCAATGCCACACTTAAAAGTGTGAATAATTATTTCAAAATCAAAATCTTCATATTTAAAAGCGAGAAGAATTATTTCAAAGTCAAAATCATTTCACTTAAAAGTGTGAAGAATTATTTTAAAAACCTCACTCTTAAAAGTGTGAAAAATATTCATAAATCTCCCCACATAAAAGTGTGAAAATATTTGGTACACCTAGCTGGTTCGCTTGTATACTAGTGTGAAATTTTATATTTTTCTCACTTTAAAGTGTGTAAACATACGTAATAAGTGAGAGTATATTACTATTTTTTAGTAGTGCTACCCTCATGTGTCAAGCATGTGAGTCATGTGACTGAAGATAACGATCTGATACTAACGTCGTTAGGAAATTGGACCGGCGGCGAGCAATTTTGGCAACGATATGAAGCAACGGAGAAACTTTTCGGATTTAGTCAAAAAGTGAAGCATTTATTCTAGGTTTGGTCCAATTTTAACATGCACCGTTAGTTTGGCCGTTAATTAAGAGGATACTTTTAAACTAAAATAAAATAACTAATATACCCAACCCTTCAACCTCTTTCCTTATTATCACTTATTCACTTTATGAGACACATCACCAACAACAAACCACCCATCCACTACCACCACCAAACACCTACCAAATAGCAACTCTTTAATAAATTTCCTCAATTTAAACAAAATCCCAAAATTTTATAAACATTAAAAACCCTAACCCTCTAATTTAAGTTCAAAACTGTTTGAGGGGTGCGAATGGCTAGATTTGTGGTGATTGTGGTGGGAAGAAGATAGGTTTTTGGTTGGATGTAGCAGTAAAAGTTTGAAGAAATGACAGATTTGGTGAGATGGGTTTTTGGTTGCTAACCTTGTGGCTTATTTTATCGCAATGCGCGGAGGGCAAACCATCTCGTTATTAATAAAACATGACTTAATAGTTTCTAAGCCCACAAATATGTTTGGGCTTACTATCCATTTTAACATTGAATTTAATAGACTCTAAACTCAAAATAGACCTAAGCCTACTATTTGTCTAGTAATTATTTAAGCGAGACATCTTTTTATAATAGTTATACGAAACATCCTCATACTTAATGTAGCCGTAATGATGTGCATTACTTTCACGTTATTTTAACAAAATTTTCTTATACCATCTTTACCCGTAACATTTAATCACTTTTCAAAATTTACCTTTATCTCTTACAAGAACTACTGTAACTAATAACTTACATTTTATTGTGACTAATAACTTACATTTAACTATACAATATTAAGTAGTTATGATAGACAATAAATATCTAATTAGATATCCAAATCTGAATAAAGCATTATTCTGTTGACTTGAGATGAAGTGTGAATATTTAAGTCTTAATTATTCACGACTGGGACTTATGTAGCCATACTTTGTCGCTTGTATTCACGTTGGCTCCAATAAAATAACGTTAATATTGGATTGGGACCACTTTATGAACTAATGATTGATCTACAAACATTTGATTAATTTTAAATCCAATATCTCACTAACATTACTATAATCCATCACACATTTATATGAGCAACGATTTTTAAATGCTTGGCGTGTTACATGTTTGAAGAAAACATTATATTTTTATAGCTTAAGCCTTAAGGTTTCTAGTGTACCTCTAACTATAAAATGCTTTAAAGGCATAAGTGTTTTAATAAGAAACACAAGATTAACTGGTAGTTCGACTAGAACCCAAAATGTCATAACTTTCGTGTTCAATTTGAGAATGTGACACAATATCCATAAATACAAAGAACAAAAGTATGAGTTAGGCTTAGTACTTTGACTATACATTTGTGTTTGAATCCATATTATGGAGCCTACACTTCAAAGAATCAAATATGGCAATGTATTTTTTTTTTTTTTTTTTTTTGGTCAAACTGGTGAATGTTTATTGGATGAAATTGTGGTCCTAAAAGCTGAAATATGTCATTCTAGTTGCTGAAATATGTCATTCTGGTTGCTCGTTCGCTTGTCAACGATGGTTGTGAGTCTCCCAATTAAGAAAAAATATATATGTGTTTTGGGCTCACATTTATCTCAATTAAGAGAGAATAAGAGAAAAGTAAAAACCTTCTAAATGTAGTTGATCAAATTTTTTATTTTATTTTGTTTATTTATTTATTTTAGAATGCCACCACACTTGAAATCCGACCCCACGAGTTAAACCATCCAAATGGGCAGGCCTCGGGACCCGAACCACTAGGAGAGACCCGCGAAAGGAAACCCCAACAACTCACGGCTTCTTTTTGAGCAACTATGTTCATTTTTGCTACAAATTATTTAGGCCTAAAATGCAATCCTAATTACATGCCTAATCCACTTAACTTTAGACATATGTATTGTAAATCTTCTATCCTTAAATTTTTACCAATTATTGTTTCAAATTCACCAATCAAACCATTAGTTATATTAGCAAGCTTACTACTTAGCCAAAGAATCATTTTTCATAAGAAAAACATTGAACATACAAACAAATAATTGATGTATTTCTGTTTATATTTGCCACGCCGGTAATCCCATCCAAACACACATGACTTTGATTCATCTCCGCCATCCAATCCTCCCACCCCTTTGAGAATCATTACTTTTTCACTTTCAATAAAAGTTAGTTTTTACATTATATGTAGTTAAGATAAGAAAAAAATAAACACCTATTAAATTTAGTTGATCAACTTTTTGAGCAGCTATGTACATTTTTACAACAAATTAATGTGTCAAAGATCGCAAAAAAGAAAAACAGTGAACTTTTACAAAATGGCAAATATTTTTAAAATATATCATACTTGTCACTATTTGCTTTTGTGGCTAGCGAACAAAATGCTTTGCTTTTGTGGGTACGTTTATTTCAAATTTATCATTTTTAGGTTACTATGTGACATTTTACTCTTCGGGAAAAAAAATTCTACTAGCTAAGAAGGGCAAAAATGTCAAAAATTTGCAAAATACCAAAAAAGGATCAATTTGAAAGAAAATTACCCACAAAAGCAAATTTTTTTATTTACTATCTACAAAAGCAAATGATTACAAGTATGATACATTTTAAAAACATTTATACTTTTCTTAGAAAAAAAATACAGTAGTTGGCAATCCCATCCAAACTCTAATCTCCCCCATTCACCAAAACCATCGCTCTCTATTTTCTGTTTGTTTCACTGTCATTTCACAGCAACTATCATTTATCAATATTTATTAATCTTGTGTAATTTGATTATTATAAATTTGTTGTGATAATTTAAAACGTGCAGAGCGTGGAAAATTGTGTTTGACTAATATTAGTGTTACATACATCGGGATGGTGATTAGAAGTATGGACTAATATTAGGTGATCTTATTTGGTTCGTCTTATATCTCATAAGCTCAACTAAATTCGGTCCATAAACACAAACCCTAAGGATTCAAATAGATTCGGTTATGTGATGCTCTCAGGTTATTATACCGAATGCTTTAACAACCACCAAGGAAACAGTAACCCTTTAATGAATTCCCTCAATTTAAACAAAATCCCCAAATTTTATAAAAACTAAAAACCCTAACCCTCCAATTTTACTTCAAAACTGTTTGATGGGATGTACTTTGTGAGAGAGATAGCAAACCATAATGATTCAAATAGATTCGGTTCTATGAGCTGAAGTTGCTGATTTTTTGATGCTCTCAGGTATACTTTTGAACTAAATTAATTGATTTTTGTGTTTGCTTCAATTAGGTGTTAGTTATGGACATTTGTGATATTATAGTGCGATAGAGGTGAATTAGGTGCATGTATTACGTGCTCCTATGGTTTGAAGCTCGGGTTTAGGTTGTGCACGAAAGGTGTTTGATGAAATGTCCGTTAGAGAATGATACTTACGTAATATTTATCGTTAGATTTTGACATGCAAAAATTGTTTGGGGTGTCATTTAGAATGAAATAATAAGTTTTAGTCGTTAGTATGATAATCAACTCCGAAAACATTTTTAGTCATTGGATAAAACAGTTTTAGGTTTAGTTTTGCCTGTCAATTGCAGATAGGCCTATGATAATCAACCTCGAAAACATTTTTAGTCATTGGATAAAACAGTTTTAAAAATTGTTTTTTAAATTGCCATTATGTATTCCGGAGCAAAAGGGCATTTTGTGTGTTGTTCTTAGTGTAACTGTTAACATGTCAATACATATCTACCAATGCAACTGCAAATTTAGCAACAGTGTTACATAAGTTTTCATGTGATTTGCAGTCACTAAAAACTTTACCATGGCAGGCACATAACACAATGTGGGCTAATAGATGCTTAAAGTTAGCAAAATGGTTGGGTTTTGCCAATTATATTAATTGGAGATTACTCAGGTGAAACTTTGAACTTAGGGGTCGTTGTTTAATCTTATTTTTGGCTTATGATTTTATTTGGTTCGGCTTATATCTCATAAGCTCATCTTCATCCGTCTTTTTTCTAGCTTATGAGCTTATCTTCCATCTTTAAGTCATAATAAGCTCACAAGTCTGAAAATAAGCTGGAAAATATGGGCGTATAAGATATAAGCATTGTCAAATAAGCTTATAAGCCTAAAAATAAGCTTAAACAAACATTCCAAAATACACCCAATGTTGGCATAATGTCTGACCGAGCAGATGGGAAGACAAACAGACTCCAAGCATATGGACGATTACAATTCTAGTTTAATTATGATTCCTTATTTGTTAAGGACTATCTTGCTTTATTAGAATTGTAGTAGGACTAGAAAGCTTATTCTAAACACCTATATATACAACAGCCGAGCTTGTTGTTGTGTACATGAAAAACCGATCAGTTTTTTGAGCTTGTATTTTTCTGATTAATAGGAAAGCATATTCCAGGAAAACTCGTGCGTGATTGTTTGCGATTGTTCCAGCTTTACTTGTTTTGTTCTTGTTTCAGTGCGTGTGGATTAAGACTTGTGGTTTATATTTGGTATCGAGAGCTAGGTTGGAAGGGATTACAACTAGAAGTCGACTATAGGGCTGGAAGTCGAACAATCTACACCTGTAACATACAAAAGGCGTTCAAGAAGGATGGTGCAAGGCGAATCAAGTCAACCACCTCCTGTCGAACATTCTAAAATGGCTCTTCAATGTCCAATGTTAACAAGCACAAACTATAACATATGGGCAATAAGAGTCAAAGCGGTATTCCGAGTCCATGGAATACTCGATGCACTGGAACCAGAGGAAGGAACACAAGTTGTTGCTAAGCAAGATCACATGGCAGTGGCGTTACTCTTCCAGGCGATTCCAGAAGAACTTGTTTTTCAAGTTTCACAATTCAACACAGCCAAAGAAATCTGGGAAGCTTTAAAGACCAGGTATGTGGGTGTTGATCGGGTTCGTGAAGCTAGGTTGCAAACCTTGGAGACGGAATTCGAATCCTTAAAGATGAAAGTCAACGAATCAGTTGATGACTTCGCGGCTAGGATGGGCAAAATTGTAACTGAAGTTAACAGCTTGGGAACGTTTTATGAAGACAAGAAACTTGTTAAGAAGCTGCTTGCATCCGTTCCAGATAAGTTTGTTGCAATTGTTGCCTCAATAGAACAATTTGCTGACTTGAATACTATGTCTTTTCAAGAAGCTATTGTAAGGTTGAAAGCTTTTGAAGGAAGAATGAAGAGTGTTGACACCAATTCTGAAGATCAAGGCAAGTTGATGTTCGGAAGGGCTGAAAGATATGATAAGAACAAGGCTGAGAAAGGTCAAAACTCTTCCTCTCAAAACAAATCTCGTGGTAGTGGTCAAGCTAATAACGACAACCGAGGAAACCAAAACAACACCGGGAGCAATACGGATCAAAAGAAGAACAAAAGCCGAGACCTTTCAAAGATTCAATGCTTCAGATGTGACGAATATGGTCACTTTGCTTCTAACTGCCCTGAACGACGTGAACAGAAGCAAAAGCATGAAGCAAACCTTCTGAAAAAGGAGGATGATGATGACCCGACACTTTTTATGATGAAGAGCGTTCAAGAAGTAGTATTCTTGAATGAAGAAAAGATTATCCCAAACCAATTGAATACTAAGCCAAACGAGGAGGACACTTGGTATTTGGATAATGGAGCAAGCAATCACATGACGGGGATCCGAGAATATTTTTCGGAATTGAATGAGAATATCTCCGGCAGAGTGAAGTTTGGTGATAACTCCTACATCGAGATAAAAGGGAAGGGTTCGATAATCATTGAAGGGAAAACAGGTGAGCAACGATTGCACTGGAGTCTATTACCTACCCGAGCTAAAAAGCAACATAATTAGTCTTGGGCAAGCTACCGAAGGCGGATGTGACATTCGTATGAAAGGTAATCTTCTTACAATGCGTGACTCAGATGGCAAGCTTCTGATGAAGGTTCCTAGAACAAGTAATAGACTTTACAAAATAAAGCTCCAATTTGGAAGTCCGGTGTGTCTCAAAGCAAAGATGGAAGATGATGCTTGGTTATGGCATGCTAGGATGGGTCACATTAATTTCGAGACGATGGAATTAATGGAAAGGAAGGGCATGGTTGAAAAGTTGCCAATAATTCATCAAGAGAACAAGTTGTGTGAATCTTGTTTGGTAGGAAAACAAACCAAGAAGTCGTTTCCTAAAGCAGCGAAATTTAAGGCAACACATCCTCTTCAACTCATACATGCCGACCTATGTGGACCAATTTCTCCACCATCCATAGCAGGAAATAGGTACATATTTGTTCTTATTGATGACTTCTCACGGTTTATGTGGACTTTTACCTTGAAGGAAAAAGGAGAGGCATTTGAATACTTCAAAAAGTTCAAAGCTTTAGTTGAGAAGAAGTCGGGAAGGAAGATTATAACCCTAAGGACCGATAGAGGAGGTGAGTTCACTTCAAAAGAATTTACCAACTTTTGTGAAAACGAGGGTATAACAAGACATCTAACCGCTCCCTACACACCGCAACAAAATGGAGTCGTGGAAAGGCGAAACCGTACTCTTATGGGAATGACTAGAAGCATCTTGAAAGCACGAGACGTACCAAACTACATGTGGGCTGAAGGAGTTAGACACGCCACATTCTTGATTAATAGAGTTTCAACTCGAGCTCTAGTTAATCAAACTCCATACGAGGCTTTCAAAGGAAAAAAGCCTAACTTGGAGGGTTTGCGGGTATTTGGATGTGTGGCTTATGCAATGGGAACAAGGCCATATTTACATAAGTTAGACGACAGGTCAACACGACTCATTTACATCGGAAACGAGCCAGGTACAAAAGGTTTTCGACTGTTCAATCCAAGACTAAAGAAGATAGTGGTATGTCGTGATGCGGAGTTTAATGAGGAACTTGGCTGGAAGTATGTTGCTGGAAGCGAATCACACGAGCTAAACCCAGGTATGTTTGTCATAGAATGGCACGGTTCTATTGATACGGGTTGTGGTTTTGTAAACCCAGGTGTGACCAATGAGGTAGAGGCTGAAGAACAAGAAGCTGAAAATCAGCATGATGCTGATGAAATTCAACCAGTCAATACCGAACAAGAAGACCAAATCGAGGCGGGTAATGACCCTAATCCTGTGACAGAAACTCAATCAATTATGAGGCGTTCTTCGAGGGTTTCAACTAGGCCAACAAGATTTAATGACTTTATCATGGGGTCTAGTTCTAGAACCTCAGTTGTTAATGAAGATCAAAATCTGCTTTTGATTGAAGATGATGAACCAAGAACGTACCAAGAAGCAAAAGTTTCAAGCAAGTGGAAGTTTGCTATGAAGCAAGAGGTTGAGTCTATCGAGAAGAATGATTCATGGGAATTAGTTGAAGCTCCGGTTAAAGTTAATCCCATTGGGCTAAAGTGGGTGTACAAAATTAAGAGAAATCCGGATGGTTCAATTAATAAGTTTAAAGCTCGTTTAGTAGTAAAGGGTTATGCTCAAAAGGAAGGAATTGACTATGATGAGGTATTTGCGCCCGTAGCACGGATTGAAACGATACGTTTATTGATCTCATTGGCTGCAAAAGAAGCATGGGAGCTACATCATCCGGATGTAAAGTCAGCTTTTTTACATGGAGAACTAAAAGAGCAAGTGTTTGTTACACAACCGGAGGGGTTCGTGAAGAAAGGAGAAGAAAGGAAAGTCTACAAGTTGAAAAAGGCGCTGTATGGACTTAAGCAAGCCCCAAGGGCGTGGAATACAAAACTTGATAGAGAACTCAAGCAAATGTCGTTCAAACGATGTCAACACGAACAAGCGGTGTATGTGAAGAAGACAAACAAGTCAATCTTGATTATTGCGGTCTATGTAGATGATCTCTTAGTAACCGGTTCGAAGCTTAGCGAAATTGGTGAATTTAAGAGACAAATGCAAGAAAGGTTCGATATGAGTGATTTGGGAAAATTGAGCTATTATCTTGGCATTGAAGTAAAGCAAGAGGATTTGAGTATCTCAATAAGTCAAGCGGGCTATGCAAAGAAGATCTTAAAAGATGCTGGAATGCATGAAGCGAATCCTACTCAATGTCCATTAGAACCTGGAATGAAGTTAAGCTTGGATAAGGAAGGAAAACCAGTTGATGCAACTTTGTATAGACGACGAGTTGGCTGTCTAAGGTATTTACTACACACACGACCTGATTTATCTTATTCGGTTGGTTTGGTTAGTCGTTACATGCAAGAACCAAAAGAATCACATATGGCAGCTGTGAAACAAATACTGCGGTATATCCAAGGTAGTTTGAATTTTGGAATACGATACAACCAAGAGAAAACCAAGGATCTAGTGGGGTTTAGTGATAGTAGTTTTGCTATGGACCAAGATGATGGTTGAAGCACAACTGGGCACGTATTTTATCTAGGTAAATCACCTATCACTTGGTGCTCACAAAAGCAAAACACGGTGGCTCTATCGTCTTGTGAAGCCGAGTTCATGGCTGCAACCTCATCCGCGTGTCAAGGGATATGGTTACGTGGGTTGTTGAGTGAAATAACCGGAATGGAAGAAAGAGTGGTGGTCTTATTTGTTGACAACAAATCGGCTATTGCACTTATGAAAAATCCAGTCTTTCACGGGAGAAGCAAGCATATAAACACACGTTATCATTTTATCCGAGAGTGTGTTGAAAGAGGCCAAGTACAAGTTGAGTTTGTAAGAGGTGAGTTGCAGCGTGCTGATATTCTGACGAAAGCTCTTGCAAGGATTAAGTTCAAGGAGATGCAAGAGTTACTCGGAGTTGAAGACCTCCCTATCTCGAGTCAGAAATTAGGGGGGTGAATGTTGGCATAATGTCTGACCGAGCAGATGGGAAGACAAACAGATTCCAAGCATATGGACGATTACAATTCTAGTTTAATTATGATTCCTTATTTGTTAAGGACTATCTTGCTTTATTAGAATTGTAGTAGGAGTAGAAAGCTTATTCTAAACACCTATATATACAACAGCCGAGCTTGTGGTTGTGTACATGAAAAACCGATCAGTATTTTGAGCTTGTATTTTTCTGATTAATAGGAAAGCATATTCCAGGAAAACTCGTGCGTGATTGTTTGTGATTGTTCCAGCTTTACTTGTTTTGTTCTTGTTTCAGTGCGTGTGGATCAAGACTTGTGGTTTTTTTTTTTTGGTTTGATTTTGGCCTTTTTATTGTTTACCGTGTGTTGTTTAGAAGTTATGGTATTCTGATACTTATTTTGTTCAATAATCTTATTCGGGTTGTTTGGGTCAACCCGGATGCTAAATAGGGTTGTATATCGGGTTAGATATTTTTGGGTAACTCGTTTTTTTTTTTTTTTTTTTTTTTTTTTTTTTTTTAAATTATCTATGTAAATTAGAACAAATAGGTAATTTTATGACCATTTTACTCATATTCGGGTTGGCTCAAACCCGAATAGCACCGACCCGAGTGGACCCGAACCCAACTAACCCGAGTTCCAATAGGGTCGGGTTCGGGTATGTTATTTTTAGCCTCGACCCGGTTTGACTTGACCCAAACCCGACCCGAGTAACACCGCTACCTGCTACTACGTGACATCTTGCTGAAACTGGAATTACATCTTTTTTGCAGGTGCGTTGTATGGTTTACCTCAGCTGATGGAACAATTCGGTTTGCGGTTGCCTATTGCTCAGGCTGCCATGGTAAGTCTGAATTTTGTTATATCAATCAACTAAGGGGTTGTTTGTTTCGGGTTATATAGCCGGCTTATGACTTATTTGGTTTTAGGCTTATGTTTCATAAGGTCACTTATATAAGCCGAAAAGTTTCAAAATAATCCACCAAAAGTGAGCTTATGAAATATAAGCCTAAAACCAAATAAGATAGAATGCGGCAATATAAGCCGCAACAAACACCCCCTAATTACAACGAGTAAATTTGATTATTCGTTCACCTACTCCCTATGTTAACAACATGTATATAAACATGTGATGCTATATTGATCGATCATTTGGTTTTTGAATTTTTATAGGGACCTTGGCCTGG
Organism: Chrysanthemum seticuspe; assembly: GCA_019973895.1. Classification (NCBI taxonomy): domain Eukaryota; kingdom Viridiplantae; phylum Streptophyta; class Magnoliopsida; order Asterales; family Asteraceae; genus Chrysanthemum; species Chrysanthemum seticuspe. Next base: position 18,995,846 of record BPTQ01000009.1, on the reverse strand, counting down.
ATTTTTCCCAGAAGAGCCATCTCAAAAGAAAGGTATGTTATATCTAACTTATTCATATACTGTTACACAGACTAGCAGATGATTGTAATTTAGGATCTATTTTTCATTGTTTCACTTGCTTCTTACACATGGAACACGAGAAAATGACTGGGAATGCCCAAAATGTGGAAATGTCAATTTCTCCTTCAGAACAGTCTGTAAGACTGTAACATGAGGAAATGCAACACACCTAAACCAGGTCCCAATAAGTACTTCATGTATATATATTTGGTTATTTGTTTGTGACTTTCGAGTCTGAATCTTATATATGTGTCGTATTTTGTTTCAGAAGCGGATATGCCAAAAGGGAGCTGGAAGTGTGACAAATGTAACAACATAAACTATCCTTTTAGGACCAAATGTAACCGACAGAACTGCAGTGCAGACAAACCATTAGAATCCCAGAATTCCCCTAGAGAAGAAGAAAACAATGATCAGGTCTGTATTGTTTTTGTCGAATTTTTATTAAGTTATGTTTTTGCATGCTTACGGTCCCTATGAATGTAAAGCGGAAATACTTTCTAGTCAATTTATTTCTTTACCGATTAACTTTCTCATTTGTTTAAGAAGGTCAAGAGTTGTCCAGCTGTTTCTTAGTATGGGTCTGAAAGTCAGTCATGTCGTCGTCGTCTTCGTCTTCCTGTTGCAGCGGTTATCGAGTTACCTTGCTTTGTGATTTGTGTTGTCATATTGTAGCATATAAAAATCGCGATGTGTGGTCTTTAAAAGATTTTTTACATTTACATGCATGTGTCACCCAGTGAGTTGCTGGGCTAAGGCGTTTCTTTTTCTTTCCAGATTAAGAGCCATATAAATATATGTAGGTCCTATGTGGGCCCATGTTTGTTAATGCCTCTAGAGGGATTAGCGGAAATATGTAGGCTCCACATTAAAAAAATAACATTATTAAATACTTGTGTGCACTACACCAAAATCACGGTTTGGGGACGGGCATATTTTTTGGGTCGACTTTGTCGTCCCAAATTGAACGTAGGACCCACACGGTTTTCAACAAATACAAAAGTCAGATAAGAACTTTTGACCCATGCATTTTGGGACGACAATGTCGTCCCATTTTGTAATTATTTAATTTTTTGGTATTTAAATAACTTTTCACGAAAATTAAATACCCCGCCAAACACTTTGGGACGACATTGTCGTCCCAAAATGTAAATATATTTTTTTAACACCAGTTTTCAGTTAAATTATTTATTTTAAATAATTTTATTTAATATAGAATTAAAATTAAATAGTTTATATTTATGATTAAATACTTTAATCTAAAATTAAATACATTTATAGAATTAAAAAAAATATTTACCGCCAATTGTTTCCCGCCATTATTTTTACCGCCAATAGTTTCCCGCCATTATTTTTAAATAGTTTCTTTAATTTTAAAAAATTATTTTTATTTAATTTAAATAATTTTATTTAATATAGAATGAAAATTAAATAGTTTATATTTATGATCAAATACTTTATTTTAAAATTAAATACATTTTTCCCGCCATTATTTTTCCCGCAAAGTTTTCCTTATATATCCCGTCAAAACATAAATAACCACAAAACACACGTAACGATAAAATGGCTGATTACACGCCGGAAAAAGAGTGGTCACTGGTTTTATCGTCCATATATCTCTTTACTCGAGTTCTTGATACGTATGGGTCTAAGAACATAGATCCGTTTATGAGAGACCGCATTCTGGAATGGTTAAGGAAAGAGCGATTCTACATAGTGTATTTGGACAGTGAAGCTACTTCTGCATTATGGAATGGAGGAGCAAACCTACTGGAAGCTGAAGCAATGTGGGAGCAGTTCGTCAAGCAAAGGAAGGAAAAAGATGAAGCTGAAAAAAGCCCGTTCGATTACACATTTGATGATGCGGGAAATAGGGTAACAAATCTTGAAGCATTGTTTGAACAGTTCGTCAAGCAAAGGAAGGGAAAAGATGGTGCAGGTTCTAGCAGAGCGGGAAGTAGCAGGGAAAATAATTGAATGGCCGAGTTGTTTTGTTTGATCTGTTTCATTTTGTTGTCAAGTTGTTTCGTTTGAGTTGTTTCGTATGTCGTGTGTAGCATATGGTTTATGTCGTGTTGTGTATAATATCGTTTGCTTGCCGAGTTGTTTCGTTTGATCTGTTTCGTTATGTTTTCAAGTTGTTTCTTTATTCATGTGTAATTTAGTATTGGAAAAGGGGTGTTTGGAAACCATAATCTTGTTAACTTAGAACATGGTCAAATTGAAAGGTACATAGTAATAAGTGACATGTTAACTTAGAACATGACCAGCTTTACAAATCCAGCATGTGCTTTGATTTATAAAAATACTTGACGGATACATATTACAAGAACAACGACAACAACATCAATAACAACAACTACCAGAACAACAACTACAACAACAACAACAACAACTACCAGAACAACAACTACATCAACGACAACAACTACGTACAAACAACAACTACAACTAAAAGAACAACAACAACAACTACATACGAAGATTATCCATGTCACCTAACAGCTCATGAAGTAATGCATCCGACTGACATGCGTGGTCGTCAGGAATCGTTGCCATTTCAAGTTTGGCCTCAAGCACCCTTATTCTTGTCTCTAGCACATGTTTTTGTGTTTCAAGCAAGCTTATCCTAAGATCTTTTTCATGGCAGCTCGAGCACTCTGTTGGTGCAGAGATTGTTCTTAAGTACTCGTCAAATGCATCCTTCCACATAAAATATCCGCACCCATTATCTTTTCTGGGCTGTTACATAATAAGAAAATTTTAAGAGATTACAACCCAATTATTTGTATATTTACATAAATAAGAAATGTATGATTGTTCACCTTTGACAGAGGACATGAATAATATTGTTGTCCAGATGAATATTCTCTATGCGATGTTCTTAATTTTATATTTCCTGCTCCACAAGAACACATAAAAGGATTAAATGGCTCCATATCAGGTTTTGAAATTTGTGCGAAGATAAGAGATTGAGAGGTTGAGTGGTTTTGAGGATAAGATCTGGTGGCTTTTGGTAGGATAAGATCTCAAGTTTTCTTTATGTGATATATAGAGCATATCTGGTAGATTTTGGTGGGAAATTTTGGCGCCATTATTTTTGAAGGGAAATTTTGGCGCCATTATTTTTGGAGGGAAGTTTTGGTTGGATGTTACATATCATGTATCATGATACTATCTCGATTCATCCGTTTTAACATGTCATGTATAACGACATTATCTTGACTCGTTCGTTTAACATTTCATCCGTTTTAATTTATCTAAAAAATTTATCATTAATTTTAAGAATCCAAACAACCTCAAAAGTAGCAAAAATTTTAAGAAATTTTATAACTAATTTAAACTTTATATAACTAATTAATTAATTTTTAAATTATTTAAAAAGTTTATAACAAATTTAATTTATTTAGTATTAATTAAATAATTTAAACACACTATATTATACATAAAATAAAGGAAAATAAAAAAAAAAAGACAAAAAGGGACGACATTGTCGTCCCCTTTTTTTTTACCAAAAATTTTCACGAAAAGTTAAATATGCCGCCAAATAATTCGGGGGAAAAAACAAAAAGGGACGACATTGTCGTCCCTATTTGGTCGTCCCAAAAAAAACTACAATAATTGACAGATCTCATTCTTCTCTGTCTTCAACGATTGCACAAAAAAACCCACCAAAGAAACTGCAATAATCCCTCGTAAAAAAAGAAAAAAAATCGGAAAAAATCACAAAAAACGCAATTTTGTTCAAAACACTACTATCACTCTTACCCATCAATTACACACGCACCACTGTGCACAATTTGTATAATTTTTGTTATTTTGTCACATTTGTATAATTTCTTTAATTATGGTTTGTTTACAATGGTTTTATGTTGTGTTTGTGTTGGTTAGATGGTCCACCGCAACAGCTCACCACCACCGTGAACCACCGCCGTGAACCACCACCAACAACCGCAGCAGCTGCAGCAGCTCCACCACCACCACCTTTTGTGTTGGGGTTAGTGACTTTTTTTTTAATTTTGTTAATGTGTTTTGGTACGACAATGTCGTGCCTTAAGTTTTTATTAGTTAATTTGGTACGACAATGTGTTTTGGGACGACAATAGTTTGTTTAACTTTGGTTTTATGTGTAGTGTTTGGGACAGCCGGGACCGTAGACAGCCGGGACAGCCGAGACCACCTCTTTTTCTCTTTCTCTTTTCTTCACTTCGTGTATTTCAGCCGCGAAATAGGTATATATATATATATACTTTTATTACTTTGTCGATAATGTATATACTTTTATTACTTTGTCGAAAAAAATGTTATGTGATATGTTATTAATTGTTACTTATAAACTTAAAGTGACCGTGTTAAAATGAAAATGATATGTGATATATATGTTATTAATTGTCGATAATGAAAATGATACTTGTGTTACTGTTTTTAGGATTTTAGTGATTAATTTTGGAAATTCCCCGTCCGAAGTTAATCATCCTATAGAAAACCCGTCCGAAATTAATTTATTAGAAATTAATTTCGGAAAGTCCCCTGTTTGGGACTGCTTTTTGAATGTTTTGTCTCATTTAGGATATGGATGCGTATAACTGTTTTACTATTTGAGAGAAATTCGACAGTATTTCCCTTTCACTCCTACGAATATGTCTTTAATGCACATATTTGGGGAGTTGAGGGGAAATACTGCCGAATTTTTTTCAAATAGTAAATCAGTTATACGCATTCATATATGAGACGACACATTCAAAGAGTGGGTTAGGATTGCCTTCCATAGTTGCACTAGGTAAACAGAACAGCTCATAATTACGTCTTTTCATGTTTGAATATGTATGTATATATACAAATTAATTTTTTTGAATATGTTTTTTTACAACGCAGTCATGACAATTGATAAGAGTTGGACCACTGTATCCAACCGTAATTCCCCAGAATTTTTAAATGGTCTTTTTGCATTCATCGCGCATTGTAAGCCATTGGTAAACCCCATCACAAAAATGATTCATTGCCCATGTGTTCGTTGTGGTAACGCTCCAACTAAATTGGGTACGCTCAAAACTCTTGAGTTACACATATCTAAATACGGGTTTGACACACTTTATAACCCTTGGAAATATCACGGTGAACCACTTCCTCCACCCGTAGTACATAACATACCACAACCACCTTCACCTGAACACATGAACATGGATGCATTCTTCCAAGATATTTCTGCTAATAATGTCCCAACTCCACCATCTCAAACAACAGTTTCTCAACCAGATCAAACAACAGGTCCTCAACCAGCTCAAACTAGTGATCATAACATTACTAACAAGTACGAAGAGTTACTTGCTAGGTCCACCCAAAAGTTGTACCCAGGTTGTGATATGACTACATTGGGCTTTACGTCAGAGCTTTCGCACATCAAGGTCTTACATAAAATAACTGATGTCGGGTTTAACAAGATTCTAGCTCTTTTGCAAAAGGCATGTCCCCCTAGTAAAGGATTCAATTTCCCACCGTCATACTATGAAATCAAGAAGACATACAAAGATATCGGGTTAGGATACGAATCGATCCATGCTTGTATAAATGATTGTTTTTTATTTTGGGGATCAGATGAGAACAAAATTCTCAATAATTGTCCAATCTGCAACGAGAGTAGATGGAAAAACCAAAAGACAAACGGGAAGAAAGTTGCCAACAAGGTGTTGCGTTACTTTCCGTTAAAACCTAGACTACAACGTATGTTCAACACAAAAGACATCGCAAAGTGGATGACTTGGCATGCTACTGGACAGTCTAAGGAAAACGGTAAGATGAATCACCCGTGTGATGGTCAAGCATGGAAAAATTTTGACATAATGAAACCTGAGTTTTCTCGTGACCCTAGAAACGTCCGATTAGGGTTGGCTGTTGATGGTTTCAATCCGTTTGGCAACATGAGTCAAGGTTACAGCATGTGGCCGGTGATATTGACAACATACAACACACCCCCTTGGATGTGTATGAAAGAGACTTCTTTAATGTTGACGATGTTAATTCCTGGCCGTAAATCAGCTGCAAAGGACATTGATGTTTTCTTGCAGCCTTTGATCAAAGAACTCAAAGAGTTATGGATAGGAGAGTGGACTTTAGACGCTGCTACGGGTACTCATTTCAAAATGAAAGCGGCGGTTTTATGGACTATCAATGACTTTCCAGCTCGAAGTAGTTTGTCTGGGTGGGTTGGACAAGGCTACTATGCATGCCCCACATGTAATCAGGACACTCCATCGCTTCCTGTGAAGCATAAAATCGCTTATGTTGGGTATAGAAGATTCTTACGCGTAAGTCATCAACTGAGGAAAAAACATAAGGAATTCCATGGTAAACCTGAAAAGAAACCTCCTCATAAAAGCTTTACCCATGAGGAAATCATGATTCAAATTAGTAAAGTCTTTAAACGTGTCTCAGGGAAGCATCCAAATACTTTAAAAAATAACCCTAAACCAAATCGACAAATCGAATTGAATTGGAGTAAGCGTTCTATCTTCTACGAACTGGAGTATTGGCCCGTTCTTCTACTAAAACACAATCTCGATGTCATGCACATCGAAAAGAACGTGCTTGAGAGTGTGCTGAATACCTTGTTAATGAACGACAAATCCAAAGACACGCTAAAGGCAAGGCAAGACTTGAAAACTTTGGGAGTTCGAAAGGAGTTGTGGCTCGTTGATAAAGGAAACGGGAAGTTTGATAAGCCTCATCCAACGTACTCTTTCACACCAGAAAATAGAAAACTTTTTTGTAAATTCATCAAAGGAGTTAGACTACCTGATGGGTTTGGATCGAACTTCAAGAAAAAAGTGACCGCTGATGATAACAACATAACAGGCCTAAAATCTCATGACTGTCATATAATGATGCAGCGGTTACTTCCTTATGGAGTTCAGCGATACTTACCTAAAGACATTTCAACCCCATTAATCGAGCTCTGCTTATTCTTTAAGCAGATTTGTGCTCGAAGTTTGATGCAGCAGGACATGGTGAAAGCTAAAAAGCAAATGATCGAGGTTATGATTAATTTAGAGCAAATATTTCCTCCTGCTTTTTTTGACATAATGATTCATTTGGTTATACATTTACCTGAAGAGGCTATTCTAGGTGGCCCTGTTTACTACAGGTGGATGTATCCATTTGAAAGATACATGAAAAAACTAAAAAATTATGTCCGAAATAAAGCCAAGCCTGAAGGTTCTATAGCAGAGGGTTATGTTGCAGAAGAAGCATTAACTTTCTGTTCGCGTTATCTTAAGGATGTCGAGACAAGATTTAATCGTCTTGACAGAAATGATGACGGTTTTCCAGAACAACCAAATAAATTCCAGGTGTTCCAGTTCGTAGGCAAACCGGTGGGTAGAGAACGCCCGACCATGTTGAATACAGATGTTATGCAGGCAGTTGTATGGTTTATACTTAACAACAGTCCTGAAATAGAAGCAGACATCCTGGCGTACAAAGAGTACGTTTCTTATTTTTTATATTTTGAAGAACCTTTTTTTTTTCTTAAGTTATTTGTTTCCGATGACTTATTCATTACCTTTTCGCAGTGAATTTCCTAACGATACCGTGGAAACAAGTTTTCCTCCCTGGTTCAATCACAAGGTAAACACATTAGATATATTACCTTGTAGTCCAGAGTTATTGCTCATCTAAATCTGTTTGTATCTCTTTCGTAGATTCGTGAAAAGAGCGTGGCAAAAGACCCAAGTTGCAGTCCCGAGTTACTCTCTTTGGCATGTGGACCTTCATCTAGTGCAAGTACATACCCCGCATGCATAGTGAACGGTGTGAAGTTCTTGGTGCATGAGCGCGATAAACTTCATACCACTCAAAGCAGTGGAGTTTCAACACCCGGGCCTGATGGAGCTATGTATTATGGTCAACTAGAAGAAATTCTAGAGCTCACTTATATGGGCAACCGTAAGGTTGTGTTGTTCCGATGTATATGGTTCGACACCCGTAACCCTACTAACCCTACGCCACGCTCCAGACGTTCTTACATTGATCATGGCATACATCATATTTTGACTGAACGGGATGCTTTTAGAAATCAACAATACATTCTTGCGACACAAGCAACACAAGTCTTCTACCTTGAAGACCCTACTAGACGACCACCTCATTGGAAGGTTGTCGAAGATGTTCATCATCGGAAGATCTGTCATGGGGATGTGGTAGATTCTTATCAGGATGTTATACATGGCAGCAGTTCATCTGATGTTGCATTGTCTGTTGGTTTAACTGGTTTTGAGTATGCGAATTTGAGTGTAAATGATGAATCAGCAGAAGTGGACGCCCCACCAGATGTTGTTGCTGAAGAAGATGCTGATTTTGTTACTAATGAAGATAACGTCGTTGCCCATGTCCTTGATGATGATGATGTTGACGTGTCTGATGATGATGAAGTGAACCCCACTATTGTTGTTGAAGAAGTTTTATCTAGTGATGATTCTGATTATGACAATTAATTGTTTTTGAATTGTAATTTGATTATGACAATCATTGTTTTTAAATTGTAATTTGAATGAAATTGTTACTATATGTTTATATGAATGTGTATATTAGTGTTAATTGGTCCACGAAATTATGTGTTCTTTTACTTGTACTTTTACAGATGGCGTATGTACAGCCTAGATCACACGGCGGGGATGCTGGCGGTGATCCACCATGACGGCCCTCATTTACTTTGCTGGGCTATTGCGCAGGTAACAAATTGTGATTTTTTATTTTATTATTTTATTTTTATTATTATATAATTTTTATTGATAAAACTAATTTTTTTTACATGTATTTTCACAACTTAATAACTTATATTTGTAGGTTCAATGATCACCGGTGAGACGGCAAATCGGGCCTTAAGGAAAGCTTTTAGGGAGAATAACGGACAGCCTTTGCCTATAGGCTTTGATACCGATGATCAAGGCACCTTCACACCGGTAGGCACTTATGCAATGCAGTTAAGTAGTCTTATGGGGGAACAAGTGAGGCCACTTCCCCTTGATGCCGATTGGGAAGAAATTCCTGATTCTTATAAGGCGCATATAATGCCGACCCTACAGGTTATATTTATTGTTTATTTTATTTCTATTGTGATTGTTATTAACCGTTTAGATATGCTTGTTATATTTAAATTGTGTGTTTGTTTAAATGCGTATACTTTTTTGCAGACCTATTTCAACCTGGCGCCTTGGTTGAATAATGAGACCAGATTCACGGTTGGACAGAATGTTTATACGGTGGGGGAAAGGATAGGACTTGGGCTATGGTTACAGCAGAGGACGCTATACCGAAAATACAAACACAGGCTCAAGTCTAAATACTTTGATATCCACGAGACACCCGCGGCGGCAAAGGCACATCCGCCACCCAAGAAATCCTGGGGGAACAGAACCCAAGAGGAATGGGAGATGTTGGTTGACTGGTGGTTAGACCCGAAACGGATGGCAAGATCGACCACAAATGCAGAAAATCGATCAAAAAACAAGATTATAACTTACCAAGGTCGACAGTCGTTCGTTCAAGGACGCAACATTCATGTAAGACTCGTTATAATTTTTGTGACTTTTAAAGGTTTTTATATTGTTTATATTTACCTCGTTATCAATTTATTTTATATTGTATGTATAGAGGGTCAACAATAACAATCAAAATGAAGACCTGCTTGAAACCTGGAGGAGAGGCCATTCAAAAAAAGATGGCACATTTGAGACGAGAGAGAACGAGACGGCTTACGTAAGTAGTTTATCTCTTAACATGCATCATTATATTAAGTTACTTCTCATTTATTATTTTTTTCCTAACTTTTTTTTTTTTTTTTTTGAAATTACACAGAATGAGATGAGGGCCCTTCAAGAGCAAGTCAGAGCCGGTCTCATCCCGTACATGAGCAGCTTGGAAATATTGCAGCGTGTAGTTCCGAGTGATAACCGCCAGAACTGGGCAGGCAGGGGCAGGAGGTTACCTGCTGGTGGCTCAACCGCTCGCAGGTTCACACGTGGGCATGCTACTGAAGATTACGTTACTAGGGAGCATATGGCAGAGGCGATGAGGGAAACCAAGGCTGCTCAAGAACGGGCTCGTCAGGCTGAGGCAGAAGCTGCCGCGGCTAGGCAAGAGTCTGCCGCGGCTAAGGAAGCCGCTGTCGCGGCCCAAGCCGCAGTTGGGACATACGGATCTTACCTTCATAATTTTTTGTCCCACTACAACTCATCACAAGGTAATCCATTTTCACCTCCCTTTCCCTCGGTACCCATTCCTACCCCTTTTCCCCCTCCCGGCCCTTATGGTTTCCAAGCTTCCACTTTCAACCCCAATAATGCATTTGCCGGTTGTTATCGCCCCACCTTTCCAAACTCTATCACGTGCCCAGGTACTAGTTCGAACTATGCTATGCCGCCACCAGACCTTAACCGGTACAACTCACAAAATAATCCCCATTTGAGCCAAACTGATCATATTGATAATAATGACTTGAATAATAATGATGATGATAGTGGGGATAATAATGAGGCGGGCAACGAGTCGGGTGACGAGTCGGGCGGCGAGTTCTTTGAGGAGTAGGCGGGAAGTTAGTTTGTGTATTTTAGACTTATTAATATTATGGAATAGTATTGTATTTGTCGAATGTTATTTAGGAAATTTGAGACATGTTAGTTTGAGACATGTTATTTAGGAAATTTGCGCCTTGTTGGTTTGAGACATGTTAGTTTGAGACTTGTTAGTTTAAGAGTAGTTTACTTTGTATCCTATTTGTTAAATGGTATCGTAGAATTGTGGAATGTTATTCGATCCGTTTAGTAATTTGGTATTGTATCATATTGTCGATTTGGTATTGTGGATTGTGATTGATTACAGGTTGCGTTTGTTTTGGTAGATTTTTTCCGGAAAAAAATCCGGAAAAAATCTGGAAAATATGCAGTTTCCTGCATTTTTTTTTTGGCCATCCAGGACAATTAGGGACGACATTGTCGTCCCTAATATACAAAGCATGTCGTGCCATTCTGCACAAAGTGGCCACCTGTTTTCCACGTGTGTATACAATTTGGCACGACAATGTCGTGCCTTTTTGCAATTTAATTACTTTTTTAGGTTAATTTTAAAAGATTTAAAAAAAAAAAAAAGTACGACATTGTCGTCCCAAATCTGATTTTCAGATTGAAATTTATTTGGGCCCCACAACATATGTCGTCCCAAAGTCTAAAGAAAATGTCGTCCCAAATTTTTTTGGGTCAACACAATAGGGTCTACCAAAAAGGCACGACATGTCGTGCCTTTTTTTCTTTGGGTCGACATTCTGTGCAATTTTGGGACGAGAAAGTCGTGCCAAATCTTACATTTTTTTGTAGTGGTGGACCCAATCCATTAGCCAAAGGGAAAAAGAAACACAACCACTTGCTGTACCTTTTCAACCGTGAGTCGTCTTATTTATTAGATACTTATCATTGAGTTGCATGAACAAATAGGATTGTATTAATATGATTTGAAGTCAATTGCCTATCTTAAATAGGTGTCGTTTGTTTGTGTGTGCTTGTTGGACCAGGATGAGATCCTGCAACGGTTGACTAGTCTTGAATTCATCAGCAGTCCCCATTTATGGTTTCTACTTTTTTACTTGGCAGTCTTTTAAAATAGATTGGAGTACTCACTCCCTAGTCGGCGACTTTCTTTTTGCTATTTATCGACTAATGCTGATACTATGAGAGTGCAAAACTGGTAAATCCATTTGGTTCAGTGCCTATTTGTTTTGGTATAGTCCAGTGAACCATGCTCATTTGGGCCATAAGCAAGTCTTTGATGAGTAGTCTAAAGTTTGTGGTAAATTCATGGCTTGCTCTTGTTTCGGAATAGATTACAGTCCTATACACCCAATACACTTGAACGAACTCTGACTGGGTGCGGTATAACTTTTCTAATATGTACTTTTAGCGAGAGTGTGTGGCTGAGGTAAAGCTGACATTTTATGCAACTGGTTTAAGCATGTATTTGGTTTTATACGAATGAATCTTTTCCTATATTTGCAAAATTTTACACTATAACAACAAAAAAATGAAGTGGAAAAATGGATGGTAGAAATATGTATGGTAAGAAACCAAAACAAACTGATAATATTACTCACAATGATGAACCTACAGTAATGAATTCACATACACCATATTCTTGAGTGTCCCGTTTCAACCACTACTAAGAGTGATACATTTCAACCTAATCTTGTTTTGACCCATTTCCCAACCAGTCCATGTTTCCATGCGTTATGTTGTACAAACCTTTTCGGTGTGCGATATTATTATCTTTCTCATACGTCATATAATTTGCATGAACTCGAGTTACCTTTTTATACAAAACCATTAAGTTATTGCACAAAGAAATTTAATCTTCCGTCTCTTTTGCACCCACTTGGGCCTAATGAAGCAATATTTCAAACAAAGGGACTGTCCAGATTCAACATATGAATTGCTCTCAGCTTATGAAGTATGAAGCTAACATGAATATCAGATTAATAAAGTTTACGGCAAAAGAACTATCTTAATGGGCCCTATGTGGTAAAAATGAATATGTAAATATGTAATGCATATAAGCTCCTAAATTGTTTTATTCCAAAAAACAAAACATTACTTTTGTAATCATATTTAGCATGATAACATCTATAGGGGATTATAATAAAACTGGGCAAAAAACATTCCGGGCCAACCTGATCCTTACAAAAAAGGTTCTCGTTTTGACCCGTTAAACAAACCGCCAGACACGCCCATTTTCTCACCCTTACATATATGTATTCAAAGAGCAGCCAGACCATCCAAGATGTTGCAACAAGAAGTTGAGGTCGGGTGCAAATGGCACGACATTCGGTTCCTAATACTTATGTATTCCTGTTCCCTTTAGGTTTTGCAGCATTAGGGAAGTAAACTGTCATGAGCATATCGCTTTTCTGATGAGGTCCCAATTCGACCCACATGATGTCAGCCGGATCAAAAGCTTTTTCAAGATTTCGGAGTAACTAAGAACTCACTTCCCGAGCCTTTCATAGAGCTTTCACTTGTAAGTAATGAGCGCTACACCAGTCTCCACAATATTTGTTAACTTTTCATGTGCATCATCGCTTTTTTTTTTTTGTCTGGGCTTACGAACAAAAGAATACAGACGGGACCGATCTCATAAATACAATCGTTAAAACTTCGTTTACACAACTAAATTCTTCACATGTTAAAAGCAGTTTAGCGAGCAGTGGGTCCAATGGAAACTGTCATTTTTAGCCGAATATCAGTCAGACTCTGTGTTGTTCAATGCTTCCAATATCCATAGTTAAGAATGTTAAGTTTAGGTGGCGGATCCATGAACTCAAAATCAAGTAAATTGTCGATTTTGATGACTTCAAAAGCAAAAGTACGTTCCCCAGATTCGCCCTCTGGATAGAGGATGGGACTAGTCGAAGCATTTCTTTTTTGTACACGTTTTCTGTAAAATGACGGTAACAGGTACCCGGGCCTAATAGTAAACGAAACAGATACGCGTAACGAAACAGTGAAACACCCATAATCTCCAAGTACATGTTTGACAGATGTAACCAGCATACTTTGCCCCCAATTTTTCAATTTTACAGAAATCGGATTGAGGAAAAATAAGAACACTTTTGATACATATGATAAGTCATCAGGAGTGTAAATGCACTCTTACATCTCTTACGGTACTTATGCAACAAAAAAACTAAAACACACTTACAAACATATTTGACAAAGTAACATTTATGTAACTACGACATCTGCTCCTTGCTGGAGTTACTTTCAAATTTCACCAAGAAAGCTTGGTATTAGACCTGAAAGCGTTCAAAAATAAAACCAAGTTAGTGATGATTTATTAACAAACTAATGTAAAATCAGATTCTAATGGGAGAACGTAGTACCTTATATATTTTGAAGCACATCGAGAATGCGCTGCAACTCGTTGACAACAATTTCAATTCTCATCCGTTGTGGTGGGAAATCCACAGAGCACGATACTCCAATCTTGATAATTGCAACCAAACATTCTTCTACTTTCTTTGCATTCGCTTCCGTACTTTTCAACACAATTGCATCATCATCAATAACATCGATTACGTGATCCGGTAATGCCATGCAAGCAAATTTATGAAGGCTAAGACCATCGTTGAACATGTCATCTGTCGGCTTTTTCCCGGTCATCACCTCTAGTAATAATATTCCAAAACTGTAGACATCCCCAGTACTTGTCATCTCGCTCCCGAGACCATACTCTGCGAATTAAAAACAGTTACTTAAGTTACAAACAGTAATTTGTAAGTAAATGTAAGCATTATGGAATAAAAGTAGAATTACCTGGAGGTGCATAACCAATTGTTCCTTTAACCCCGGTTGAGCTGTTGTGGTTTAAGTCTGTACCAAGTAGTCGAGCTAAACCAAAGTCTCCAACATGAGCCACCATATCTTCATCAAGTAGAATGTTACTAGGCTTCAAGTCACCGTGAACAATCGCTGTTTGGCAGCGATTGTGAAGATAATCAAGTGCTGTTGCAACATCTCTGAGAATGATTATTCTTTGAAGAAGGGTCAGTTTTGACGTATTTTCAGTTGAATGAAGCCAGTTGTGTACACTTCCATTCGGCATAAACTCGTAAACCAAAGCTTTAAAATCATTGCCATGGAAATCAGTACTTGAACAAGAAGTTATTATCTTCAACAAATTACGGTGCCGAATATTCTGCCATGCTTCACATTCTGCTATAAAACTTTTGTGAGCTCCTTTATTTTGAAGATGCAGAACTTTGATTGCAACAAATTTGTCATCATCGGGACCGAGGATCCCTTTATAAACATAACTGAACCCACCCTCTCCAATCAAGTTTGCTACAGAGAAGCCATCAGTAGCCTTGAGAAGTTGATTGTATGAAACTTTCTTGACCCGTTCACTACCTGATGACTGAGATGGTTCACTATCGCGCTTCTTCTTACACAAAAGATACACACAACATAACACGATGAGCAACGTCGGTGCAATCACAATGACTAATATGAAGAAAGGAAACCTTTTTTTCTTACTACCCGTCTCCTTGCATTTGGGTAACTCAAGTGTAACCAAACCACCACAAAGCTTATTGTTCCCCAAAACTGAAAATGCACTTGCATTGGCAAACACTCCTACAGTCGGTACTTCACCCTCAAAATCATTAAAGGATAGGTTCAAATATCCTAAGGATTTCCATTTTTCTAAAAATTGTGGAATTTTGCCTGATAAATTATTTTCAGAAATGTCGAGTACCCCTAATCCTCCCAAGGAACTGAATGAAGATGGTATTACGCCTTGAAATCTGTTGCCTCTTAGGTTTAACCATACAAGGCTAATGCACTCACCAAGGTTACTAGTAATGTT
Source organism: Chrysanthemum seticuspe (assembly GCA_019973895.1). Taxonomy (NCBI): domain Eukaryota; kingdom Viridiplantae; phylum Streptophyta; class Magnoliopsida; order Asterales; family Asteraceae; genus Chrysanthemum; species Chrysanthemum seticuspe. Next base: position 18,980,384 of record BPTQ01000009.1, on the reverse strand, counting down.
GCCTGATAAATTATTGTAAGATAAATCGAGATTGCTCAACATCTTGAGGTTTTTAATCTCTAATGGAATTGAACCAGATAGGCTATTTTGAGAGAGAGAGAAATAATAATTTAGTGATGGAAGTTGAAAAAGTTGTTTGGGTATGTTTCCAGTGAGTCTATTGTATGAAAGGTATAACTCATTAAGTTCTTTACAATTCCCAAGGCTTGATGGAATATGGCCTTCAAATTTGTTGGAATCTAAATAAAGTTTAGTCAACATTGATAGGTTCCCAATGGTATCAGGTATAGGCCCTGAAAATTGATTGCTATTTAGACCAAGAGCTTGTAGCTTATGAAGTTTACCAATGGTAGTGGGGATTTTTCCTTTGAATCGATTAGATTCTAAATCTAATAAGGTCAAGCCAACTAGACTACCTATACTTGAAGGGAGGCTTCCAGATAATTGATTGTCTCCTAAATATAGAGAGCTGAGTTGATGAGAGAGATTACCTATTGATATAGGAAGCACTCCTATAAGGTTGCAATCAGCAAGTTCCAAATCTACTAATCTGGTGCAGTTTTTCAAAGAATCAATAAACCTCATGTCATCAGCTTTTCCACGTCCATGGAAGTTGTTATTGCTTAATCTAATTTTATAAATATCTCTTAGTTTTGAAAAGTCAACAGTCAACTTCCCACTAAAATTGTTGTCACTCACTTCAAGTTTTATTAATTTAGAACAATTAGAAAGAGAAGGTGGAAGAACTCCTGTCAGTTCGTTATCCCTTACCTGAAGCCAGTCAAGATTTGGGAGCTGATTACCAATTTCTGAAGGAAGACTACCAGTGAGGTGATTATCAGCTAAGGAAATACTAACTAGGAGTGAGAGGTTGAAAATGGAATGAGGGATGCTTCCATATAAGTTGCACTCACCAGAGTAAAACTCCTTCAAGCTTTTCCAAAGACCCAAGGTATTTGGAATGCTCCCACCCAACGGGTTCCCGACAGCAGAGAACACTTCCATTGATGTAATATTCCCCAAGAAAGGTAGGATTCCACCTGTTAACTTATTGTCTTGAATTACAAGCTCAGCAAGTTTCGAGAGTAAACTCATCTCCTTGGGTATGCTTCCAACTAGATTGTTTAGATAGAGGTAAAGCTTTTCGAGGTTAGAACAACCAGACAAATTTGTTGGAATGACTCCACTGAATTTGTTTGTATCAAGATAAAGACGACGTAACCTGGAAAGACGACCAAGTTCATGAGGAATGGTTCCTTGAAAGCTGTTGTTTGATAGAGAAAGCACGCGTAGGAAGCTAAGGTTTCCGATATGAGGAGACAACGATCCTTCTAAGCCCTGCGAATCCAGCCATAAAACAGTCACTCGTTTGTGCCGCTTTCCACATGAAATACCACTCCATTCACAGAAATGAAAGGAATGGTTCCACATGGTTAGAACTTTGTATGGATCTTGGGTGATCTCTGACTTAAATGACAACAACGTGAGATAATCAGTCTCATTACCACTATAGGAAGCAGAGACAGTGGCGGAAATAAGACATGTTATCGCGAGACCATAAAAGAGAAAAGAAATACGAGAGGAAGATGATAAGTGAATTATTGCTTGTAGTGACTTCATTTTTGAAAACTTACTTAAAATTATGAGAACAAGTATTGGCGTTTTATCCTTAGTTTTGCATGTTAACATTCCTGACATGCAACTTGTTCTTGAAATTAATGGCAGTTCCTTATCATCTTGACATTGACATTGACCTTAACCAATATTAGCAAATAAAATGTATAGATTATTAATTAGATTCTAATAATAAAAACTTTAGTAAAAACAATATATAACTAAGATTATCATAAAATCTTTTATTATTGAGACAGACATTTAATTAGTGCAAACTTCGAACTCAAGTTGCTGATATTATTTTCAGGTAAATTGTGAAGAGAATGTCATCCACAAAAGACTAAAATTTGATTGATATCACAGAAGACTTTGAAGAAGACTTGAGATAGCATTAATTAGGAAGCCCAAGTAGCACAACTAGCATCACCTGTTACCTGTACATTGTCTATTAACATTAATTATGCAGCCCAAGTAGCACAACTAGCATCACCTGTACATGGTCTATCATAACAGCTATTTTCCATGTATAATTAATCACGCGGGACCTTTAAGAAGACTTATAACACTAATTATGCAACTTACGGTCCACTCACTCCATCTATGCTTGACCAAGAAAATTTGACTTTTAACAACTATTTTCCATGTATAATTAATCACACGGGACCTTTAAGAAGACTTGGGATATGGAAGACAAGTAACTAACATGCTTCATTGCATACTTCTAATGTCCGTTTACGTAATTGTAAGTGAAATAGATCGTATAACGTCATAAAATAACACTCAAAACACTAAACATTTTATGAAGAAGAATTAATATATTTAAAAGAAGAATATGAAAATTTTCATATTTTGTAAGAAATTATAAATGACAGTACGTTGCTTAGTGTGCTTAAGTTTATTATATATTTTTTAAAAGGTTAAGGAGAAAAAATATTTACTTATAGTGTGATGGCGACGGCATGACCGTGTTCGCCAGAAGATATGAACAATACTTATGTTCTTTGTGGGATAGAAATCTGGTCTTGGGTACCAGTAAGTTTGGTTACTGTCTTGGTGGTATTTATGTTTGGAAGGTCAAATTCAGTGCTTGGGGATTTGGTTGGTTGATGACTGTCTGAAAAGTATTTGCATTGTGTCGAAAATGATGATATAATTAAGGAATGATATTTGTGCAGGAAATCTGCTGGTGGTCTTGGGCACTAGTAATTTTGGTTAGATTCCTCTTCTGTCTGCTGGTTTGAAAGTATTTGGTGGTAAGAAGCTGTGTGGAATTTTGAGTGGAAATGTGAGGCTTACAATGCTGAGTTTGGTGGCTGCTGGGCTTTGGATTGGGGTTTTGGTTATTCCTTTGCTGGTAAAAATCTTGTTAAGATGGTTGGATCTCATTTTGGTTACTTTGAAGAGTGTTTGGCAGATCATGGAATGAATGGCGTTTGGACCAGCTCAATATCAAGGTTTCAGTGGCCTAATTCAGAAGTGGAATTTATAGACCCTGTAAAGAGTTTTGCGATGTTTAATTGTGGTGTTTTGAAGGTAATTTGAGAGGGAAATATGTTTTTGATGTTTAAAAATTCAAGACAAGATATCGTAATGGTGGTAAGATTATAAGTTTTGGTTAATGGGTAATTATTTGTGCATGACATAGAGTGTTTGGGTGATGGGTTATATAGTGATATGGGTCAGTTTGGTATTAATTTTGGAGGGAAGTGCATGACATAGATCGTGGGCTGGGCATATCCTAGCTGGAAGACTAAAGACATTTTGAAGTTTCTTCATACGTCTGTGAAATTCACAGGTAGCTAATATATAAGTTGTTGAATAACTTTGAAATACAAAGTTATAGTTTATGAAAAAGAAAGCAAACAACTTTGTAAGTCCATAACTTAATTTGGAATTTAGAGCCGTTGCACATTAAAATGAAACATTGCAATAAGAAATTACACGTCAATGTTTGGATTCCAAAAGTACAAAAGAAACATTTCTAAATAAAGTCAAGATATAACAACAGCATCTAACAAAACTGAGTTGTACAACCCTTTTAAGCACAAGTTACAACTGCATAATGCACACTACATGTTACCTATTTCCCCATCCCACAACCCAAAAAACCAAACCAAACCAAACTCCCAAGTTCAGGAAATTTGTACCTAAATGGAACAAACACCATCTTCAGAACCCTGTAAAGACCATTGTCAATATCCATTGTATCGGCTTCCTTATTATCTGCTAATACATGAAGAAACTCGGGAGGAATATGAAAGGTTTTATGGATATTTAAATAATAGTATGTCCGGATTCGAACTCGAGACTTCGGGATTGCACACATTACATAATTAATATAAATAAAACGTTATTATTATTAATTATTAGTTACAAAATAAAATATAACGATAGTTAAATAATTAACGAGGTTTGGTTAACGGTCGTTAAATATTAACTAGAAGGACTAAGAATGAAATTAGAAGTCAGGAAAGTTCTAGAACCCCTTGTGGGTCTTTGGCCGATCGGTTATGGGTTCCCAAACCCTAACCCATACAAACTTGGTCACCAAGTTGAGTTACCTATAAATACAATTCATTGTATTCATTCACAACTTAATCTTGGATCACCAATAACCTAATTTCTCCTCTCCTCTCTCCCTCTTTGTGTGGCCGGTCGAAACACCCTCACCCCAAGGGTTTTCGATTTTTGCTTAACTCAAAGATACAAGTGTTGGTTTTATTTGTGATTCAAGGAACTAGCTTTTCCACATCAAATCGCTATTAGTACGTGTGTACAAGAACGAAGGACAAGCACGCTTGAGCTTGTAATCTTGGTGGTCGATTCTTGTGTTTGGGTCGAATTGATAAACCCTAATTATTAGGGTTTTGGGTTTTGTTCTTGTTTAATCAACGTTTGATTCTTGAATTGCTAAAAGATACGCACTTTCTTGTTTGGTTAATTATTTACATATATTATTCCTATTGTCTTCCGCTGCATGCTTTGATGATGTTATTTGATTTATATATAATTGTTATGAGTATTAAATTCCAACAGTGGCATCACGAGCCGTTAATATGATGTAATTAATTACCGAAACACATAAAAATTGGATCTTTTTGATTATATGCATGCTTTTTATGGTTTCTAGATGTATAGGGTCGATTACCCTCTATTTATTTAATTAGGTTTTAATTTTGTAAAACTTGTAGAAACCCTAGGATTGCATGCTTATTTTATGTGGTTAATTAATGAATAATTGTTATGTGCCATGTAATATGCGTATCTTGGGTGATAATTGTTATGCGGAATCCATGGTAGAACATGCATGTTTTGCCATGGAGTATTGTTTATTGTCTATTGATTAATTGTTAAGTGATACACACATGTTTTATTTATTTAATAATTATTGAATTGGGGAAGACCTCAATTATAACTAATAAAATTCGTTATGTGCTAATTGGTATACTATTAACTTCGGCTTACGCAATCGACTTGTCGATGTATGTGGCTCATCTACCTTGCGAGATGAAAGTCCTAGTTAATGTATGCATTAATTTACGCCTAGAATTGTTATTAGAGTTTATTGAAATAATTATGCATGTGGCTAATTGTTTTTACATATGTTAAAATTGTTTAGTTATATGTTTATATTATTTGAGTGTGTTTAATTTTTAATAAAATGTTTTTTTGTTTATATATTGTTTGACATGTTAGTAAGCAAAAAGGGTTTTTTATGAATAGAAAATTAAATGGACTAAATAATGGCGAAATTGATTTGTTATCTAAGAATTATTCTTGAACTTTTAATCGATTGATGCGACTGTACTAAATGGTTAGAACGGCTCACCCACTAGAACAAACTATAAAGGGGTATTTAAGAAGTGAGCACAGTCTCACTGAATGGATGTCTAAGGTTATGTCTTTGCGCTTACCTGGTCCTCTGCCCCCTGTGCGTTCGATTGGAGCTACCTAGTATAACCATTCAATGTACGAAGCATCTTAGTGCAAAGTTGTAAGTTTCTCAACGCCTCGATTAAAAATTTGTAGAATTCAATCTTAGCAATTAAAAATCTTTATGTAAATTTTTCAAAAAAATTTATGTTATAAAGTTGTATGCATGCTTCTTTATACATAAGTTTTGATTACACATCAAAAATTGTACCCTTTAAATTTAAGTTTATGCCTTCTAATGATATGAAACACTTGAAATTGTAATTTAGTTATGTGAGACCTTGATCTAGATTACAATAACGAGGTGAATTATTTTGTTGTGTGAGACCTCAGCTTTATGATTTGCAGTTTCTAAATTAGACAACTTAATTAAGTTAGTTAGTGAGACTTATAACTTAAGGCATAAGATGAGATAAAACATGCTTACGTTTTGCATTAATTGTTTTGGCAAAATTGTAAATCCCATAATTTTTGGAATTGAAAACTTGTTTGTCAATTATCGTTTTTCAACGATTACCTATTCTATACTTTCACCACTAGCAGATCAACTGATGTGGTGAAACTATGATAATGAGGATCCAATATTCAAGGAAAATACTATGGTTAATATGAATATTGACCAAAGGGTATTTTATTTTCTTGAATGTTTACTTATCGAAAGTACTAACTTTTGAACTTTTATTTCTGTATAAATGGCTTAAGCTGAATCTACTGTACTAGCCTCGTCGTTCAAATCTATGTTTGATCGAGAGAAATTGACTGGTAGCGCGAATTTCAATGATTGGTATCGGCAACTCAGAATTGTCTTGAGGGTTGGCAAAAGACTCAATTATTTGACTACGCCTTGTCCTCCTGAACCTGCAGCTGATGCTACTGCTGAAGCACGATCTGCATGGCAATCTGAGTATGACAAGTATAATGAGGTTGCCTGCATTATGCTCGGGAGTATGAACTCAAGCTTGCAAAAGCAATTTGAGAATTACTTCCCTAATCTCATGCTGGAAGAATTGCAAAGGTTGTTTGAAAAGCCTGTGACTGTAGAGCTGTATGACTTGATTGATGCTCTTTATAGTTGCAAGCAAGGAGAAGGGAAACCTGTAAGCGCCCACTGCCTGGAAATGATGAGTTACATGGACGAGTTGGGGCGTTTGAACTATGTCTACCCTAATGACATACAAATTGGCCTGATCAACAGATCCCTTAACAAGGAATTTGATGGTTTCGTGCGCAATTATAATATGCATTGCACGGGGAAGACAGTCAGTGAGGTACATGCAATGCTCATTGATTACGAAAAAGGTTTGCCCAAGAAGGCCTCTACACCTGCGGTTTTGACCATCCAGAAGGGTAGAATTTCTAAGCCTAATAAGCCGCTAGCGAACAAGAAAGGGAAAGGTAAGGGTAAAGCTGATAAGGGAAAACAAGTTATGACTTATCAGCAAGAACCCAAGAAGTACCCTCCCAAAAAGCGTGAGAATCTGAAGAGGGATCAGGCTTGTCATCACTGCACCGAGGTTGGACACTGGAAGAGGAATTGTCCATTGTACCTTGATGAGTTGCGCAATAAGAGGTATAAAAATACTGGCACTGTGGCCAGTACTTCAGGTACTCTTTTGATGATAGAATTATTTGCTTTTCCTCGTAAAATAAATTCCTGGGTATATGATACTGGATGTGGTATTCACATATGTAATACACTACAGGGACTTAGAGGAGCAAGGAAGCTTGCCTATGGACCTGCACGTGGGTAATGGAGCACATGCAGTCATTGAAGCTATAGGCACGTTTGATTTAGTTTTACCTTCGGGTTTAGTACTGTCATTAAACGATTGTCATTACGCACCTTCCATTGTTAGGGGTGTCGTTTCTGTTTCCTTGTTAAAAGATATTGGTTTCCTTCATACATTTACTGATTATGGAATTTCGATTTCTTTAAATGATGTTTTTTACTTTAATGTTATTCCAGTAAATGGTGTGTTTGAAATTGATTTGCATGATAATGTAATTGATAAAAATAATTCTGTCTTTAGCATCAATAATAAAAGAATCAAAGGTGATTTAGATTCTTCATTCTTTGGCATTGTAGACTTGCTCATATAGGCAAGAAACGCATGCAATAGCTGCAACACGATGGGATTTTGCAAGACATCAATGATGAATCATTTGATAAATGCGAATCTTGCATATCTGGGAAGATGACCAAGAAACCTTTTACAAATAGTTTAGAAAGGGCTTCTGATCTTCTTGGTGTGATACATACTGACGTATGTGGACCACTAAGACATGTGTCAAGAAAGGGTGCTAGCAACTTCTTAACCTTTACTGATGATTTCAGTCGTTATGGTTATGTTTATTTACTTAAACATAAACATGAAGTCTTTGAAACATTTAAGGTTTTTAAGAGTGAAGTAGAACTGCAACTAGGAAAGAAGATTAAAGCTCTTCGATCTGATAGAGGTGGTGAATATTTAAGCCAAGAGTTTAAAGATTATCTAGCTAAGTGTGGTATTATCCAGCAACTCACATCTCCATATACTCCACAACAAAATGGTGTATCTGAGAGAAGGAATCTTACATTGCTAGACATGGTGCGATCGATGTTTAATCTTACAACTCTTCCCTTATCCTTTTGGGATTATGCTTTAGAAACTGATGTTCGCATATTGAATATGGTTCCAACTAAGAAGGTTGATAAGACTCCTTATGAAGTGTGGTATGGGAAACCTCCCAACTTTTCTTACTTAAAGGTCTGGGGTTGTGAGGCGTTTGTTAAATGTGACTCTGCTGATAAGCTGCAACAAAGATCTATTAAGTGTGTCTTCGTAGGATACCCAAAGGAAACTATGGGTTACTACTTCTACTTTCCACCTGAAAACAAAGTAATTGTTGCTAGGTATGGAGACTTTCTTGAAAAGGATCTCATATCTCATGAATTCAGTGGGAGAGTTTATGATCTGGAAGATGATCAAGAAGATACAACACCTTCTGAAAACACTAGCCAACCTCAAGTAGAACCTGAAAGTCTGGGCGTTCCACCTGAGATTGAAGTGATTCCCATTCGTAGATCCGCAAGGGCTACGCGTGCACCTGAGCGTCTATGTCTCAACGTAGAAGCTGAGGAAAATTTGTTAGGGGATCTTGGTGAACCTGCTAACTATAAAGCTGCCATGATGAGTCCTGAAAAGGAAAAATGGCGAGTTGTAATGAATGGGGAAATGCAATCCATGAAAGATAACGAAGTCTGGATAGAGGTTGACTTACCTCCAAATGCTAAGGTAGTTGGAAGTAACTGGCTCTTTAAGATAAAGACTGACATGGATGGCAATGCACACACCTATAAAGCTCGTCTTGTAGCTCAAGGTTATACTCATACCTATGGGGTAGACTACGAGGAGACATTTTCTCCTGTAGCAGACATTAGAGCTATTAGGATTCTTATAGCCATAGCTGCGTACTATGACTATGAGATATGGCAAATGGATGTCAAAACCTCCTTCTTAAACGGTCGCCTAGATGAGGACATCTATATGGCGCAGCCTGAAGGGTTTGTGAATCCAAAGTTTCCGAAGCGTGTATGCAAACTTCAAAGATCCATCTATGGATTGAAGCAAGCATCAAGGCAATGGAACAAGAAGTTTGATGAAGAAATCAAGAAATTTGGTTTCACTCAAAATCTTGATGAGCCATGTGTGTATCACAAAGCTAGTGGGAGTAATGTTATTTTCCTTGTCTTATATGTCGATGACATATTGATCATGGGAAAAGACATTCCAAGTATGCAAGATGTAAAGTCTTATCTTGGAGAGTGCTTTTCTATGAAGGACTTAGGGGAAGCAGCATTTATTCTGGGAATCAAGATCTACCGAGATAGATCAAGGCGGTTAATTGGACTAAGCCAAAGTGCTTACATTGATAAAATACTGAAGAGATTTAGTATGCAAAATTCCAAGAAGGGATATTTGCCGATGCAAGTTGAACATGGCTTAAGTAATAAACTATGCGCGTCAACACCTGCTGAGGTGGAATACATGAGGAAAGTTCCTTATGCTTCGGCTGTAGGATCTATCATGTATGCTGTGAGATGTACAAGGCATGATGTGGCGTTTGCACAGAACATTACTAGTCGGTATCAACAGAACCCAAGTGTGAAACACTGGCAAGCTGTTAAGAACATTCTTAAGTATCTAAGGGCTACTAAAGATATGTTTCTAGTGTATGGAGGAAATCCAGATGCAGAACTTGATGTTACAGGTTTTTGCGATGCGTCATTCCAAACTGATAAAGATGATACGAAGTCTCAGACGGGTTATGTCTTTGTCATTAATGGAGGAGCAGTTGACTGGAAGAGCAAGAAGCAAACAACGGTTGCGATGTCTATTACAAAAGCTGAGTACATAGCTGCTTCAGAAGCTGCGATGGAAGCTGTTTGGATTAGGAAATTCATTTCGGGACTCGGAGTAATGCCCTCAATCGAATTACCTTTAAATGTGTATTGTGACAATTCTGCTGCAATAACATTTGCCAATGAGCCTGGAGTCATGAAGGGCGCCAGACATTTTCCTCGTCGATATCACTATGTTCGAGAACAAGTCGACATAGGTGAAATCAATCTACTCAAAGTTCATACAGATGAAAATCTAGCTGATCCCTTTACGAAGCCTTTGCCAAAAGATAAACTTACTAACCATGCTGATGGGATAGGACTTCGTTTAGCTAGTAGTTTCATGCAGATCTGTGATTAGTATTTGGATAAAGGATGTTATGAACAAATATTACTTTAATGAAATAAAATAGTTGTTTATGTTTATTTTTCATTTTCTTAATATTATATCCTATATTTGCATGTTTAATCCATGAGTAACTTATGTTATTCTAAATAGTCCATTGTCAATCAATGATGTGGGAATGTCATTGAATTAAGACAAATCTGAGTTTTTGTAGAATATACTTTTAAAGTATATTGATGCGTGGGACATACCAGATTCACATGATATTCAATGAATTGAATATCGGACTCATCCCAACTTTACATGATGATACTTTATGGGTCTTTGTCATTAAGTATATCATGAAGTGTTTATCATCAGACTTGAGATACCAGATAACTGATATGAATGTAGTGCATTTGTGTAAGATAGTCTAACGCTATCCGTAACTGGTAGTTATAAGGGCTATTTTCGGAAGTGTTGCTAAATTCATGAGTTATGTTTGTAGTCAAGAGAATTTGTTCCTTTGAATTTGTTTCAAAGCATAATACTATATTTGGGCCCCTCGTAGGGTTGACAAGATGTTTGTATGGCCATACCCAAGATCTATCTGGAATACGTTCAGATGATTTGGTAATCTTGTTCAATCATATACAACGAGAAACAGAATATTAACTTATGAAATGACTTGATCCATATTCATAGTTAATGTAGTATTAGTAACAATAGGATAAGTAAAAATGATGAATCATTAAATGGTTTTTTCCAGGAGACCATACTCGATTTGATCTGGGGGCGTTGGCGTGTGAAAGCTAAACTAACCAATGTCATTACTATATTTAGTAATATCCAAGTGGGAGCTGAAAGGTTTTATGGATATTTAAATAATAATATATACGGATTCGAACTCGAGACTTCGGGATTGCACACATTACATAATTAATATAAATAAAACGTTATTATTATTAATTATTAGTTACAAAATAAAATATAACGATAGTTAAATAATTAACGAGGTTTGGTTAACGGTCGTTAAATATTAACTAGAAGGACTAAGAATGAAATTAGAAGTCGGGAAAGTTCTAGAACCCCTTGTGGGTCTTTGGCCGATCGGTTATGGGTTCCCAAACCCTAACCCATACAAACTTGGTCACCAAGTTGAGTTACCTATAAATACAATTCATTGTATTCATTCACAACTTAATCTTGGATCACCAATAACCTAATTTCTCCTCTCCTCTCTCCCTCTTTGTGTGGCCGGTCGAAACACCCTCACCCCAAGGGTTTTCGATTTTTGCTTAACTCAAAGATACAAGTGTTGGTTTTATTTGTGATTCAAGGAACTAGCTTTTCCACATCAAATCGCTATTAGTACGTGTGTACAAGAACGAAGGACAAGCACGCTTGAGCTTGTAATCTTGGTGGTCGATTCTTGTGTTTGGGTCGAATTGATAAACCCTAATTATTAGGGTTTTGGGTTTTGTTCTTGTTTAATCAACGTTTGATTCTTGAATTGCTAAAAGGTACGCACTTTCTTGTTTGGTTAATTATTTACATATATTATTCCTATTGTCTTCCGCTGCATGCTTTGATGATGTTATTTGATTTATATATAATTGTTATGAGTATTAAATTCCAACAGAATAGCTGCAGGGTCGAGGTCGAGACAACCCTTTGGAGCGTTTGCAGATTCTTGACCCGTGAGCAGGTATGAAGGTATTTGATGCGATATTTTAAGAAAGACTTTTTCTGGGATAAATTTTGTTTCTTTGCTGTCGAGATGTCGGTGAAACACTGTTTTAAATCCTGCAAATTTGACTAGTGGCGTGACGGTAATGCCTGTTTCTTCACTGGACTCGTCAACTTCCACAAGTTCGTAAGTATGTTTAATCGTATCCGGTGTGTAATCGTATTTGTACAGAGCACAAACACTTCCCTTTTTAGGGAAAACACGAATGTTACCGTTTCTCTGCTTTGTAAAGCTAGCTTTGTGTGAGAAATAGTTAGGAGAGGTAACGGTTTCGTGTTTTCCCGGTTGGAACTCACCGAATGCTTCCAGGAACCCGGGAAATGGAAGTGGTTTCTTGTTAGGTTTTGAGCTAAGCCAACATACTTTCATCTTAAACGGGTTCAAAGAAATTACTTTGTGAACTATGGCATAGTTCTGAGGCATCCCGTCACGATCATCATAAGCAGCCCAGTTTTGACCTTTTTTGAAACACTTTTCGCTTCTTTCTATATTGAAATCATGAAAATCTGGATCTGGGACGTCGGCCTCGTTACTCTTTGAGTAGCCGTTTGCCAAGTCAGCAACTTTTACGGCTTCTGAACTCCATTCATCCAGTTTCTTCTTTATTTCCGTAGTCGCCTCCTCTATATTAGTGTCTAGTCCAGCTTCTTCTCGATCCCTTTTTAGTGGACCCCGCTGGGAGCTTGTACCATTACCAGCCTCAATATCCGTTATCTTACATGTTTCTGGGGCTGAAATGTTATTTCCCGTTCCTTGTGAAATTCCATCAACTTCTGCAGAAGCATTGATATTTGGTAGCGGAATCTCGGACGTATGAAACGGTCCATAACTAGTGGGGCATAGCATATTTCGGTTTAAATACTTTCTCAAGAAGTCATTCTGCAATTTGCATCTCATGCATATGGTCCAAAACGTCTTAGTCTTTATCTGTTTAGTAACCGGTAAAGGAATAGAAGTGGGACCCGTCTTGGTCGTCCCATTAACTTTATCCTTTTCTTGAGAAGTTTTAACCTCTGTTACACAAGGCCCCGGCGTCGTCTCAGGTGCTATCTGTTCATTAGACGATGCGGGAGCAGAAGCAGGACCCGTCTTGGTAGTCCCGTTAACTTTATTCTTTTTTCGAGAACCCTTGACTTTTGACGTCTCAGGAGCAATCTGTTCATTGGAGGATGAAGAAACAGAAGTGGGAACCGCCTTGGTAGTCCCATTAGTCTCATCCTTTTGACTCTTGGTTTTTTTCTTCGTCTGAGTAGTAGTTTTATCCTTCTTTTGAGAAGTTGTAACCTTTGTCTGCGCATCTGCACCAGCTGTACTCTTCGTGACATTGTGAAAACCGTTCTGAGTTGGAGGTATATGCACTCGTGAAAACACGTTCTGAGGAACCCTACTGCTTCAAAAACTGAGCATGCCTTTTGTGATCATACGCCGATCTTTTATCTTTATCTGATAACAGATTCCATGCTTGAGAAACGAGCTGAAATGCCTCTTCTGCACCTATAGACTTGTTCTTATCAGGATGAAGTGATAAAGCTGGTTATTTATAATGCACATCCAGAACAACTCATACTTGGGAAATACCCTCAAGACCAGGATACAAATTTTGCGCCTAGCAAATTTGGCACCCTTTACATCCTTTAAAGAAAACTTACTTTCAGCGATTTCTTTCACCCTTGTGGCTTCATCCTTCACAATTTCACGTTTGCCGTTAATTTACTTCACCACCTCCTTAATAATGCTACTACATTAATAATTTCAAGTAAACGTGAAGATTAGGCAATATTCCGGCCCGAGCTAATGCTTAACCAAGCTACTACTTTTGATCGCGATTCTCAAACCTGATACAGATATATGAAGTTGATAGATTAAGCATAACGCACATGTATAAAGTATTCATAGAATGATTTCTGGCAGAAGTAAAACCATAGTAAACTATACCAGAATCCAAACACCTATTTTCCTCATTGTCACAGAACTAAAAGTTTTACTGTATCCAAATACCCTGTTCACCAGTCACAAACAACCAACTGGACTTCTTCAATCCGTTTTCTTGTAATCTATTGCTTTTCATTTTATTTATTTGCCGTTTGACCTATTATATATAAACTAACCAAAAGTGACCCGTTTCATGTAAATTGTCCCAAAAAATAATAAATTTTCTGAGAGCAAGTTTGGAAGATCTGGTTACTTACTTTCAGTCAGCAAATGGCACACATCTTATGAGTGTCATCTTACTCTTTTCAAACTCGGGCACGTCAGAAAGAGGTATCTGTTAAGACGGACAACAAAACTGTTGGTACAAATGCAATATTGTCTAAATACATGCAAATTTTATGAAATTCAGAATAACTTGCCTTTATTACTTGTATTTATTGTAGATTTTCGAGAAATAACTCTGGAAAGAGTGGATGTCGTCTCGTTACATTCAACTTACTCAAATATTGTGTCATTAAACCTTTCCGTGGCATTTTCACACTTTTGAAGGATTTAAAACTTGAGTGAGTTCTTTTATTGCACCTCAGAAACTCTGTCTCAATTGGCATTAAGCCTGCATCAAGTGAAAATTTGAAAAGTGAAAACCGATAATAACTGAAAAATCTAAATGCGAAGCTGAGTGTACAACAAACAAATACTTGCAGCATAAAATAATCACGCTTAGCTTTTCTTTCCACTTGAACATGGACAAAGTTATTATATACTAAAAATCAAGCAAAAGTTTCATGCAGTATAAAAATCAAGCAAAAAATGACAAAAGATGTTCACAACCCAGTGATGTTAAACCAATGAAGGGTTGACTGTTAAATTGCATTCTCTGTCATTCAAAAGTCATTCATTCAACCTAAAAAGTCCAAACCGAACTAACCCTTTCCAAAACGACAAATAATTAACCAAGCCGGTAAACCATACATCTCAAATTAAGCCCACACATAAGTGAAGTCACTCAAGTTCACTCAAATGTGGTTTTCATTAGGTTCTGAGAAGTAGCTTGCCAACATATCGCCGCAAAATCCTTTCGAAATTTTTGGGTGAAATTCTACCCCAACCTTTGCTGCCCATTAGAATCCTAACTATAATTGGTGAATAACTAAAAAACATAAAGACAAAAGCCATACCTTGAACATATTTCAAGGCAAACCTTCTGTTGCTTGGAGTATAGTGTGGAGATAAGCTGCATTCTTAAGTTGCAGATCTTGGAGGGTCGTTGGCCGTTCGTCATTCGGAGACAACAAATTATCATTCATTCTTTTCAGCATACAAAGAAAGTATCCTCATGTATATGGGGTGCACTTAATATTTCAATTCCCATGACCCATCTTTAGAAGCATTCTCGGGACGAATTTCAAACAAATGGTTTTACTTCCGAATAGCTACATAACAATGATTCTTATATGATTTAAGTGCTTTAAATACCACATCTTTTATATACATAATTAAGGTAGCAACTATGACCCATTTAATTAGGAATGGGTCAATTTGGGGTTATGTTTATATATTAATAGAGATATACTTTTTCTTTGGGTAAAGTAAAACAAATGTTTACGTATTAATAGAGATAGACTATTGTGCCAATTCTGTAAGCTTCTAAAACTTTTGTCGAATTTTGATACATTTGACCCAAAGAGAAGATAAGACAAGCAAATCAGGTTAACAACACATACCTACAAAAGGGCTAAAATGTATCATTCAAAATTTATAGTAGGTTTAATAAATATGAAGATGGAATCTCTAGAGTGAAATTGAAAGGGGTGGTCACTGCCACCTAAATATTACAGGACATTGGATGATTTCATAACTTACGGATATCATTCAGAAATAAGGACCCGGTCTTAACATGCTTATATACATTCAAAAAGTAATTAGGAAACTCAAAGCTTAAGTTGTAACGTAAACTAATGATAAGTGGCAAACATAAAACATAAAACAGACTGCGTTGCATAACGATTTTAAATATTCAATGGCGATTTATATAATCAAAGGGATTCTTACATGTCCATAAGGCCAGCGGAAACTAATGAGGGAAATTGCAGTTAACTTACCGACTATCCTTATAGCCTATTTAATCTATAAAATCAAATACAATACCTAACACTTGCAGCATACTTCTATAGAAGTAATGAATTGTCCTTACGCGCGTGACAGAATTGCAGACAAAAAAAGTTTGGCCACTAACCAAACAATCTATTTCATTGAGGCATAAAAACAAACACTTGATGTGCATACATATATAAACCACTAATGAACACCTTAATTCATCAACTAAACTAACAAAAATCAAACCCCTATATGAACAATCACAATTTTAAAACAAACCCAAATCGATTATATAAATTGTAAAACACTAATTATTTATAAAATTTTGTTTGCTGTACCTTATTAGAATGAAGGGTATTTGATTCTACAGAAATGTAAAACAACACCCAAATTGCCGTGACGGAGGTGCGGTACTGTGGCTGATGGTTGCGACTGCCATTGGTGATGGTGACGTAAGTTGTTTGTGAGTTGACTTTTAAAGACGGGAAAGTGGAGAGTATATAAATAAAGAGAGATATAAAAAGAGTTTGTACATTTTTTTTCTTGGGTACTACTAAACCCACCAAGATTTTCTTTGGTCAAAAAGTCAATGCGTTATGTCTTAGTACTTTGACTATACATTTGTATTTGAATCCACATTAGCGAGCCTACAATTCAAAGAATCAAACATGGCAATGTATCTTTTTTGACAAACTGGTGAATGTTTATTGGATGAAACTCGGTCCCACTCTCATACCAAATCCCTCGTTAGTCATGGTCAAACGTATGTAAAATGACTAATATACCCTCGTCTTCTTCCCCACTCTCACACCACATCCTAAACCCACCCATAAAACGTTGATAAATAGATGGTGCTTGTTTTAATCCAAAAGGTAGTACATTCCACTCATAATGTTTTTGCGGAGGACATGAAAATGTCGTTACTAGTTTTGTTGATTCATCGAGTTTTAATTGCCAATATCCTGATTTAGCATCAAATGTACTAAAATGTGTATTTCCCTTTAATTTTTTTAAAATATAATATTTTCTTCGTAATTTATAGGAATCTCGTATGGTTGCTTCATTCATTTTTTTATAATTAATAACCATTCGTCTTTTTCCTCTTTTAATTTCATTTTTATTTTCGACATAAAATGCTGGTGCTTGATTCATTTTATAATCAAATGGTTATTTTTACAACATAAAATCATCACGCTTAGCTTTTCCTTCCAAATGAACATGGACAAAGTTAGTATATACTAAAGTTATGTCATAAAGAAAGTTGTTCGACTAAGGTTATTTTTACCTTTAACCTTTAGCCAGTAAAATGGGTAAACATTTAACATTCATTTGAAACTGGAACAGTTTGGATGATTAGAATAGGTAGAAAATTACATGTAGTATAAAAAACAAGGAAAAATGACAAAAGATGTTCACTACT
Organism: Chrysanthemum seticuspe; assembly: GCA_019973895.1. Classification (NCBI taxonomy): domain Eukaryota; kingdom Viridiplantae; phylum Streptophyta; class Magnoliopsida; order Asterales; family Asteraceae; genus Chrysanthemum; species Chrysanthemum seticuspe. The sequence goes on along the minus strand of BPTQ01000009.1, from coordinate 18,962,932 downwards.
TCGATGTTAAACCAATGACTCGTTTGATAGTCAATAAGATGCTATTGATTCATTGGAAATAGCATTACTGCTGGATGTTAAATCCACGCTTAGAGGTTGACTGTTAAATTGCATTACCTGTCATTCATTCAACCTAAAAAAGTCCAAATAGAACTAACCCTTTCCATAACCACAAATAATTAACCAACCCAGTAAACCATACGTGTCAAATTAAACCATACGTGTCAAATTAAACCCACACATAAGTGAAGCCACTCAAGTTCACTCAAATGTGGTTTTCATTAGGTTCTGAGAAGTAACTTGCCAACATATCGCCGCAAAATCCCTTCGAAATTTTTGGGTGAAATTCTACCCCAACCTTTGCTACCCTTCAAAATCCTAAGTAAAATTGATGAATAACTAAAAAACATAAAGACAAAAGCCATACCTTGAACATACTTCAAGGCAAACCTTCTGTTGCTTGGAGTACAAAGTGTGCTGCATTCTTAAGTTGCATAACTTGGAGGGACGTTGGTCGTTCATACTTCCTACTCCAATAAGTCCTTCAGAGACAACGACCAACGACCCGCATACAAAGAAAGTATCCACATGTATATTGGCTACACTTAATATTTCAATTCCCATAACCATCTTCAGAAACATTCTCAGGACGAATTTCAAACAAATGGTTTTACTTCAGAATACCTACATAACAATGATTCTTATACGATTTAAGTGCTTTAAATACCACATCTTTTATATACATAATTAATGTAGCAACTTTGACCCATTTAGTTAGGAATGGGTCAATTTGGGGTTATGTATATATATTAATCGAGATATACTTTTTCTTTGGGTAAAGTAAAACAAATGTTTACGTATTAACAGAGATAGACTATTGCGCCAATTCTGTAAGCTTCTAAAACTTTTGTCGAAATTTGATACATTTGACCCAAAGAGAAGATAAGGCAAGCAGATCAGGTTAACAATGCATACCTACAAAAGTGCTAAAATGTATCATTCAAAATTTATAGTAGGTTTAATAAATATGAAGAAATAGTGGCCAACAATGCGCATTCTCTTTAAAGTATATCATATTATATGTCTTAAACGCACCTGAAATACATAAATAAATATATGCAATATTACAGGACACTGGATGATTTCATAACTTACGGGTATCATTCATAAATAAGGACCTTGTCTTAACATGCTTATATACATTCAAAAAGTAATTAGGAACCTCAAAGCTTAAGCTTGTAACGTAAACTAATGATAAGTGGCAAACATAAAACATAAAACAAACCGCGTTGCATAACGATTTTAAATATTCAATGGCGATTTATATAATCGATGGGATTCTTACAGGTCCATAGGGCCAACAGAAACCAATGAGGGCAATTGTAGTCAACTTACCGACTATCCTTATAGCCTATTAGTATATATACTAAAGATCACGGAAGAGAGAAACCAACCATGCATTAAATGCCAACTTTCCCAAATTGGTAGAAACAGCCCCTGAGGTTCAAGTGACACTGCAAAGTAAGTCCAAACATTAAATGCAAAGTTTCACAACTTGGCAAAAACAGTCCCTGAGGTTTAAGCGTCGTTACAAAATAAGTCCAAACATTAAATGCAAAGTTTCACAACTTAGCAAAAATAGTCCCTGAGGTTCAAGTGTCGCTGCAAAATAAGTCCTTTGAAGCCAATCCCGCTGCATCGCGCGGGTTCCCACACTCGTTTAATCTATAAAATCAAATACAATACCTAACACGCGCGTAACAAAATTGCGGACAAAAATAAGTTTGGCCACTAACCCCAAACAATCTATTTCATTGATGCATAAAAACAAACACTTGGTGTGCATACATATATAAACCACTAATGAACACCTTAATTCATCAACTAAACTAACAAAAATCAAACACCCATATGAACAATCGCAATTTTAATAAGAAACCCAAATCGATTATATAAATTATAAAACACTAATTATTTATAAATTTTATTTATATACCTTATTAGAATGAAGGGTATTTGATATATTTTTTTTTGCAATATGGATAAAAACGGGACCTCTAAAGTTTGCTTTTTCACTTCTCAAAGACGGCTATAAAAAAATCAAATAAAATTAATTATAAATTAAATTAAATAATAATCAGTTAAATAGTCAAATTCAATTACAGAACCTGCATATCCAGCTGATTAGGAGCGAAACCGGTGCTGTGGCTGGTGGTTGCGACTGCCATTGGTGATGGTGACGTAAGTTTTTTATGAGTAGACTTTTAAAGACGGGAAAGTGGGGAGTATATAAATAGAGGATATAAAAAGAGTTTGTACACTTTTTTTCTTGGGTACTACTAAACCCACCAAAATTTCTTTGGTCAAAAAGTCAATGCGTTATGTCTTAGTACTTTGACTATACATTTGTATTTGAATCCACATTAGCGAGCCTACAATTCAAAGAATCAAATATGGCAATGTATCTTTTTTGACAAACTGGTTAATGTTTATTGGATGAAACTCGGTCCTACTCTCATACCAAATCTCTCGTTAGTCATGGTCAAACGCATGTAAAATGACTAATGTACCCTCGTCTTCTTCCCCACTCTCACACCACATCTCAAAGTCTCAAACCCACCTAGCACCACCACCCTCTAGCACCACCATCAAATCCCCTCAATACTACTATTGTTTTTCTCTAAAAGAAACTTGACCACCTCAATAGTGCATAAGAACATTCAAAAGGTTTCACCACCACCATTAGTCAAATTAATATAAGATATATCATGTCCATCATACATTGAAACATTCACACGCCTTCCTTAAATGGACGAACACATGAAAATTCATCTACATTATATAACTTTTCACATAGCACCTAACGAAACATATAACACTCATCTCGAAACCAAATTCCATATTAACATACCAGTATCCACCTCTAAGTAAAGCTCTTAATAATATTATAGATCAATAACTGCCACACCGGGTCTTGGCGTTTATCAATCATAAGCCTTAACTACTACTTATAACAGATCACTTCCATCCTATACCTAACCATTTAATTTCACTTTTTCTCAAAGACGGCTATAAAAAATCAAATAAAATTAATTATAAATTAAATTAAATAAAAATAATAATCAGTTAAATAGTCAACTAGTTCAGTTACAGAACCTGCATATCCAGCTGATTATGCAGGAGACGAACTCGAGCTCTCAACCGGCCATCTAAACTTCCGGCCAACGGAGGGGAACCGGTGACCAGCACCGGAGAAGATGATTCGGGTGTTTGTGGTGGTGGTGATTTGCCCATTGATTGGGACGGAGGCGCGGTGCTGTCGCTGGTGGTTGCGACTGCCATTGGTGATGGTGTCGTAAGTTGTTGGTGAGTTAGACTTTTAAAGATGGGAAAGTGGAGAGTACATATACTGTTTCTCAATTGTTATATGGAATGATTTGCACTTTATTTTTATTTTTATTTTTTTTTAAACATCATTTTATACAAGTTATATAGCATACCGTAAAACATTATAAGTGATGAAAGAACAAAAAAATTAGTGTGCAAATCAACCCTTTATTATTATCTCTATATACTAAAGCACCAGGTCGGTGCATATTAAAAAAAACATGTCGGTACTGTTGCTGGTGGTTGCGACTGCCATTGGTGATGGTGACGTAAGTTGTTGGTGAGTTGACTTTTTAAGACGGGAAACTTGTTGATGGTGACGTAAGTTGTTGGTAATAGTGTTTCTCAATTGTTTATACCGGATGATTTGCACTTTTTTTTATTATTATTATTTAAAAAAAAAAAAAAAAAAAAAAAAAAAAAAAAAAAAAAAAATTATACAAGATGCCATATCCCATTAGTCAAGGTCAAACGCATGTAAAATGACTAATATACCCTCGTCCTCTTCCCCACTCTCACACCACATCCCAAACCACCACCCTCTAGCACCACCATCAATTCCCCTCAATACTACTGTGGTCATCGTACTATTGTTTTTCTCTAAAAGAAACTTGACCATCTCAATAGTGCATAAGAACATTTAAAAGGTTTCACCACCACCACCATAAGTCAAATTAATATAAGATTGAAACATTCACACGCATTCCTTAAATGAACGAACGCATGAAAATTCATCTACATTATGTAACTTTTCACATAGCACCTAACGAAAGATATAGCACTCATCTCGAAACCAAATTCCATATTAAAAGACTAGTATCCACCTCTAAGTAAAACTCTTAATAATATTATAGATCAATAACCGCCACACCGCGTCTCAGCATCTATGAATCTTAAGCCATAACTACTACTTATAACAGAACTTCCATCCATAAGTACCTAACCATTTTATTTCACTTTTTCTAAAAGACGGCTATAAAAAAATCAAATAAAACTAATTATAAATTAAATTAAATTAAAATAATAATCAGTTAAATAGTCAAATTCAGTTACAGAACCTGCATATCCAGCTGATTATGCAGGAGACGAACTCGAGCTCTCAACCGGATCTAAACTTCGGGTGACCGGCGCCGGAGAAGATGATTGTGATGGAGGTGCGGTGTTGTCGCTGGTGGTTGCGACTGCCATTGGTGATGGTGACGTGGCGTTGTTGGTGAGTTGACTTTTGAAGACGGGAAAGTGGAGAGTACATATACTGTTTCTCAATTGTTATATGGGATGATTTACACTTTTTTTTTAAACATAATTTTTTACAAGCTGTACAGCATACTGTATAACACTATAAGTGATGAAAGAAAAAAATATTAGTGTGCAAATCAACCCCTTATTATTATCTCTATATACTAAAGCACCAAGTCGGTGCATATTTAAAAAAAATGTCGGTATATATATCATAACTTCTCTCGGAAAATAGTAATAAAATACTTGGGCAAAGCAATAGTCCACTTTTATTTTTTGTCCGCTGGGCTATTTATATCAGCTTTGCCGACTCCCTTTGTGGTCATTGTTAAACACGTGGCTTCACCGCTTGTGATTCACCAAAAAGACACAATCCTCATAAACCTTCTTCTTAAAATAGATCTGACGGACGGTCCGTTTTTTACACACGTACCAAAAATGTGAGGTGGGTTTTTGGTATTTTTTGTGTTTTTTTTATTTTGGTGATGAGTTGATGAGATTGTCGATGTGTGTTAATGTTTCCCCCAATTAAGAAGCATTAAGGGTTTAGGTCCGCATTTCTTCTCGATTAAAAAGAAAAGAAACACTCCTTAGTACCCACATACACACAGTCGCTGTCACACCCCCAAATTACCTGTTTTGCAGCGGAATGGAATTCCTGGGGATTGACTGTCATAGCATCACAATCACAGTTATATTGAACGACCTAAAGTGTCGTTTGGAAAATACATCGTTTGATTTAATAAAATAATCAGAGTTTACAAAGTAGGTCCCAAATGTAAATCAACTTGTGCGGAAATAAGTTTGTTACAATACAAACGATGTTTTAAAGTACATAAAACCCAAGTGAGACGCGTCGTCACCACGACTCCATGATGTGTCCAAATGCATGCCATGAAGTGAATGCCTTAGATACCTGAGATAAAACATGCTAAAAGTGTCAACACAAAGGTTGAGTGAGTTCATAGAGTTTGTTTTGAAATGTAAATCCTTCCAAAATCGTTTATGCAGCAAAGGCATTGTAAATCATTGAAATGTAAAGACTTTCAAAATCGCTTATGTAGCAAAGGCATTGTAAATCATTGAAATGTAAAGACTTTCAAAATCGCTTATGTAGCAAAGGCATTGTAAATCCACTCAGTTCCAAGTTCCGCCCATACAAAACTTGCAACCTGTGTGTTCACAACCCATTGCCAGAATGTATATAGAGTTTATGTAATTCGTTCGAACACCATAATCGTAGTGTGAGTTAAATGGTTCCACACTCATCGTTAAAAATCAACATCGTATTTATTTCACTAAGTTCATGACACCAAAGCGTAAACATCGCACCAATAAAAATTGGTAATCATCGTTTCATCGCCGCCCTAATAGGTAATTTGCCAATTTACCTCTATGATTCAAATATAGCGCGCTCGATTTCCCCTAAATGGGTCAATAGGAGCGGGAGTGTTAATTCCAATAGGCCTATTCACTATACTCGCGCTCACTCGAAAGTGACTAATGGTTCATGATGTAGGGACTTCGAACATGGCAAAATACTTAGTGACAATAAAACATCGGATATAGCATACAGTTCAAAGCATTTGTGTTCGATTAAAAAATGTAGCATGTATCTCCCCCAAGAGATTGTAAAACAGTTAATAGAGTAAAAGTGGGGCTATGAATTCACAGTAATATGTAAGAGTTTAAAGTACTTGTGCAAGTGAATGAAAACAGTTTGAGCATGTATCTCCCCCAAAACAGTTATGAAAGCAAGTAAAAGTAGGGGCTATGAAAACTCACTTGGTGGAATGATGCGAAGACAAAAGTGAGTACACCGAGATGTAATGTGATACGTTAATCTTGACCTATTGTGAAGGATATGATATGTCATGAGTTGCAATGTAATGTTATGCATGCACTTCGTATGTTATTTATACCATTTACGAGTTTTGAAAATATTACTCGTCGTCGAAAAATACTCTTTTGACGTCTTGACCCATCAAAAATGACTTTACATGTTTTTACGTCAAAATGTCATCCTATAATGGTTTTATAATGATTTTTGGTGAAATTACCACTTTTCGTCGCAAAACAATGTCGTCGGAAAAATCATGAAATTAACAAAAATGGTTTCGGAAAAGTAGTCGTAAAACGGTGTACGTCGATCGTTAGAGAACGAACTCGACGGTTTTGGAAAGTTTGTATCGATATCTAAAAGTTTCAGTTCAGGAGTTTTCGTCCAAAAGGTCTCGATCATAAAGATATCAAGGGCTAAAGATGGTGGTTTTTGCTAATTGCGTGCAGAAAATAAGTTTCGGCCAACTTTGAGCATCCGTAAATAATTTACTATGACTCCGCTTGACAAACGGCTTTTTGTTTTGAAAAATATGGCCGGTGAACTTGATTTTACTAGAAGACATTTCGTTCTAAAAAGTTTTGCATCATGGTTAAAAACTGCCGCAAACATAGCCCTTACAGCTAATAGAATACTTGTAACGTAAAAATATTATAGTTTTTCAGAAAATAATATTTACGGCAACTTTATGAAAACGGCCATATCTTTGTCGTTTTAAATCCGTTTTCTACGTAAAATATGTCCTTAGCTTCGTATCGAAGTAAACTAATATATTTTTGAGAAGTCGAAATAATTTGTGAAGCTTAAGGCTCGTTTTTGACCCGAAATATGTAAAAACAGCAAGCTGAGTTTTTCAGAAAAATATACGTTTCGTCGTAAAACTTTAAAAATTCACTACGGCTTCGTTATAAGTCCGTTTTTATCCGTTCAAAAGGCCACGGATTCGTTTTAAAGTATATTTTCTAAAAATCAAGGCCAAAGTTTCGTACCATCTGTTGGTTTTTCCAGAAATTCGATTTAAGGACAGAACGTAAAATATAGTTTACGAAAATAGTTTTTCTCGGACAAAACCTATTCTAATCCCTTCAAATCAACTCCAAAGCTAATCTAATCCTACCATACACCTTCTTAGGGTGTCATGGGTTCCTAATCACCATCAAGACCAAAGAATACCATGGGAATATTTATAGGATGACCAATATATTTATATAACTCAATAAATCATGAAATAAATGGTATAAATCACATAACATGCATAATAGCTCCAAAAATGAAAAGAAACATATGAAAATGAAGAGGAAACATAAAAATGATAAAAACATGCTTACAAGTGAAAATGAAGAGGTGCTAGTAACAAGGATTAACTTAAATATCCTTGGTTTTTATTTCAAAACCAAATAAAGGATATAAACTAGGTTGATATATAACTTGAGCTTGATCAAAAAAAATGGTGATCCCTTGGAGCTTGATGTTAGAACCGGTTATGAAAGAGAACAAGGAAGAGAGAAAAAGTATTTTACTAAAACTTGGTGAAATGTTAAGATACATGAATGAGATAATGTAAGTAAGACTTATTTGTATTGTATAAAGACATAAGAAATCAAGACCATACACAATTTAATGCAATCAACTCCCTTGGCCGGTTTTTAGGGGACTTGGTTCCCAATCATATATTTTTTTTTTTTTTAAAAATTGTATTGTGTACATATACTTGTGTAATAATTGATAAAAGGTGTAAGAATATATGTAGAAAATGTACAAGTATAGGTAAATGAAAGTTTTTGGTACAAGTAAGTTTTTAATAGGTCAAAATAGAATGTAATGAGATGATAAAAATTGTAAAAATACATTCCTTGTGAAATTCGGGTGATAAAATAATTATCGTAAAATTTTTAAGAAAACGACGTAATAATTAAACGTTAACGATTAAAATATCAAATAAATTTGAAACACTAGGAAAACTAAAAATATAGTTTTTATAAACTAAATGTAAGTTTAAAAATACCTCGGGATCATTTTTGAAAGTAACGGGTTAAATATACCAAATAAAAACTCACGCGATAAAAATTATTAAACATAAAAATTACGCGTTGAATATGAAATGAAATGTCGTGAATGTACTAATGAAATGCACATGATGTCAATGAAATGTAGACTAATCTTAGTCCATATGAAATGTACGTGATGACATGATCATGAATTCGCCGCTAAACCTCCAAGGTTACGCGAATTTGAAACAAGTAAACCAAGTTTACTATAAATGTTGAAATAATGAGACATGTATCGTGTCAAGAAATGACCTGAAAGTACGGGTTGTCACATTCGCCCATCCAAAAAGGAATTCAGTCCCTGAATTCAATCGTTGTTAGTCTATCGGGTTTAGGGTTTGATGTGGCAAACTTTCCCATTCCCGAGCAAAACCCTCAAAAGACTTTTTGGTAACCGATTTTTACTTAATCTCACAACTCATCAAACAAGAACTGTCATGAGATTAGGCTAAATCGGTTTGGGTAACAACTTGTTTCTAGCTCGATCTTTGCAACTCATCAAACAAGAACTGTCACGCGGATCAAACTGGAAACAAGTGGTTTGAAGAAAATTCTTTTGAAAATTTGGCTCGATTACGGAATTGCTTACACATATAAGCCTACTACTCCCTTCATTGCATGATTCTTCCTGAATTAGACATAGGTGATCAGGCTATGTATAATTTAGGAGTAACTATGCAATGCTTGGACTAATCGACTCATATGTTTGTTTGGTGTTGGGTCAACTGTTGTTAAAATTGTGATGAACATCGAGGAGAGAAGACATGGAGAAGTGTCGTTAAAATGATAGTTAAAGTAAAAAGAATTAAAATCCTCGTAAATGATAACAAATCGGAATGAAAATAAAGTACGATAGATGAGAATATTTTACAACGGGTGGTTTAGCAAAAGTAGTACATCGTTAAGTTATAAAGATTCGGGTACGATGGAAAACATAAACTTAGTACGACATAGTACATAAGGAGAAATAAAACTGTTAGTTTCCGAACTTCTTCAGTCTTCCGCGTCGTTGATTCCTTGACGAGCTCCTCCTCCTCCTTCCAACATATATACATTCCCATGAACACCTTCAACTGGTTGACCTTGGTTTTGAGGACATTGATTCCGATAGTGTCCTTGTTCCCCACATCCGAAGCATGTGACTACGGCTTTACCTTTACAATCCCTGGCTAGATGTCCCGGTGTTTTGCATTTGTGGCACTTGGCAGGGCAAGGACCCGAGTGATGAAAATTACATCGATTACATAGTGGGTGTGTTCCAGCATACCCTCTACCTCTCATTGGTGCAGCGACATAAACCATTCCCGCTTCTTGCCTTCTATTTTGTTGTTGATGACGGTTGGTGTTGCGGTTTTGGTTGTTGTTGTTATAATTCCCTTGGTCTTCTTCCCATTTCCTTTTGTTGTTGTTGAGTTGGTTATCGCCGTTGTTGTTGTTGTTTTGGTTATTGTTGTAGTTGGTGCGGTTGTTGGGGTTGTTGTTGTTTCGGTTGGTGTTGGTGTACTTACCTCGCTTCACCACTTGTGCCATCAATTTCTGAGTAACTCGAATAGCTTCCTCGATTGTTTGTGGATCAAACGAAGTCACATCTCCTTGAATCACCTCGGGAAGTCCCCCAATGAAAGCCTCTAGCAATTTCTCATTATCAGAAACCATGGACGGGCATAACACGGCCAATTCCTGGAATCTCCGAATGTATGTGTCAATGTCGTACCCAATCGTGACCAATTCATAGAACTCCGTTTCCAACTTTTTGATTTCTGTTCGAGGACAAAACTTCTTAGTCACCAAGCTCTTAAATTCCTCCCACGTAAGCTTAAAAGCATTTTCCATACCAATCGGTTGAGCGTATGAATTCCACCATGACAACGCTCCATCGAGTAAAGTGCTCGTAGCAAACTTAACTTTACTATCATCCGGACAGTTACAAAGCAAGAATACCGATTCCAACTTTTCAAACCATCTAACCATAGCTGTAGCTCCCTCGGTACCTCGGAACTTAGTGGGTTCACCACTTTTGAAATTTTTGTACGAACATTTCTTAACCCCAGATCCTCCGGCATTACCAGTAGCAGCAGCTAGTCTTGCGGCTTCAGCAGCAGCCGCGGCCTCAGCAGCAGCAGCAGCCACTGTTTCCCTTTCGACTCTTAAAGCATTAGCAATGCTATCGTTCACCAACTTTTGAATTGCTGCTTGGGTCATTTCAACTGTAGCTTTCTTCGGTGCCATAACTTCTTCAAAACAAGGAGAAATGTGAGACGTAGCAAAATCCCAGGTTAAAAATATGCGCTCTAAAGAAAGGTGATAAGAAATGGTAAGTTTGAGGTTATCTTTCAAAATAATCGACGGTTTCCTAAGAAATGGGTTATGAGATGTTGTAAGTGCTTCAATGTATGATGGTTTAGAGACTTAATGTGTGAATAAAGTGTAACTCGACATGTTAGCGGTGAAACAAAGGAGTGAGAGTGACTTCGCCCTATATAAAGGTTTATCTCGGCATTCGTCGTTGTCAATGATGAATCAGCTGATATAAAATTGTGATAGGGAATGACAAGGAATTCTCCACATTAGAGTATGGGGAAAAGATAATGGAATGGGCATTTAAGGGCATCCATGTGACAATCGTTGTGAAATGAAAGTAAATAACTCGAAAATGTACGTAAAAACCGCATGTAAAGTGAACATTCACTTATGATGAAATGATGAGATGCTATGATAATGTAGTTATAGTCTAGGGTCAATGATGCAACCTAGTTCTCTATAACTGAAGCTCTGATGCCAATCTGTCACACCCCCAAATTACCTGTTTTGCAGCGGAATGGAATTCCTGGGGATTGACTGTCATAGCATCACAATCACAGTTATATTGAACGACCTAAAGTGTCGTTTGGAAAATACATCGTTTGATTTAATAAAATAATCAGAGTTTACAAAGTAGGTCCCAAATGTAAATCAACTTGTGCGGAAATAAGTTTGTTACAATACAAACGATGTTTTAAAGTACATAAAACCCAAGTGAGACGCGTCGTCACCACGACTCCATGATGTGTCCAAATGCATGCCATGAAGTGAATGCCTTAGATACCTGAGATAAAACATGCTAAAAGTGTCAACACAAAGGTTGAGTGAGTTCATAGAGTTTGTTTTGAAATGTAAATCCTTCCAAAATCGTTTATGCAGCAAAGGCATTGTAAATCATTGAAATGTAAAGACTTTCAAAATCGCTTATGTAGCAAAGGCATTGTAAATCATTGAAATGTAAAGACTTTCAAAATCGCTTATGTAGCAAAGGCATTGTAAATCCACTCAGTTCCAAGTTCCGCCCATACAAAACTTGCAACCTGTGTGTTCACAACCCATTGCCAGAATGTATATAGAGTTTATGTAATTCGTTCGAACACCATAATCGTAGTGTGACTTAAATGGTTCCACACTCATCGTTAAAAATCAACATCGTATTTATTTCACTAAGTTCATGACACCAAAGCGTAAACATCGCACCAATAAAAATTGGTAATCATCGTTTCATCGCCGCCCTAATAGGTAATTTGCCAATTTACCTCTATGATTCAAATATAGCGCGCTCGATTTCCCCTAAATGGGTCAATAGGAGCGGGAGTGTTAATTCCAATAGGCCTATTCACTATACTCGCGCTCACTCGAAAGTGACTAATGGTTCATGATGTAGGGACTTCGAACATGGCAAAATACTTAGTGACAATAAAACATCGGATATAGCATACAGTTCAAAGCATTTGTGTTCGATTAAAAAATGTAGCATGTATCTCCCCCAAGAGATTGTAAAACAGTTAATAGAGTAAAAGTGGGGCTATGAATTCACAGTAATATGTAAGAGTTTAAAGTACTTGTGCAAGTGAATGAAAACAGTTTGAGCATGTATCTCCCCCAAAACAGTTATGAAAGCAAGTAAAAGTAGGGGCTATGAAAACTCACTTGGTGGAATGATGCGAAGACAAAAGTGAGTACACCGAGATGTAATGTGATACGTTAATCTTGACCTATTGTGAAGGATATGATATGTCATGAGTTGCAATGTAATGTTATGCATGCACTTCGTATGTTATTTATACCATTTACGAGTTTTGAAAATATTACTCGTCGTCGAAAAATACTCTTTTGACGTCTTGACCCATCAAAAATGACTTTACATGTTTTTACGTCAAAATGTCATCCTATAATGGTTTTATAATGATTTTTGGTGAAATTACCACTTTTCGTCGCAAAACAATGTCGTCGGAAAAATCATGAAATTAACAAAAATGGTTTCGGAAAAGTAGTCGTAAAACGGTGTACGTCGATCGTTAGAGAACGAACTCGACGGTTTTGGAAAGTTTGTATCGATATCTAAAAGTTTCAGTTCAGGAGTTTTCGTCCAAAAGGTCTCGATCATAAAGATATCAAGGGCTAAAGATGGTGGTTTTTGCTAATTGCGTGCAGAAAATAAGTTTCGGCCAACTTTGAGCATCCGTAAATAATTTACTATGACTCCGCTTGACAAACGGCTTTTTGTTTTGAAAAATATGGCCGGTGAACTTGATTTTACTAGAAGACATTTCGTTCTAAAAAGTTTTGCATCATGGTTAAAAACTGCCGCAAACATAGCCCTTACAGCTAATAGAATACTTGTAACGTAAAAATATTATAGTTTTTCAGAAAATAATATTTACGGCAACTTTATGAAAACGGCCATATCTTTGTCGTTTTAAATCCGTTTTCTACGTAAAATATGTCCTTAGCTTCGTATCGAAGTAAACTAATATATTTTTGAGAAGTCGAAATAATTTGTGAAGCTTAAGGCTCGTTTTTGACCCGAAATATGTAAAAACAGCAAGCTGAGTTTTTCAGAAAAATATACGTTTCGTCGTAAAACTTTAAAAATTCACTACGGCTTCGTTATAAGTCCGTTTTTATCCGTTCAAAAGGCCACGGATTCGTTTTAAAGTATATTTTCTAAAAATCAAGGCCAAATTTTCGTACCATCTGTTGGTTTTTCCAGAAATTCGATTTAAGGACAGAACGTAAAATATAGTTTACGAAAATAGTTTTTCTCGGACAAAACCTATTCTAATCCCTTCAAATCAACTCCAAAGCTAATCTAATCCTACCATACACCTTCTTAGGGTGTCATGGGTTCCTAATCACCATCAAGACCAAAGAATACCATGGGAATATTTATAGGATGACCAATATATTTATATAACTCAATAAATCATGAAATAAATGGTATAAATCACATAACATGCATAATAGCTCCAAAAATGAAAAGAAACATATGAAAATGAAGAGGAAACATAAAAATGATAAAAACATGCTTACAAGTGAAAATGAAGAGGTGCTAGTAACAAGGATTAACTTAAATATCCTTGGTTTTTATTTCAAAACCAAATAAAGGATATAAACTAGGTTGATATATAACTTGAGCTTGATCAAAAAAAATGGTGATCCCTTGGAGCTTGATGTTAGAACCGGTTATGAAAGAGAACAAGGAAGAGAGAAAAAGTATTTTACTAAAACTTGGTGAAATGTTAAGATACATGAATGAGATAATGTAAGTAAGACTTATTTGTATTGTATAAAGACATAAGAAATCAAGACCATACACAATTTAATGCAATCAACTCCCTTGGCCGGTTTTTAGGGGACTTGGTTCCCAATCATATATTTTTTTTTTTTTTTTAAATTGTATTGTGTACATATACTTGTGTAATAATTGATAAAAGGTGTAAGAATATATGTAGAAAATGTACAAGTATAGGTAAATGAAAGTTTTTGGTACAAGTAAGTTTTTAATAGGTCAAAATAGAATGTAATGAGATGATAAAAATTGTAAAAATACATTCCTTGTGAAATTCGGGTGATAAAATAATTATCGTAAAATTTTTAAGAAAACGACGTAATAATTAAACGTTAACGATTAAAATATCAAATAAATTTGAAACACTAGGAAAACTAAAAATATAGTTTTTATAAACTAAATGTAAGTTTAAAAATACCTCGGGATCATTTTTGAAAGTAACGGGTTAAATATACCAAATAAAAACTCACGCGATAAAAATTATTAAACATAAAAATTACGCGTTGAATATGAAATGAAATGTCGTGAATGTACTAATGAAATGCACATGATGTCAATGAAATGTAGACTAATCTTAGTCCATATGAAATGTACGTGATGACATGATCATGAATTCGCCGCTAAACCTCCAAGGTTACGCGAATTTGAAACAAGTAAACCAAGTTTACTATAAATGTTGAAATAATGAGACATGTATCGTGTCAAGAAATGACCTGAAAGTACGGGTTGTCACATTCGCCCATCCAAAAAGGAATTCAGTCCCTGAATTCAATCGTTGTTAGTCTATCGGGTTTAGGGTTTGATGTGGCAAACTTTCCCATTCCCGAGCAAAACCCTCAAAAGACTTTTTGGTAACCGATTTTTACTTAATCTCACAACTCATCAAACAAGAACTGTCATGAGATTAGGCTAAATCGGTTTGGGTAACAACTTGTTTCTAGCTCGATCTTTGCAACTCATCAAACAAGAACTGTCACGCGGATCAAACTGGAAACAAGTGGTTTGAAGAAAATTCTTTTGAAAATTTGGCTCGATTACGGAATTGCTTACACATATAAGCCTACTACTCCCTTCATTGCATGATTCTTCCTGAATTAGACATAGGTGATCAGGCTATGTATAATTTAGGAGTAACTATGCAATGCTTGGACTAATCGACTCATATGTTTGTTTGGTGTTGGGTCAACTGTTGTTAAAATTGTGATGAACATCGAGGAGAGAAGACATGGAGAAGTGTCGTTAAAATGATAGTTAAAGTAAAAAGAATTAAAATCCTCGTAAATGATAACAAATCGGAATGAAAATAAAGTACGATAGATGAGAATATTTTACAACGGGTGGTTTAGCAAAAGTAGTACATCGTTAAGTTATAAAGATTCGGGTACGATGGAAAACATAAACTTAGTACGACATAGTACATAAGGAGAAATAAAACTGTTAGTTTCCGAACTTCTTCAGTCTTCCGCGTCGTTGATTCCTTGACGAGCTCCTCCTCCTCCTTCCAACATATATACATTCCCATGAACACCTTCAACTGGTTGACCTTGGTTTTGAGGACATTGATTCCGATAGTGTCCTTGTTCCCCACATCCGAAGCATGTGACTACGGCTTTACCTTTACAATCCCTGGCTAGATGTCCCGGTGTTTTGCATTTGTGGCACTTGGCAGGGCAAGGACCCGAGTGATGAAAATTACATCGATTACATAGTGGGTGTGTTCCAGCATACCCTCTACCTCTCATTGGTGCAGCGACATAAACCATTCCCGCTTCTTGCCTTCTATTTTGTTGTTGATGACGGTTGGTGTTGCGGTTTTGGTTGTTGTTGTTATAATTCCCTTGGTCTTCTTCCCATTTCCTTTTGTTGTTGTTGAGTTGGTTATCGCCGTTGTTGTTGTTGTTTTGGTTATTGTTGTAGTTGGTGCGGTTGTTGGGGTTGTTGTTGTTTCGGTTGGTGTTGGTGTACTTACCTCGCTTCACCACTTGTGCCATCAATTTCTGAGTAACTCGAATAGCTTCCTCGATTGTTTGTGGATCAAACGAAGTCACATCTCCTTGAATCACCTCGGGAAGTCCCCCAATGAAAGCCTCTAGCAATTTCTCATTATCAGAAACCATGGACGGGCATAACACGGCCAATTCCTGGAATCTCCGAATGTATGTGTCAATGTCGTACCCAATCGTGACCAATTCATAGAACTCCGTTTCCAACTTTTTGATTTCTGTTCGAGGACAAAACTTCTTAGTCACCAAGCTCTTAAATTCCTCCCACGTAAGCTTAAAAGCATTTTCCATACCAATCGGTTGAGCGTATGAATTCCACCATGACAACGCTCCATCGAGTAAAGTGCTCGTAGCAAACTTAACTTTACTATCATCCGGACAGTTACAAAGCAAGAATACCGATTCCAACTTTTCAAACCATCTAACCATAGCTGTAGCTCCCTCGGTACCTCGGAACTTAGTGGGTTCACCACTTTTGAAATTTTTGTACGAACATTTCTTAACCCCAGATCCTCCGGCATTACCAGTAGCAGCAGCTAGTCTTGCGGCTTCAGCAGCAGCCGCGGCCTCAGCAGCAGCAGCAGCCACTGTTTCCCTTTCGACTCTTAAAGCATTAGCAATGCTATCGTTCACCAACTTTTGAATTGCTGCTTGGGTCATTTCAACTGTAGCTTTCTTCGGTGCCATAACTTCTTCAAAACAAGGAGAAATGTGAGACGTAGCAAAATCCCAGGTTAAAAATATTCGCTCTAAAGAAAGGTGATAAGAAATGGTAAGTTTGAGGTTATCTTTCAAAATAATCGACGGTTTCCTAAGAAATGGGTTATGAGATGTTGTAAGTGCTTCAATGTATGATGGTTTAGAGACTTAATGTGTGAATAAAGTGTAACTCGACATGTTAGCGGTGAAACAAAGGAGTGAGAGTGACTTCGCCCTATATAAAGGTTTATCTCGGCATTCGTCGTTGTCAATGATGAATCAGCTGATATAAAATTGTGATAGGGAATGACAAGGAATTCTCCACATTAGAGTATGGGGAAAAGATAATGGAATGGGCATTTAAGGGCATCCATGTGACAATCGTTGTGAAATGAAAGTAAATAACTCGAAAATGTACGTAAAAACCGCATGTAAAGTGAACATTCACTTATGATGAAATGATGAGATGCTATGATAATGTAGTTATAGTCTAGGGTCAATGATGCAACCTAGTTCTCTATAACTGAAGCTCTGATGCCAATCTGTCACACCCCCAAATTACCTGTTTTGCAGCGGAATGGAATTCCTGGGGATTGACTGTCATAGCATCACAATCACAGTTATATTGAACGACCTAAAGTGTCGTTTGGAAAATACATCGTTTGATTTAATAAAATAATCAGAGTTTACAAAGTAGGTCCCAAATGTAAATCAACTTGTGCGGAAATAAGTTTGTTACAATACAAACGATGTTTTAAAGTACATAAAACCCAAGTGAGACGCGTCGTCACCACGACTCCATGATGTGTCCAAATGCATGCCATGAAGTGAATGCCTTAGATACCTGAGATAAAACATGCTAAAAGTGTCAACACAAAGGTTGAGTGAGTTCATAGAGTTTGTTTTGAAATGTAAATCCTTCCAAAATCGTTTATGCAGCAAAGGCATTGTAAATCATTGAAATGTAAAGACTTTCAAAATCGCTTATGTAGCAAAGGCATTGTAAATCATTGAAATGTAAAGACTTTCAAAATCGCTTATGTAGCAAAGGCATTGTAAATCCACTCAGTTCCAAGTTCCGCCCATACAAAACTTGCAACCTGTGTGTTCACAACCCATTGCCAGAATGTATATAGAGTTTATGTAATTCGTTCGAACACCATAATCGTAGTGTGAGTTAAATGGTTCCACACTCATCGTTAAAAATCAACATCGTATTTATTTCACTAAGTTCATGACACCAAAGCGTAAACATCGCACCAATAAAAATTGGTAATCATCGTTTCATCGCCGCCCTAATAGGTAATTTGCGAATTTACCTCTATGATTCAAATATAGCGCGCTCGATTTCCCCTAAATGGGTCAATAGGAGCGGGAGTGTTAATTCCAATAGGCCTATTCACTATACTCGCGCTCACTCGAAAGTGACTAATGGTTCATGATGTAGGGACTTCGAACATGGCAAAATACTTAGTGACAATAAAACATCGGATATAGCATACAGTTCAAAGCATTTGTGTTCGATTAAAAAATGTAGCATGTATCTCCCCCAAGAGATTGTAAAACAGTTAATAGAGTAAAAGTGGGGCTATGAATTCACAGTAATATGTAAGAGTTTAAAGTACTTGTGCAAGTGAATGAAAACAGTTTGAGCATGTATCTCCCCCAAAACAGTTATGAAAGCAAGTAAAAGTAGGGGCTATGAAAACTCACTTGGTGGAATGATGCGAAGACAAAAGTGAGTACACCGAGATGTAATGTGATACGTTAATCTTGACCTATTGTGAAGGATATGATATGTCATGAGTTGCAATGTAATGTTATGCATGCACTTCGTATGTTATTTATACCATTTACGAGTTTTGAAAATATTACTCGTCGTCGAAAAATACTCTTTTGACGTCTTGACCCATCAAAAATGACTTTACATGTTTTTACGTCAAAATGTCATCCTATAATGGTTTTATAATGATTTTTGGTGAAATTACCACTTTTCGTCGCAAAACAATGTCGTCGGAAAAATCATGAAATTAACAAAAATGGTTTCGGAAAAGTAGTCGTAAAACGGTGTACGTCGATCGTTAGAGAACGAACTCGACGGTTTTGGAAAGTTTGTATCGATATCTAAAAGTTTCAGTTCAGGAGTTTTCGTCCAAAAGGTCTCGATCATAAAGATATCAAGGGCTAAAGATGGTGGTTTTTGCTAATTGCGTGCAGAAAATAAGTTTCGGCCAACTTTGAGCATCCGTAAATAATTTACTATGACTCCGCTTGACAAACGGCTTTTTGTTTTGAAAAATATGGCCGGTGAACTTGATTTTACTAGAAGACATTTCGTTCTAAAAAGTTTTGCATCATGGTTAAAAACTGCCGCAAACATAGCCCTTACAGCTAATAGAATACTTGTAACGTAAAAATATTATAGTTTTTCAGAAAATAATATTTACGGCAACTTTATGAAAACGGCCATATCTTTGTCGTTTTAAATCCGTTTTCTACGTAAAATATGTCCTTAGCTTCGTATCGAAGTAAACTAATATATTTTTGAGAAGTCGAAATAATTTGTGAAGCTTAAGGCTCGTTTTTGACCCGAAATATGTAAAAACAGCAAGCTGAGTTTTTCAGAAAAATATACGTTTCGTCGTAAAACTTTAAAAATTCACTACGGCTTCGTTATAAGTCCGTTTTTATCCGTTCAAAAGGCCACGGATTCGTTTTAAAGTATATTTTCTAAAAATCAAGGCCAAAGTTTCGTACCATCTGTTGGTTTTTCCAGAAATTCGATTTAAGGACAGAACGTAAAATATAGTTTACGAAAATAGTTTTTCTCGGACAAAACCTATTCTAATCCCTTCAAATCAACTCCAAAGCTAATCTAATCCTACCATACACCTTCTTAGGGTGTCATGGGTTCCTAATCACCATCAAGACCAAAGAATACCATGGGAATATTTATAGGATGACCAATATATTTATATAACTCAATAAATCATGAAATAAATGGTATAAATCACATAACATGCATAATAGCTCCAAAAATGAAAAGAAACATATGAAAATGAAGAGGAAACATAAAAATGATAAAAACATGCTTACAAGTGAAAATGAAGAGGTGCTAGTAACAAGGATTAACTTAAATATCCTTGGTTTTTATTTCAAAACCAAATAAAGGATATAAACTAGGTTGATATATAACTTGAGCTTGATCAAAAAAAATGGTGATCCCTTGGAGCTTGATGTTAGAACCGGTTATGAAAGAGAACAAGGAAGAGAGAAAAAGTATTTTACTAAAACTTGGTGAAATGTTAAGATACATGAATGAGATAATGTAAGTAAGACTTATTTGTATTGTATAAAGACATAAGAAATCAAGACCATACACAATTTAATGCAATCAACTCCCTTGGCCGGTTTTTAGGGGACTTGGTTCCCAATCATATATTTTTTTTTTTTTTTAAAATTGTATTGTGTACATATACTTGTGTAATAATTGATAAAAGGTGTAAGAATATATGTAGAAAATGTACAAGTATAGGTAAATGAAAGTTTTTGGTACAAGTAAGTTTTTAATAGGTCAAAATAGAATGTAATGAGATGATAAAAATTGTAAAAATACATTCCTTGTGAAATTCGGGTGATAAAATAATTATCGTAAAATTTTTAAGAAAACGACGTAATAATTAAACGTTAACGATTAAAATATCAAATAAATTTGAAACACTAGGAAAACTAAAAATATAGTTTTTATAAACTAAATGTAAGTTTAAAAATACCTCGGGATCATTTTTGAAAGTAACGGGTTAAATATACCAAATAAAAACTCACGCGATAAAAATTATTAAACATAAAAATTACGCGTTGAATATGAAATGAAATGTCGTGAATGTACTAATGAAATGCACATGATGTCAATGAAATGTAGACTAATCTTAGTCCATATGAAATGTACGTGATGACATGATCATGAATTCGCCGCTAAACCTCCAAGGTTACGCGAATTTGAAACAAGTAAACCAAGTTTACTATAAATGTTGAAATAATGAGACATGTATCGTGTCAAGAAATGACCTGAAAGTACGGGTTGTCACAGTCGCCACACTTGATGGTTAAATGCCAAGCTTGCACTAAAATCGCAAATAACACACCGAGTGAAAAAAATTGCAAATTGGCAACCGTTGCTTTCATTTTATGCCACCGAGAGCTAAGGAAAGCTAACGATCGTCAGTACCGTCATTAGTCAAGGTCAAACGCATGTAAAATGACTAATATACCTCCGTCTTCTTCCCCACTCTCACACCACATCAAATCCCCTCAATACTAATGTGGTCGTACTATTGTTTTTCTTTAAAAGAAACTTGACCACCTCAAAAGGTTTCACCACCACCATCAGTCAAATTAATATAAGATATATCATGTCCGTCATACATTGAAACATTCACATGCATTCCTTAAATGGACGAACGCATGAAAATTCATCTACATTATGTAACTTTTCACATAGCACCTAACGAAACATATAGCACTCATCGCGAAACCAAATTCCATAATAACAGACTAGTATCCACCTCTAAGTAAAACTCTTAATGATATTATAGATCAATAACCACCACACCGCGTCTATGAATCTTAAGCCATAACTATTACTTATAATAGAACTTCCATCCTATACCTAACCATTTAATTTCACTTTTTCTCAAAGACGGCTATAAAAAAATCAAATATAAATTAAATTAAAATAATAATCAGTTAAATAGTCAAATTCAGTTACAGAACCTGCATATCCGGCTGGTTATTCTGATTAGGAGACGAACTCGAGCTCTCAAATTCAGTTATTAAACTTTCGGCCAACGGAGGGGAACCGGTGACCGGCGCCGGAGAAGATGATTGCGACGGAGGTGCGGTGCTGTCGCTGGTGGTTGCGATTGCCATTGGTGATGGTGACGTAAGTTGTCGGTGAGTTAACTTTTAAAGACGGGAAAGTGGAGAGTACATATAATAATGTTTCTCAATGGTTAGAGCATCAACAATGCTCAAACATTGAAAAGCTTTTCAACATTTAATTTTATTACTTTTTTAATATGAAAGAGTCATTCTAATTAATGCTTCCAAATTTTTGTACATTAATGCTTCAACCGCTTGAAGGATACCAAGTCATGCTAAAAAGCTATTGGAAAAGCCCAAGTTTGCAATGCAAAAAAGTCTTTGAATGACTTTTTCAAATAGTAAAAAGCTTTAAGCAAAGCCATCCATTGCAGATGCTCTTATATATATTAGAGTAAAATGCAGAAATCGTCCGTCGTCTTACATAATTGCAGGCGGCCTCCTTCTGAGGAAACTTTTGGATCATTTTAGTCCCTGCTTTAACGGGCGTTAAGTGGATTCCGTTAACAATTACACGTTAGACCCTTTTGGCTAACGACCGTTGCAGCATACATCCTTTAAACTAACGACCATTTATAATTTAATATTTTCGATTTATTTAAAGTTTTATTTATTTTTTATATTAATTTTTATAAAAAAGTATACAGTTTATATAAGTTTGTATACATTTTTATATAAGTTTTGTATACATTTTTATACACGTTTTTATATATGTTGTTGTAAATATTTTTATACGTTATTATATACGTATATAATGTTATTATATACGTTTTTATACACGTTGTTAATTTTTTTTTTAATTTATACACGAAATATGACATCCCAATCGAAATATGAACATAGTGTCCGGACGAAATATGACATCCCAGAAAACGCATTTAGATGTGGTTTGGCACCACCGAAGTAGAAAAACTTGGAATATTGCTAAATGTATTTTAGATATGTATCATTAATTTTATTACTTACCCAGTTACAAGGGTGTAAATGTGTTCAGTTTCATTAGCTTTTCATTTTATAGGGTGCCTATGTTACTCAAGTTGATACGCCCAAGATTGTAAATGGCGTGAATAGTTTTTGTTAAATTATGTAACATTTGGTTAACAAGTACCAAACCTTACTTTGTCTAAATTTATAAATAAATTTATGAATATCTAACTGAATTTTCATAAGAAAGCGGATTTGCATCGGATTCAGGCGTCCGAGAAGCACTACGAACATTATGCAACGGAAATCTAATCCCTAGTTGAGTACATAAGAAAATACATTTAAATCCAAATTTCACAATAAAATAAAGTTATATAATTTATTTGTTTAAGACTTGCATACTTAAACGGGTTCACGGATGGTTAGTTTAATACTTGCTCAACCAAAACACAACTCATTTATTAAATGGGTTAAACGGTTTAACCTGATTTTGAACATAACTTGTTTATCCTCAACCCAAAACCTATTTAATTTCGTGTCGGATTAGTATCGTTTATCGTGTTGTGTCGAGAATTGCCACCTCTACTTTAAATCACATAAAAACACACACTTAAATCGCATAAGAAAACACTATTTCTTTTTATCCTTCATCTTATTTATATTTACACTTTTACCCCTTCAACTTTCATTTTAAAAACAAATAACTTCCTTCATAAATCACATAAAAAACAATCTCTATTTAGTGGTGTTTTTGTTTACATCTCACATCTCTATAAATCTTTTCGACGTGATCAGGAATCGTTGTTGTATGTTGTAATGCTCATTATCCTTTATCTTATCACAATTTTTCACTTTTAACCCTTCAATTTATATAAAATGAACAAAAGCACCCTACAAATACAAACTATAGTTAAAAACATCGACTATACCAATCAATTCATAGGGTTTTAATTCAGTTAAGAGTTAACTACAATTTTGGTCGTTGTGGTTTGTTGGATATTTCACTTTTGGTCTATTTAAAAAAAATCGATTTCAATAAAAAACTGAAACATTTATTCTAGGTTTGGTCCAATTTTAACAAGCACCGTTAGTTTGACTATGTTGATAATTAATTAAAAGGGTACTTTCGTCTCTTCATGTATTATACTACAAAGTAACAAAATAAAAGAGTCCCACAACCTCTTTCCTCATTATCACTTTCTCAAACAATTTCTAACAACCACCACTATGCTGCTCTAACAAAAATCCCCAAACTTTATAAAAATAAAAAACCCTAACCCTCTAATTTGAAGAAATGAGAGATTAGTGGAGTTAAAGATGATTAAATCGTTATTAGATGAGGACTTATGTTTATTACATTGGGATGATGTATTTGCCTTTTTTTGGACTATTATGTGTAATATTAATATGATCGTACGAGATTTAGGGGGTGTTTGGGTAAGCTTATTTAAAGTAGCTTAATAGGTTATTGGGTTCTAATACATCTGAAATTAAGGTTGCAAATCTCGCTAGGCGACAGTGAGTAATTGCCCTAGGCGGTGAGTACGTGGGGGTATTGGAATTTTTATGTACAAGCTTTGAAATTATATATATGATATGTTTATAGGACCAAAAAGTATGTTTGGAAACATTAACACAATTGTTGAAACACTTCAACTCGAGTTTTGCTCGAATTAGCACCGAGCTGACCAAGTTGTGATCATATTGAATCTTTTGGCCGATTCTGCTCAACTCGCCCTGGTGACTAACCTTGTGGCTTGTAATCGCAGATTCTTTGTAGTCCGAGCTTTACAACACTGGGTAGGCTTATTTTAAGAGGTTAACAAGCTATTGGGTAAAAAAAAGAAAAGGTATAGAGCTTATTGAATGTGTTTGCGTAAGCTCATGTCAAAGTGCTTTATACATTGAGATGTATTTGTATTTTTCCTAATTATCATGTGTAGAGAAGCGTTAGTTTGTGAGAGAGATAACTGTCGTGGGAATATGGGATTTGGGGGGTGTTTGGGTAAGCTTGTATAAAGGACTTACAGGGTGGGTAAGCTTATGCCAAAGTGCTTATTAGTTATTTGGGGGAATAAGGGGTTTTTTCGATAATGAATAAATGCATAAGTTAAGCATAAGGTTATCCTGATTGTAGCCTTGTTCTGCCTTGAGATAAGAACCACATATCTAAAGGCGTTATCTTTGTTAAGTTTGGTTATAAAAGCTATAGGGATTAGTTTCTCTGGTTTACACTCTACTTATATCTTGTTTGAGTGTTAACATTTTGAATAGTCATTCATTAAAGTTTCCTCTATGGTGGAACCTATAGACGAAGATGTGTAAAATCCTGACTCGTTGATCAAGATGACTTTCAAGGTGGTGTATCCAGCAGTGGACATAATAAAAGCATAAATTACCGTTTATCTAATTGTGAGATGTTTTTTAATGTTGCGGAAAGTATCACTGAAGAAGAACAATCTGCTAGATATGCAACCTCACATTAAGGTAACTTGGGTGTTTGAGATAATGTTTCTAATCTTGTTAACATGATGAAACTTTTGTATCTGCAACTAGCAATTAAAATTAATTATAATTTAAATTAATAATCAGTTAAATAGTCAAATAGTCAACGTGATCTCCAGCTGATTATGCAGGAGACGAACTCGAGCTCTAAACTTCTGGCCAACGGAGGAGAACCGGTGACCGGCGCCGGAGAAGATGATTGCGAAAGAGGTGCGGTGTTGTCGCTGGTGGTTGCGACTGCCATTGGTGATGGTATGACGTTTAAAGACGGGAGTGTTTTTTTTTTTTTTTTTTTTTTTTTTTTTTTTTTTTTTTTTAAGGAATGGAAGGGGATGGGAAAGGAAATAAGAATATGAGTGTTCTTAAGTTTTATTTAGAAGGAACAATAGGGGACGGGAAGGGGTGAGGGAGGGATGTTATGGGTTTTTGTTTGTAAAATTGTTCCTCCCAATGTTGGGAGGATTAGGAAAGAAAGTGTTTTACTAACATCATGGCTTGTGTAAATGTACAATTATACCCTCATTTTTCTCATATTATCACGTCAGTGGTTCTTGACAAAAGTGATCGTCTAATCAATCAATAGCAAAAATAATGATCAAGTGACAATTTACAAATAAATAATGATATACAAGGTAGCAGATAAACATTATTAAATGTTTCTTACAATCTCGTATATATTTTCAATTGCTAACATTGATATTATACTTTCTTTTTTATTATAAATAATACTTTTCCTAGTAAAAAAAAAAGACAAATATGTTATTTTTTTAGTTGTTTGGGCTACTACAAAATTAATATTCATATATTGTTGCCTTGTCTATATAGTTTCAAGAGTATATAGGTAATTTGTTAGCTTTCATGTCCTTTCCTTTCTACTTAAAAATAAAAGCAAATTATCTAAACGAACCATATACACTTTGATATTTCGAAACCGAACTTTTTTTCACACACTTTACCAAAGTGACCAATAAATGTCATTTTCAACCCGTGTGGTGTCTTTGTCTTACATTTTGTATGCATGCAATCCAAAGCGAAAGACTCCATTTTCCTGTTCATGTCATCAACACTGTTGCTTTTCATTGCTACCACAATCTCCTTGTTATAACTTTCTTTCGCTTCCTCCAGCAGAATATCAAAGATTTCACATTGAAGATTGTTTTCAAGCTTACCATATTACATCTAATGATACTAAATTTACAAACATTATTAAAAGATTTAATTAATTGCATAAGAGTAAAACTGTCATTTTATAAAAAAGAAAAAAAAATACAATAATAATTATGTTTATTGAACTTTGTGTTTTTTTTAACGGAAATAATTATTTTGTGACCATCCAATCCAATCCAACCTTTGAGAATCAATGTCCCACATTTCCAATCCGGACCACCACCTCTCCACCGTCCATCTAAACCACCACTCATTTCTTTTTATAATGTCCCACATTCCTAATCTGGACCATCAACTCTCCACCACACATTTTTTTCCCTATAATTTCTTTGCATAATTTCGCAGCAACTATCATTTAGTGATATAGATAAAAACGATGGTCGAGTTGTTACTATGAGCTGCTTTTATTTATATCATTGAACCCCTCTGCAATATTATATGTTGTTGGTTCCGTGGTTGGTAAAGACAATTGTTTTTCAACTAGCTTTTCAATTGCTTTTTGGATAGCTTAAAGTTGCAAACTTTCATCCATACCCCACCTTAAATTCACATAAAGTTTCAAGCTTTTCAAGTTTAGTCCAAGATTACTTAAAATGTGAAAAATCAGTCAATCTATGATTCTTTAAGTATGTGTGTTCTTGACAGGTATACATACTTGAAAACCCATAGATTAGCTCATTTTACACTGAGCATTGACGAGATGTTTGATGAAAAGGTTCTTATAATTGTTTGTAGAAGAAAAAACTAGAATTTATTTTTAGGTTGAATATTTTTTTAGCTTTAGCTTTAATTGTTAACTGATGAGATTTTTCGGGTGGTCACTGCCACCTGAAATACATAAATAAATATATGCAATATTACAGGACACTGGATGATTTCATAACTTACAGATATCATTCGGAAATAAGGACCCTGCCTTAACATGCTTATATACATTCAAAAAGTAATTAGGAACCTCAAAGCTTAAGCTTGTAACGTAAACTAATGATAAGTGGCAAACATACGTTGCATAACGATTTTAAATATTCAATGGCGATTTATATAATCGACAAGATTCTTACATGCCCATAGGACCGGCGGAAACCAATGAAGGCAATTGCCGTTAACTTAATGACTATCCCTATAGCCTATTTAATCTATAAAATCAAATCACCTAGGGTTCTATTGTACTTGATTTTGTCCTGACATGCATAACAGAATTAGAGACAAAAAAAAGTTTGGCCACTAACCCCAAATAATCTTTTTCATTGAGGCATAAAAACAAACACTTGATGTGCATACAGACATAAGCCACTATTGAACACCTTAATTCATCAACTAAACTAACAAAAATCAAACCCCCCTATTCACAATTTAAAACAAACCCATATCGCTTATATATATTGTAAAACTAATTATTTATAAAATTTTATATACCTTATTAAAATCAAGGGTATTTGATTCTACTAAAATGTAAAAAAACAGCCAACAACTTCATATCATTCAACTTCATCCATATATTGATATCTTTAAATAATCGAGATTCTTGAAAACCTAATTTGGCTTTTTTGCAATCTGGTTGTTGTGTGGATAGAAAGGGGATTGCCTTTTGATCCTTGAATTTTATAAAACAACGGGCACTTCTTTGTAATTTTATTTTTTCATATTTTAGACGTATAGGGCGTGATGGTTGGGGCTAGAGTTTATATTATAAGCCAAGTTTATATTTTTATAAAGTTATTTGGTAAATAAGTTAGAGCTAAAACTTATTAATGTAAAATTATATAAAAATTTATCAAATTAAATTCACATATATTTAAGCTTTTACGTGATATTTATTATATTTTAAAGGGTATTTAAGTAATTTAACTAGCTATAAGCCCCTATAAGCCCTTTTAAAAATTTATTATTTTAAAAATTTTGGACTTTTAGCTATCCTTTTTCTGCCTTCCACTTTCGAAAGCAACTTAATAATTATCAATTTGATATTTATAAACTATTTTACCCTTCTTATAACCAATAATAAATTCTTTTTTACAGTTAATCAAAAGTAAATTTACCCCAGTTAAGAACCAATAGCAAATTCTTTTTTATAATTAATCAAAAGTGAACCACAACCGTATGGAATTCGTAGTATCCAAAATATATTTGAATATGAATGAGATATGATGATAGTACGTACAAGTACAAAACTGCATAATGGAGGTCAAATTAAGTTTTTGCCCATAGGTTTTTTTTTAGTTAGATATTAGTTTGCAATTTGTAATTGGGCAAAAAATTGTGGTAACTTTATAGTGGTCGGTCAAATTTGTATAGAAATTTCTTGAACCATGACCAGTTTCAACGTGCCTTATCTGACTCATTTGTAGATGTTTGTTATTATTTGAAGATGTGTTTGTATAAAGGGTATAATGGGTTTTAATAATGTGAACTTAGCTTTTTGTATAAAGCTCGAGCTCGTTTACTACTTTTAAGCTCGTCTATGCACGTTTATACCTATAAACAACATATATACGTATATATTTCTAGGGCTCGAGCTCGATTATTAAATGAGCCCAAACTTAGGCTCGAGCTCGTTGAGGCTCATCTCGGTCGAACTTTTACTACTTCGATATCGAGCTTTTCACGAGTAGGCCGGCTCGTTTTCACCCCTAATTATGGGTTTTGATTGATTAAATAAGACCTCTTTGAGGGTTCAAATTGGGATATATGGAATTAACCTTTTTATTAATCAATCACATTGCTTGGTTTTGCACATGTCAAAATCAAAAAAACATGATTGGTCTAATTTTTTTTAATAAAATTTATCTTGCCAAAATCACTCCGAAATGATGTAATTCTTTAATTGTATAAAATATGCAGAGATGTAGTACTATACAATAAACACATAGCATAACTTTTACTTAAATTTATTCATCATATCGTCTACCAACTATGTAAAAAAAATCACTTTTGAACCGAAACAAATTTTTTGTTTGGAGTGATGATGGATTAGGTCAACCATTTGTTGTTTTTCTTGATCAAATGACACTTGTAATCTTATATAAGAAAAATGCATAAATGTAGTACTATACAATAAACACCAACAGTGAGTCAAACAGTTTTTTATATCACATGTATATTGTATCAAATGCACTAATTACCGTACCCATACAAAACTCAAGCTTGTGATTAACCAGAATTGAGTAAGTAAATGAATTTACACTAAGATGACAAGTAAACACTAAACAATGTCCGCAACTACATATTCATTCATTTTAGTTAGTTAACAGCTAAGGGAGTGTTTCTTTTTACCCTTAGCTAAAAGATTGAGTCCACAAAATATATAATAGTATTTCTTTTTTTAAGTAAGACCTACTTATTTCTCTTACTTCCTCTATATCCTCAAGGCAAGAAATGTTAATGCAACACCAACAAGTGACTCTAATAGATGTGGACACCACATATATTTATAAGACTAAAAAAAAAAAAAAAAAAAAAAAAAAAAAAAACTTCTCTCGAGTAAGGGAATGTTTGGCCCAATGGGTTGGGGTTAGGGCCGGAGCTAGGGATGGGGCTTATGGAGGCTTGTGACTTATTTTATAAGCCATTAGTCTCCATAAACCTGTGTGACAAACAAACCTTATTTTATAAGCCGAATTATATTAAAAACAAGACTTATTTTATCAACTTTTTGAGCAACTATATTAATTTTTGCAACAAATTAACGTGCCTACAAAACAAACAATGAGGTTGCCACATGGCCATTCCCCATCACACACAAAACCTTTACTCTAATTAATCTCTACCATCGAATCCAATCTAATCCCACCCTTGAGAATCAATGTCCCATATTTCACACCACCGTTTTTGTCACTATGAAGTGCTTTTATCTATATCAGTGAACCCCTCTGCAAAATTAATTATATGTTGTTGGTTGGTAAAGACATTTGCAAACTTTCATTCATACCCCACCTCAAATTCACATAAACTTTCAAGCTTTTCAAGTTTAGTCTAAGATTATTTTAAGTATGTGTAGAAGAAAAAGCTAGAATATATTTTTAGGTTGATTATTTTTAAGATTTTGGTGTAAATGATGTTTAGATAATGGTGAGATTTGTTGATGCTCTTGCGAGCTTAGATTTATTAGCTTTAATAGTTAACTGGTTGACTTTTCGGGTTTTGGTTTTCGAGATTTTGCCAAGTCTATGAATGTTTTTAAGATTTGAATTGTTTTTATATGGATTTAAGATCGCTTTTGATGTTTACTGCTTGTTAGTATTTGACGATAAGTGATGATGATGTAACTACCCTTGTTGGATTTGTATGTTGTGTGTGTATATGGGGTGAATTTTGGTGTTTTGAGAAAATGTGGTATGAATTTAGGATACGAAATAGGTTTAGCTTGGATTGTTGAGTTATGATGTTTAGGTTTTCGGTTTTGAGATTTTGAGTTTGGATGCTTTTTCTATATAGGAGTCAGTTGTTAGGATATTGATTTGACATTGCTTTTGATGTTTGTGGCTTGTTAGAATTTGACGATAAGTGAGGATGTAACGACCCTGGTTTATACCCGTTTTGTGAGCTCAATGAGGTGGATTTTGGTTTTTTAGAATAACATGACGTAATTATGAATTTAGATGTTACATCTACAAATATAAGATCTCTACTTGCGGTGTGATTGTACAAGGATACATGTTTGTATGCGTTAAGTCGTCAACATCTATCCCATGGGCATCACTTTTAATTTAAAGAAATTGCTTTGCATTTTTAGAAGTTATGGTTTACTTGCTCAAATTAGCTACATGTTTACAATTGATGCTAGTGTTGTGGTACCTTGCAAATTCTTGATTAGGGATACAAGGGGCTAATGTTAGTCTTTTATAGCAGACATATGGTCTGAAACTAGGCTTATAAATGCTAGAAAAATAAAACGATGTTGGATCCATTAATATATTGCTATACAAAATACGAACATGTGTCTTTGTTAAAATGATGACCTTTGCAACCTGTAATATTGATGATTTTTGGTTGTTTTGTAACATCTGATATTGTCATTTTCTTAAAAGTACTACGTACCATTTTCTGTAAAATCCTTGTCTTGGTTTTGATAAGATTTGTTTGATGAAGAACAAAATACCTTAGTTTTGCCTTTTTGAGTAAAAATGTGTGAAATAACAAGATATTTGGTAAATAAAGTTTGTTATATAAAAAATCGTAAATAACAAAAAGTTTAGGATAGTTCTCACAACTTGTT
The DNA here is from genome assembly GCA_019973895.1 of Chrysanthemum seticuspe. Classification (NCBI taxonomy): domain Eukaryota; kingdom Viridiplantae; phylum Streptophyta; class Magnoliopsida; order Asterales; family Asteraceae; genus Chrysanthemum; species Chrysanthemum seticuspe. The sequence continues at coordinate 18,931,428 of BPTQ01000009.1, read as the reverse complement.
ACATAATTTGGGGGCCTAGTTCGTAATTTCTTTCTTTTTTCCGTCATATTAAACAACCGTTTATTTTTGCTAAATGATGGTACGTTGTCTTTCTTTTCTATTGGTTGTGATAATTTATTGATATATACTGATATTAGTGTGTGTGGGATATTGGGTGGGGTATATTTTTGTATATAGATATTTTAGTGAAAAGTGAGCGAAAAATGACCAAAACAGATGTATGATGAAAAGGAGTGAGGGAAAATGAGAGAAGAGAGAAACCTGAGACATCGCTCTCTTTAGCCTAATGGGTCAAAGATAGAAAAAAAAAAAAAAAAAGAAAAGCAATGAACCTTTAGAGCGGAGAGTGTGGGGATTTCGTGGCTCGCCGTGGGCTTACGTGGCGGTTTGCCGTGCCCCGCCGCCACACCGGGGTGGTTCGCCGTCCCTCGCCGTAGAGCTGCTCGCGATGGTGACGACGAAGCATTACTCTGACAAAATGGAAGTGGTTTTCCTAAGATTATTTTATCAACAACCTATCACAACCCAATCTTTTATTAAAATATTATTTTCTTTTCATCAACCTACACAATTAATACATACCAACAAATCTATATTTTTTTTACCATTTATCAACAACCCAACCTAACCAATACATACAACCAATCTATTCTTTTATAAAATAATAAGTAAAAAAAAAAAAAAAAAAAAAAAAAACGCCATTAACACCTTGACAAGTGGCAGATTGTAAGTTGGGTTCTTAGGTTGTCATACGACCTAGATTGGTAGGAAAGATCGTATGGAATGATTAAAAAATTATTATTTTGTATGTATATTGTTTGAGTTGGGTTGACAACCTATCTAATATGACTATCTTTATTAACAACCCGTAATAACCCGATCTCCTAATAAAATATTATTATCTATTTCCTCCACCTACACAACCAATACATACAACCGATCTATATTTTTTCATCATTTATCAACAACCCAACCGATCTATACTAAATATTAAAAATATATTAAAAATTAAAAAAAGAAAAAAGAACAAAAAAAAAGCCACAAAGACAGATTGCGGGTTGGCAATCTTAGGTTGCCAAGTAGTCTAGATTACAATGAAGATTATATACAAGATTATAAAAGTATTATATTTGTATGTATTTTTGATTGGTTGGGTTGCAAACCTCCCGATAAACATAGTCTAAACATAGCCTAATATTACCAATCGCTCCAAATCTTTAACCCAATTTTATTAACACTTCACATAGCAACCAAAAACTCTTCCAAGAACACCCTTGCAAAAACCTTCCACGCTGGCAATCCCATCCAAACACACTCAATCAACTCTAATCTCTCCCATTCACCAAAACCATCGCTCTCTAATTTTTGTTTTTTTTTTCACTCTCATTTTACAGAAACCATCATTTATCAACTTTGAACTTAGGGGTACTTGTTTAAGCTTATTTTGGGTTTATGATTTTATCTGGTTTTCACCAAACAATAATCCTTTAAGAAATTCCCTCAATTTAAACAAAATCCCCATATTTTATAAAAGCCCCAAATTTTATCTGGTTTTGACCAAATTGAATCCTTCGGCCGATTCTGCTCAACTCGCCCTGGTCCGATTACTTTGTAGCCCGAGATTTACAACACTGGGTAGGCTTATTTCAAGAGGTTAATAAGCTATTGGGCATAAAAAAAAGAAGGTACAGAGCTTATTGAATGTGTGTAAAAAAAGGTACAGAGCTTCTAATCACAAACAAATAGTCTTTGGTTTTGTGATGCTCTCAGGTATACTTTTCAACTGATTGAATTCATTGATTTTTCTGTTTGCTTCAATTAGGTGTTAGCTATGGAGATTTGTGATATTATAGTTTTAGTTATAGAGAGGTGAATTAGGTGTGTTATGTAATGGTTTGAAGCTCGGGTTTAGGTTGTGCACGAAAGGTGTTTGATGAAATGTCCATTAGAGAATGATACTTGCGTAACATTTATCGTTAGATTTTGACATGCAAAAATTGTTTGGCGTGTCGTTTAGAATAAAATAATAAGTTTTAGTCGTTAGTATCGACCAATATTGTTTTTTAAAATGCCCTTATGTATTCCGGAGCAAAAGGGCATTTCGTGTGCTGTTCTTTGACTAACCGTTAACATGTCTATACATATCTACCAATGCAACTGCAAATTTAGCAACAGTGTTACATTAGTTTTCATGTGATTCGCAGTCACAAGAACTTTACCATGGCAGGCACATAACACAATGTGGGCTAATAGATGCTTAAAGTTAGCAAAATGGTTGGGTTTTGCCAATTATATTAATTGGAGGTTACTCAGGTGAAACTTTGAACTTAGGGGTCGTTGTTAATCTTATTTTTGGCTTATGATCTTATTTGGTTCGGCTTATATCTAATAAGCTCATCTTTATCCGTCTTTTTTCTAGCTTATGAGCTTATCATCCATCTTTAAGTCATAATAAGCTCACAAGTCTGTAAATAAGCCGGAAAATATGGGCGTATGAGATATAAGCATAGTCAAATAAGCTCATAAGCCAAAAAATAAGCTTAAACAAACATCCCCTTATTTAGCCCAAGTTTAGTTTCTATTTGTTTGAGCTCCAAAATATGATTTAGCCCAAGCATAGTCAAATAAGCTCATAAGCCAAAAAATAAGCTTAAACAAACATCCCCTTATTTAGCCCAAGTTTAGTTTCTATTTAGTTTCTATTCGTAGAGAAGACGACTGGACGTGTCCTAGCTGTGAGAATGTCAACTTTTCTTTTCGGACAACTTGCAATATGCGCAACTGTACACAGCCAAGACCAGCTGATCATAACTCAGTAAGTTGCACACATATCGCAGTAGCTATTGTTTTTTGGCTTTAAGAAATTAGGCGTTTACAAGATCAGTCTCCCACTCTCGTTTTTACAGAAATCTGCTCCAAGGCAAATGCCGACCCCACAAGGCTAGTCCTCGTCTTCTCCAAGGCAAATCTGCTCCAAGGCAAATGTACATGGGTGTAACACCTTATGCTGCTGCTGCATCTCCGTTTAATGGAACATCTATGCCTCCTTATGATGGTTCCGCTTATCATTAAACTACAACAGCCGTCTGCCTGGAGGGAACCCTTATCGTCCTGCCCTTTGCAACTCTCTGACACACCTGCTTATTCAGGTGGGCCCATGATAGGAACTGGTATGTGTTTTTTTTTTGGGTTGATTTTGGCCTTTTTATTGTTTATCGTGTGTTGCTCAGAAGTTCCGGTATTCTGATACTTATCTTGTCCACTTAGAATGTAAAAGAAAATGCAGTATCGACTTTTATATCTCACTATGATGATTTGCATTGCCTGCTACTTTATGACATCTTGCTGAAACCGGAATTATATCTTTTTTTGCAGGTGCTTTGTATGGTTTACCTCAGCTGATGGAACAATTTGGTTTGCGATTTCCCATTGCTCAGGCTGCCATGGTATGTCTGAATTTTGTTATATCAATTGACTAATTGCAACGAGTAAATTTGATTATTCGTTCACCTACCCCCTATGTTGACAACATGTGTACTCTCTCTTGGGTTTCTAAAATATAAACATGTGACGTATATTGATCGATCATTTGGTTTTTGAAATTTCGTAGGGACCTCGGCCTGGATTTTTCCCAGAAGAGCCATCTCAAAAGAAAGGTACGTTATATCCAACTTATTCATATACTGCTATACAGAGTAGCATATGATTGTAATTTATGATCCGTTTTTCATTGTTGCACTTGCTTCTTACAGATGGAACACGAGAAAATGACTGGGAATGCCCAAAATGTGGAAATGTCAATTTCTCCTTCAGAACAGTCTGTAACATGAGGAAATGCAACACACCTAAACCAGGATCTCAGGTCTGTTTTCGACACATTGAAGCTTTTTAGCTATGTTTAATATAACGTGATTAACGTCCCATTCTAATTTGTTTTTACGGCACTAATATGCAGGTTGCAAAGCCAGCCAAGAGTTCCAGTAAGTACTTCATGTATATGTATTTAGTTACCTGTTAGTGACTTTGGACTCTGAATCTTATATATGTATCATATTTTGTTTCAGAAGCGGATATGCCAGAAGGGAGCTGGAAGTGTGACATATGTAACAACATAAACTATCCTTTTAGGACCAAATGTAACCGACAGAACTGCGGTGCAGACAAACCATTAGAATCCCAGGATTCCCCTACAGAAGAAGAAAACAATGATCAGGTCTGCATTGTTTTTGTCGAATGTTTTTGCATGCTTACAGTCCCCATGAATGTAAAGCGGAAATATTTTCTAGCCAATTTCTTTCTTTACCGATTTACTTTCTCGTTTGTTTATAATCTTGCTGTGAATTATGCTATAATGAAGCACATGGTCATCCGTCTATTTTTTCTTAATATGTGTTTATGTATCTACTGTTCCAGTGAGTACTAGGACATGTTTAAGAAGGTCCAGAGTTGTCCAGCTGTTGCTCAGTATGGGTCTGAAAGTCAGTCATGTCGTCGTCGTCGTCTTCCTGTTGCTGCTGTTATCGAGTTACCTTGCTTTGTGATTTGTGTTGTCATATTGTAGCATATAAAAATCGCGATTTGTGGTCTTTAAGAGATTTTTTACATTTACATGCATGTGTCACCCAGTGAGTTGCTGGGCCAAGTCTTCTTAGAAGGTGCTGTACCTTTTCAACTGTGTGTCGTCTTATTTATTAGATACTTATCATTGAGTTGCATGAACAAATAGGATTGTATTAATATGATTTGAAGTCAATTGCCTATCTTAAATAGGCGTCGTTTTTCTGTGTGTGCTTGTTGGACCAGGATGAGATCCTGCAACGGTTGAATAGTCTTGAATTCATCAGCAGTCCCCATTTACGGTTTCTACTTTTTTACTTGGCAATCTTTTAAAATAGATTGGAGTACTCTCTCCCAAGTCAGCGACTTTCTTTTTGCTACTTATTGACTAATGCTGATACCATGAGATCAAATCCTTTTGGTTCAGTGCCTATATGTTTTGGTGTAGTCCAGTGAACCATGCTCCTTTGGCCATACACGAGTCTTAAACGAGTAGTCTAAAGATTGTGGTAAATTCATGGCTTGGTCTTGTTTCGGAATAGATTACAGTCCTATACACCCAATACACTTGAACGAACTCTGACCGGTGGTATAACTTTCTAATATGTACTTTTAGCAAGAGTGTCTGGCTGAGGTAAAGCTGACATTTTATGCAACTGGTTTTAGCATGTATTTGGTTTTATACGAATGAATCTTTTCCTATATTTGCAACATTTTACACTATAACAAAAAAATAAATAAATGAATTGGAAAAATGGATGGTAGAAATATTACTCACAATGATGAACCTACAGTAATGAATCCACATACACCATATTCTTGAGTGTCCAGTTTCAACCACTACTAAAAGTGATACATTTCAACCTGATCCTGTTTTGACCCGTTACCTAACCCATCCATGTTTCCAGGCATTATGTTGTACAAACCTTTTCGGTGCACGATATCAGTTCTTTCTCATACGTCATATAATTTGCATTATGTTATACAAACGGTTAAGTTATTGCACAAAGAAATTTAATCTTCCAGTCCTTTTGAGCCCATTTGGGCCAAATGAAGCAATATTTCAAACTATATGACAGTCCAGATTCAACATATGAATTGTTCTAAGCTTATGAAGTATGAAGCTAAAATGAATATCAGATTAATAAAGTTAAAGGCTTAATAACTGTTTTATTCCAAAAACCATAACATTACTTTTGCCACCCTTACGAAAAGGTCCTCGTTTTGACCTGTTACACAAGCGCTAGACCCGCCCATTTTCCCACCCTTACGAATACTTATTCAAAAAGCAGCCATACCATCCAAGATGTTGCAACATAAAGCTGAGGTCCGATGCTGATGTTCCTAATACTTATGTATCATGACCCCTTTACGTTTTGCAGTGTTATGGAAGTAACTGAGCATATCGCTTTTCTGATAACGTTCCAATTAGACCCACATGATGTCAGCCGAATCATGAGCTTTTTCAAGATGTCGAGTAACTGATAACTCACTTCCCGAGCCTTTCGTAGAGCTTTCACTTGTAAGTAATGAGTGCTACACCAGTCTCCACAGTATTTGTTAACTTTCCATGTGCATCATTGCTTTTTTTTTTTGTCCGGGCTTACGAACAAATTAAAGAATACAGAAGGGACTGAGCTCATAAATACAATCGTTAAAACTTCGTTTACACAAATAAATTCTTCACATGTTAAAAGCAGTTTAGCGAGCAGTGGGTCCAATGGAAACTCAGTCATTTTTAGCCCAATATCAGTCAAACTTTCTGTGTTATTCAATGCTCCCAATATGCATAGTTGATACATGTAGACATGTAGTTAAGAATGTTAAGTTTAGGTGGCGGATCCATGAACTCAAAATCAAGTAAATTTTCGATTTATGACGACTTCAGAAGTAAAAGTACGTTCCCCAGATTCGCCCTCTGGATACTTTGCCCCCAATTTTTCAACTTTACAGAAATTGGATTGAGGAATGTGAACATTTTTAATGCTTGTAATGCACCTTTAAGACATTTTATGTGTTTTATGTAATGTATGGGTCAAAATGGGTCTAGTTCGTTTGGGTTAAAGCTCTTAACCCAAACAGCCCATTAGTATTAGTTAAAGTAGTTTGACAGTTATGTATTTGACAGTTACAAAAAAACGGTTATCTTGTTGAATCGACACAATGGTTGACTTATGAAAGGTTGTGTCGTTTCACAAGATATATATAGTCTAGGATTATGTCAATGTAATCAAGTCCTTTTAATATATTTACTGTTTCATTGATTTTGCTCACAATACAAACATACACAAATCAAACGTTAGACTTAGAACAAATGGCTAACATCAAACACTTGTTAGAATGCAATTGTCTTCGACCAAAACCTGTGACAAGATACCAACAATGGTATCAGAGCGCATGTTCTGATTCCTGGAGGAAGCAATTTCAAAAGAAAAACAAGGCACCCATCAATTCGCATTACTTAAAAAAAAAGCCCAACCCGATACCCCAAAGAGGCCTAAACACAAAAAATACATATCCCCTGAGGGAAAACAACTACTTAAGAAGAAAATGGAAGAAGTTTTATCGTTTAACGCCACAAAAACCAAACACCCATTGGGAAACAGTTACAAACAAATTGGAGAAACAAGCAAGTTGTCCAGAAAAGAAAAGCGTGCACGTTGCTATATTTGCAAGAGAAAAGGGCACGTTTATTGGAAGTGCACAAAGGAGAAGAAGGCTTGTGATACAGAAAACATGGAATCAATCACCACAAATACTGCAAACCCAGAACCATTCAAATACCAACCAGAGACTGTGCATGAAACATCAGACTATATGGTTGAGGGCTCTGATTTGAAGAACTGGGATGACATATGGTATGTCAGTACTAAATACAAGAAGCATATGTGTCCCATGAAGGACTTGTTCAAGCGAATGATACAAAGGTTCAAAGTGGAGGGGACATAAGAGAGGGAAAAGAAATTCATAGTTTCATATGGCATAGGAGAGGCATATGTAGAAACAAGAGAAGGAAGATTGGTGATACCAAATGTGACTTTCACACCAGAAGTTACATTGAATATTCTGAGTTTAGAGCAATTGGAAAACCAAGGTTTCATGGCAAGTTATGAAGGAAATAGATGCAGGATTGGGTACATGTTTAACAACATGGAAGAAGACTTCGAATATAACAACACCATAGAAGCAGAAAATGAAGAAAGCATCAAAGAAAGTCATGACAGATTCTTGGGTGGATACTTTAGATCTTTGGATCTTGATGAAGAATCTTCCCTGATTAAAGGCATGGAAGAAATGAATATGGACAGTAAAGGAGATCATGATTATGTAGATAGTGAATATCTAAGCATGAATGGGACGTTGTACTACATGAAGGTAAACACTTTCAAAAGATTTACTGCATTTCTAGATTTATTGAAATCAGATACATTGGTATATGCAAACTGGGAAGTGTTTAATAGGAAATTCATGGGGATGCTAGACTGGTTTTACATAGGATTTTTAAAGCAACAAGAATTAGGAGAATTACCACCATATATAGGGCCAATTAAGATTGATTTATTAGCCCTATATAAGATTGTTGATACACTGGCTGGGTTTATGAATGTCACTTTCAATGGAAATTGGCATCAAGTTGCAAGGATATTAGGATTGGCATATGAACATTGTGAGGCAGTAAAGGAGATGTACAAAGAGTATATTGGCATGGTTAAAGTTTATTATGAAGAGGCAATGAGGGTGCAAGGAAAGCCAGATGATGAGGCAGAGAATGGCAGAGACGCTGCAGACATTCAGTGGCCACAGGTTGATGCACAGATTATTGCAGGAGTACCAGAGATGCCAGAAGAAACTCAAATGAAATGGAGCAGGACTGCTGAAGGAGATATATTCATGGAAGATGCCAACAATGGAAGCAAATATGCAAATGCAGTGGGAAGAATGGATGCAAGTAGCAGTGATGATTTTGAAATCATTACTTGAAGACTAAAACCAGGAAGCAAGTGAAATTTGGCATTAACGCATTAGGAGGGAGAATGTGAACCTTTTTAATGCTTGTAATGCACCTTTAAGACATTTTATGTGTTTTATTTAATGTATGGGTCAAAATGGGTCTAGTCCGTTTGGGTCAAAGCTCTTAACCCAAACAGCCCATTAGTATTAGTTAAAGTAGTTTGACAGTTACAAAAAAACGGTTATCTTGTTGAATCGACGCAATGGTTGACTTATGAAAGGTTGTGTCGTTTCACAAGATATATATAGTCTAGGATTATGTCAATGTAATCAAGTTCTTTTAATATATTTACTGTTTCATTGATTTTGCTCACAATACAAACATACACAAATCAAACGTTACACTTATAACAAATGGCTAACATCAAACACTTGTTAGAATGCAATTGTCTTCGACCAAAACCTGTGACAAGATACCAACAAGGAAAAATAAGCACACTTTTGATACATATGATAAGCCATCAGGAGTGTAAATGCACTCTTACATCTCTTACGGTACTTACGCAACAAGAAAACTAAAACACACTTACAAACATATTTAACAAAGTAACATTTATGTAACTACACATGCAGTGCTCCTTGATGTAGTTACTTTCAAATTTCACCAAGAAAGCTTGGTATTAGACCTGAAAGCGTTCAAAAATGAAACCAAGTTAGTGATGATGTATTAACAAACTCATGTAAAATCAGATTCTACAAAATGGGAGAACAGAGTACCTTATATATTTTGAAGCACATCGAGAATGCGCTGCAACTCGTTGACAACAATTTCAATTTTCATCCTTTGAAGTGGGGAATCCGTAGAGCATGATACTCCAATCTTGATAATTGCAACCAAACATTCTTCCACTTTCTTTGCATTCGCTTCCGTACTTTGCAACACAATTGCATCATCATCAATAACATCGATTACATGATCCGTTAATGCCATGTAAGCAAATTTATGAAGGCTAAGATCATCGTTGAACATGTCATCTGTCGGCTTTTTCCCGGTTATCACCTCTAGTAATAATATTCCAAAACTATAGACATCCCCAGTACTTGTCATCTCGCTCCCGAGACCATACTCTGCAAGATAAAAATAGTTGCTTAAGTTACAAACAGTAATTTGTAAGTAAATGTAAGCATTATGGAATACTACCTGGAGGTGCATAACCAATTGTTCCTTTAACCCCGGTTGAGCTGTTTAGGGTTACGTCTGTACCAAGTAGTCGAGCTAAACCAAAGTCTCCAACATGAGCCACCATATCTTCATCAAGTAGAATGTTACTAGGCTTCAAGTCCCCGTGAACAATCGTTGTTTGGCAGCGATTGTGAAGATAATCAAGTGCTGTTGCAACATCTCTGAGAATGCTTATTCTTTGAAGAAGGGTCAGTTTTGACGTATTTGCACTTGAATGAAGCCAGTTGTGTACACTTCCATTCGGCATAAACTCGTAAACCAAAGCTTTAAAATCATTGCCTTGGAAATCAGTACTTGAACAAGAAGTTATTATCTTTAACAAATTACGGTGCCGAATATTCCGCCATGCTTCACATTCTGCTATAAAGCTTTTGTGAGCTCCTTTATTTTGAAGATGCAGAACTTTGATGGCAACAAATTTGTCATCATCGGGATCGAGGATCCCTTTATAAACATAACAGAACCCACCCTCTCCAATCAAATTTGTTGTAGAGAACCCATCGGTAGCCTTGAGAAGTTGATGGTATGAAACTTTCATGAACCGTTCACTCCCTGATGATTGAGATGGTTGACTGTTGCGTTTCTTCTTACACAAAAGATACACACAGCATAATATGACGAGCAACGTGACTGCAATCAGGATGACTAATATGATGAAAAGAAACCTTTTTTTCATACTACCCGTCTCCTTGCATTTGGGTAACTTAAGTGTAACCAAACCACCACAAAGCCTATCGTTCCCCAAAACTGAAAATGCACTTGTATTGGCAAACACTCCTACAACCGGTACTTCCCCCTCAAAATCATTAAAGGATAGGTTCAAAAATTCTAAGGAATTCCATTTGCCTAAGAATTGAGGAATTTTGCCAGATAAATTATTTTGAGAAATGTCGAGTACCTCCAATCCTCTTAAGGAACCTAATGAAGATGGTATTATGCCTTGAAATTGGTTGCCACTAAGGTATAACTTTGTAAGGCTAATACACTCACCAAGGCTACTAGTAATGGGGCCTGATAAATTATTATAAGATAAATAGAGCTCGCTCAACTTATTAAGGTTTTTAATCTCTGATGGAATGGAACCAGAAAACCGGTTTTGAGAAAGATCTAAATAATAATTTAGTGATGGAAGTTGAAAAAGTTGCCTGGGTATGTTACCACTGAGCCTATTGTATGCAAGGTCTAACACATTAAGTTCTTTACAATTCCCAAGGCTTGATGGAACATGACCTTCTAATTTGTTGTAATCTAAGTAAAGTTCTATCAACAGTGATAAGTTCCCAATAGCTTCAGGTAAAGGCCCTGAAAATTGATTGCTATCTAGATCAAGAACTTGTAGCTTTTGTAGTTTACCAACGCTAGAGGGGATGTTTCCTGTGAATCTATTATTATCTAAAAGTAAAGTGGTCAAACCAACTAGACTACCTATACTTGATGGGAGGCTTCCAAATAAGTGATTGTCTTCTAAAGTTAGAAAGGTGAGTTGATCAGAGAGATTACCTATTGATTTCGGAAGCACTCCTACAAAACTGCAATTGGAAAGATCCACATGTACTAATCTGGTGCAGTTTTTCAGGGAATCGATAAACCTCATGTCATCAGCTTCTCCGCGTCCATGAAAGTTGTTATTATTTAAGAGAATATTATTAATATCTCTCAGTTTTGAAAAGTTGATAGTCAACTTCCCACTAAATTTGTTGAAACCCATTTCAACAAGTCTTAATTTAGAACAATTAGAAAGAGAAGGTGGAAGAACTCCAGTCAGTTCGTTGTCCCTTAACTGAAGCAACTCAAGATTTGGGAGCTGATTACCAATTTCTGAAGGAAGACTACCAGTGAGGTGATTACCAGACGAGGAAACTTTAACTAGGAGTGAGAGGTTGAAAATGGAATGAGGGATGCTTCCATATAAGTTGCAATCGCCAGAGCCAAATGCCTTCAATCTTTTCCAATGACCCAATTTATCTGGAATTCTCCCACCCAACGGGTTTCTGCGAGCATAGAACTCTTCCATTGATGAAATATTCCCCAAGAAAGGTGGGATTCCACCTGTTAACTTATTGTCTTCAATTACAAGACTAGTAAGTTTCGACAGTAAACTAATCTCCTTGGGTATGCTTCCTTGGCATATTTTGACCGAGGTCAAGCTCTTCAAAGTTAGAACAACCAGACAAGTTTGTTGGAATGACTCCATTGAATTTGTTTTCATAAAGATAAAGAATACGTAACCTGGATAGACGACCAAGTTCATGTGGAATGGTTCCTTGAAAGCTGTTCTTTGATAGAGAAAGCACACGTAGGAAGCTAAGGTTTCCGACATGAGGAGACAACGATCCTTCTAAGCCCTGCGAATCCAGCCATAAAACAGTCGCTCGTTTGTGCCGCTTTCCGCATGAAATACCACTCCAGTCACAGAAATGAAAGGAGCGGTTCCACGAGGTTAGAACATTGTATGGATCATGGGTGATCTTTGACTTAAATGACAACAACGCGTGGTAATCAGTCTCATTACCGCCATAGGAAGCAGAGACAGTGGCGGAAGTAAGACATATTATCGCGAGACCATAAAAGAGAAAAGAATTATGAGAGGAAGCTGATAAGCAAAACATTGTTTGTGGTGACTTCATTTTTTAGAAATTTACTTAAAATCATAAGAATAAGTATTGGCTTTTTATAGTCTGGTTGAGCAAGACAATTTGATTGACAAAAACCAATTTTTATATGTAATCATGTATCACGAATTACTTTAAAAAATGAACAGAACTTTAAGAAGAATTGACATGCACCTTCCTTTTTTCTGTAATAAACTACTTTTGGTACAGATCTTATATTATAGTATTAATCTTTACTTTAACAGAAATATAGCACTTATTATGATAACGTTGAAAGTGCTATATTTCTTTATTACTGTAACTGATTTAATTACGAGCACATTCATACATCCATGCTCATGTCTTCGCTTTTAAAAGATGGAAAAAAACTTAGTAAGGACCCAAAGCAAAAGGACCCTCTTCTACCACTAACATAAGCAGTATTGTGTCTTGTCGGCCATGCATGTGTTTGATTATAAAATGACAGTTGCTTAGTTTGCTTTATCTTATTACTATTTTAAAACTCGTGTAACACATGGGCTATTTTCATTTATTTAGATTAAACATAACAAAAAAAAAAATGTTAAGTTGTATAGTAAAAACTGAGTAACATATGTGTATCGAAATAATTATCAACGATAAACAAATCTAATGGATTGTACGTATATACTTCATTTTACTAATGAATCACATTAATAGTTTTATTCATGCCCTATTAACACTCGGGATTGCAAAATGAAACTCAAATAATGAGGCATTAAAAAATACATGGAAAAAATGAGCCTGGTAAAAACATAACCTGAATCGACCTACTCTTTTTTGGGTAAAGGGGAGTAATCCTGCACCCTGGTAAATATATTAACCAAAGAAACGTTTAAGTACAATGGATATGAGTGAAATCCCATATCTCAGCCCGTTACATAGGCATAAAGCTTACATAACAAGATACTTCCTATTTTCTAATCAAGAAAACAAACAACTACTCAAATGATAACATAGGACAAAACGAAAAAAAAAAAAAAAATACTTCCTAGGACCTTGAAGCTTGGTGCCATACATGGCATTAAATGCATCCAAATTCCCTGGAAGATCATGAACCTGCTTCGCATAGTCATCATAGTCATCATACTCATCTTCAAACTCATGGCCACCACCACTGAACAGATTAGTAGACTCATCAAATGGGTTAGCAACCACCTCATCATCAGAATCAGAAACCACGATATCTCCCACTTTAGAAAAAGGATTAACTCTCTTAGTAGATGAGGCAGGCGGAATATAATCAACCTTTTTAATAGGATACCCAACATCATCAACAAGAGTAGCTTTCCCATCCATAAGAAGCTTTTCAAGCTCCCCAATTTTCTCAACAATAGGGGTATGGCCAACCACGTTAGCTTCCATTGAATCACTCACAAGCTAATCTTGTGATACATTCCCAGACTTAAGAGTCCCAACCTCCTTAGCTTCCATTGAACAATCAGAATCCACTATAACAGTAGGAGTACCACATTCATCAGTATCAATAACATTAAGTGCATCAAACGGGTTAGATGTAGCAATTGTTGTCCCACTCATACTAGCCACTTCGGTGGCTTTCATTTTAGAATTATCCACCTGCTTGGGATTAGGAGGGGCTTTAGGTTGATACCGAAACTTAGGCCCCACACCTGGTTTATTAAAACCTCCCTTACCAGGAACACTTGTACCACCATTCCTACCCTTATTCTTGTTACCTACCGTTTGGAAACCATCAGTAGCACTCTGTGTAGGCTGAGTAGACGGTGGAGCAGATTTAAGACATTCAAGCAGCGTATGCCCAAACCGTTTACATGTTTCACATCTTGGCGGTTTCCATTCATATTCAACCCGGATCTTTTCAATAGTAGAACCTGATCCATCCAGTAAGGGTATCTCAACAGTGAGGCTTTCCCGAAGAGCCTTATCCGCACAAACCTCTATCAAGCACCTAGCAAAACTACTACGGCCCCAGGAATCCAAGCACATTTGACTAGTGTAAGAATCAAGCATTTTCGAAGTACCAATCAATGTAGCAAGGATACTGAGACCATCATCAGAAAACATAGCAAGAGGAACATCATGAAATTTAACCCACACCGGAATGTTAGTTAAATCCTCTTTAAGCAGATTAGTATTCAACGTCCAAGTTTTAAGAATAATTGGCACATTCCTAATCATCCACGGTCCGTTTTCAAGAACATCATTAACACCTTTACTCGTGGAAAACTTAAAGAAAATGAACCCCTTAGCATTCATCATAACCTTTTGGATACCATACTTGGCCCACGTATTACGAACATAATAATCAACGACGGGAAAAGCAATACGTTTACCAAGAAAATAACCATAAAGGGTATTCTCAAATTTAGAGTTTACCTCCTCCACAACTTTCAAAGGAACGGAGAGATCCACCTCATTAGATTTGTTCCCACATTCCAGCCTACGAAAATTAGGCTTGCGCTTCGTGGAATCAATGGAAGTAGCACCCGCATATGAAACCGGCTTCGCAGTATGAACCGTGGGAGACGAATTAGAATTAGCACCATTGACTACATTCTCCGCATTCATTACATTAGCACCACGTATTGCCTCTTCAAAATTCTTACACGCCTTCAAAACAACCGGATCAATTCCAAAGTTTTGTGATTGACAGGCAACATTGAAACTCGAAACTTGTGGAACAATAGGGTCGTTAGTAACAACATCAGCAGCTTTATTTGATCCAGCAGAACCAACATCCAAATTCATCACACGAGTACCACTCCCAACAGATGTACCCACAGCGTTTGCATTCCCCTTACGACTAGAATTCGCAGGCTGTGGCAAAGTATCATTCTCCTCTTCCACCATCACCATTACAGCAAACAAGAACTCCCAAGACTATAATTCACAATAGAAAACAAGAAGAAAATAACGTCTGATTCTTCAAACACAACGAGTAAAACCCTAGTAAAAAAACTAGGGTTTATAAAACGTAAAGACCGAAGCAGCTAACCCATAAAAGAAATCGAAATCAGTAGCAATATTAGGCAATTAAGAACGGAACTGAATAACCCTAAAGAACAAAGTTCGATCGCAGAAACCCTAAAAAACCTCAAACCAATCGATTAGCACCCAACCTGATTACAGACGTGTTAAAGAATCAAGATAGAACCCAAGAGTAGAATCAAGATTAGTAAAACAGGCATGTGATAAGATTAAAGATGATGGAAACGATCAGAATGAGGTTGAGTTAGAGTGGAGAGATCGCCATAGGGGGGTCGGTTTTAGGGTTTGGGAGAGTTTACTGAATCGACCTACTCATAATAATAATAAATGGGTCTCGGTTACCACCTCTAAAGTACACATTTGAGAACCTACACACGACTTCATCTCAAAGAAACAACCGCTCGAGCATATTCTTGGAATCAACACTGGTCCAATGAGGTTGATTTGCAAATACCAAAAATGGCTAGATATGTATCTCTTGACATGTTGTGGTTGTTGACTCTAAGCTTTCATCTAACCATAGCATAAAATACAACATAGTCCCTGAGCGTCAGTAAGCACTAAAATTTAGCAAAGATTATTGCAGAATAATTTTATGGCCATAAAAACATAAAGGATAGCTTACACGTGTTTGGGAATAAGTAACTTCAAGGTGATAAGCTAAAAATAAATTAATAACCCAAAGGAACACATTAAGTATTGTTTTTTTTTTTTTTTTTTTTTTTTTTTTTTTTTTTTTTTTTTTTTTTTTTTGTTCGAAAAAAATATTGTTTTTTAAACTTGGTGTAAACTCCAAATGAGTAATGAACTCGGCCTAAACTAATTAAGCACCTACCTAGCTTTAGGCTATTCAATGTCAAAAGAAGCTAAAGTAAATAAATGTCGTTATTTTGAAAGGAAATTAAAGTAAAGAAAGTAGAGTAAAAGAAAGTAAAGAAATTGGGGGTGTCTAACTTTCGTCTCAATAATGGAGTGAAACATTTTAGACTACTTTTTACCACGCCCTTTGAGCTTAAAATCATTTAATTCATGTGGGAGATCGTAGACGTGGCTCGTATAATCATCATAATCCTCATCATCTTCATGTTCATATCCACCACCTCCAGAGGCAAGAAAATTCGCCATCGGGTTATCCTCTGGGAGTACTTGGTTATCATCACTGTCAGAAACAACAATTTCTCCCACTTTAGAGAACGGATTAGTCCTTTTAGTGGGGAAATGAAAGAAGAAGGCTGACCCACTTCCTATTGCACACTAGAAACCACCGGTTGCTCCTTCATTTTATCACCCACCACAATTGGAGCTTGTGGTATACTACCAGTCTGTTGAGACCCCTCCTTGTCAGCAGCCATTGAAGGACTAGGCTCAGGCGGAGTCCCTTCATTGGTAATAACATTAGTAGGCACAGTACTATCAGTATCAACCGTATTAAGAACTGCAAACGCACTGGTGGTAATAATTCAAGTAGTGTTGGCTACATCGACCACCTTTTTACGTGTACCATCCACCTTCTTAGTCATTTTAGGAGCCTTTGGTTGATACCGAACCTTAGGCCCAACATTCGGCTTAGTAAAATCACCTTTGCCCGGAGCATTTTGGCTACCATTCTTAACCGTCTAATTACCTTTAACAGCCTTAAATCCATCGTCAGTCATATGTGAAGGTTGTACAGTATGAGGGACATATTTAGGACAAGTGCCCCCAGTATGCCCAAAATCTTGCAACCAAGGTTGTCAAGATCGGGATCCTACCCAGGATCGTTTTCATCTTTGCAAGATCGTGATCGTAAGATCGGATCAGGATCTTAAGATCCTACTATAATGTTATTTCTTAATAGTTTATGTAATTTTATACAAATCTACAAATTCTAATACATTATAACCACAAAATACTATGAATGTTTCATATAAATGTTGTCCCAAATTATGATTATAAAATGTTTAAAAAGATTGACATGTTGTTTTTTGAATTCTACAAACAAACAACCCATAAATTTGTAGTTTTTTAGTTTGTAATCCGAGAAAAGTAAGATCGGATCGGATTAGATCGTAAGATCGTATGGTCAAGATTTGGATCCTATAAGATCTTAAGCTTGCAAAGATCCTATGTAGGATCTTGATCGTTTTTGCTTTGCAGTATCGTAAAATCGTAAGATCCTAAGATCAGGATCGGGATCCTGACAACTATGCTTGCAACTATCACACCGAGGTGATTTCCACTCATATTCAACCCGAATCGTTTCAATAGAAAACCCTTGATTATCAAGTAAGGGAATAGCCACACTAAGACTCTCTTTGAGAGCCTCATCCGCCTTAACTTCAATTAGACAGCGAGCAAAGCTACTACGGCCCCAAGATTCCAAGCACATTTGGCTAGTATAAGAGTCTAACATCTTAGGCATACCAATCAATGTGGCTAGGAGATTAAGACCATCTTCGGAAAACATAGCAATGGGAACCTCATGGAATTTAACCCACACCGGAATGTTGGTCAAATCTTCTTTAAGCAAATTGGTGTTGACAGTCTAATTTTTAATAATAATAGGAACATTATGGATCATCCACGGACCATTTTCAAGAACATCATCAACACCTTTCCTAGTAGCAAAATTAAAAAAAAAGAAACCCTTTGCATTCATCATGACCTTTTGAAGACCATACTTACCCCAAGCGTTACGTACATAATAGTCCACCACTGGGAAGGCTTGGGAATAAGTACCTTCAAGGTGATAAGCTAAAAATAAATTAATAACCCAAAGGAACACATTAAGTATTGATTCTTTTTTTGTTCAAAAAAAAAATTGTTTTTTAAACTTGGTGTAAACTCCAAATGAGTAATGAACTCAACCTAAACTAATTAAGCACCTACCTAGCTTTAGGCTATTTAATGTCAAAAGAAGCTAAAGTAAATAAATGTCGTTATTTTGAAGGGAAATTAAAGTAAAGAAAGTAGAGTAAAAGAAAGTAAAGAAATTGGGGGTGTCTAACTTTCGTCTTAATAATGGAGTGAAACTTTTTATGAAAAAAAAATACAAGTACTTTCTTTTATCTCCTCTTTATTTCTTCCTTGAAAAAACTCAAGAGCACCACATAAGTTTTTAGTTTCACTCCATTTCACTCACTTTCATCTAAAAAAACATCTTGAAAACATAGTGTAAGCTAAAAAGATTGCAATTGACATGAAACCTAATAGTGTAATTTATTCAAAATATATCCACACAAAAACTCTTGGTAAGCTTACAACAATTTGACTTTTTATGAAAGTATAAGTTGTTCTATGTTTTGATTAATCCGTTAACATAGGTGTTGTTGCTCAAAGTTTATCCTCTAAGCAGATTAGAACCCAAGAATTTCAAAAACTATGATGAGTTGAAAAGCCAATTTTCGCATACGTGTTAATTTTACACAATTGTGTGCCAAGTAATGGCTTCCTTCAACCCTATTCAACCATGACTGTGAGTTCTAAAACAGGTTTTCAGGTTAAGCAAAACATGTTTAACCGTAACTACAATTCAATTTTCTTCTTCTTCTTCTTCTTTTTTTTCAATTCAAACTTTACCATTTTTTTCTGATCATAAAACGGACAAACTTTAACCTTGAAATTTTTTTTGATTGTGAAAGAGACAAACTACTACTTTATTTTATGGGTGAAGTCCATAAATACGTAATGTACTATATTCAAGTTACCAATGTAGGTAACGCACCTCATATTGTTCAATTGCAAACAAATAACTTTAAAAATAATTGACAAGTGTACGTAATGAACAAGAACACAAAAATGAGAGAGGAATAAAATTATTATTATTTAGATGTATTCATAATGTTACAATAGGAGGTATTCATAAGACATAGGAAAACCCTAACTTGTTAATCAAGATTAGGATGAATAGACATAAGCCCGTAAGCCCATAATATTTTACAAAACTCCTCCTTCGATATTCATCGTTCATTATACTTCATAGACTGCCTCATAAAAACCTTATCAAGAAAAACCCAATGGGATAACAAAAAACTTGATAAAGGAAAAGAGTGCAGTGCGTATAATGCTCCTCCTCCTCAATTTAATGTATATATTTCAAGCATCGTATGCTAATCTTCTAAACGAGTTGCTTGTAAACTTTTGTTGGCAACAACTTTACAATGAAGTCCATCAAATTGATGATGTTACGAATAAGTCCTGCAAAAATGACAAAATACATATGTAGCTTCCAACTCAATATCAAATCAATTGGTTGGAAAGTATACAATGCATGTACAAATATTAAAAGAGAAAAAAATACACTCTCATGACGCATATTAATTACAAAATTGGCATCCAAACCTCAATTGTACTTATGTATGGTACTTGAGGACTAATTATTTCTTTAAGACATGTGCAAAAGCAATTTATATAATATGCGTCCTGATGAGTGTCTAAATACTCATCATTTTTGTACCATTTAAACTGCAAAAACATCTAAAAACACTCAGAAATGCATCAAAACGATAAAAATATCACAAATAAGTGTTTTATGTGTTTTAAATGCAAAAATATCAAAATCTGGTGAAAAACGTATCAAGTTTGCATAATTGGCAGTTTTAGTCCCCCAAGTTTCAAAAGTTGTCAAAAACAGTCCCTGGTAAATCAAAATAAAGAAAAATATCATTTCAAGTCCCTAGGGATTCATGAGTTGTCAAAATTGGTCCTTGAGATTTAAAATTGCAAAATTACAACTTAGGTCCCTAAACTTTCAAAAATGACAAGTTTGGTCCTTGGAATATTGGAGATTGTCAAGTTTGGCCCTTGGATTATAATTTCAGAATGTACATGATTGGCCCCTGGAAAATCAGAATTGGCAGCAATGGTCCCTCAAGTTTGGAAGAATTGCAAAATGGTCCTTGTATTAAAACCACCCCTTGGACCTTGACCTCTTTCTAAACCTGTGACCCCTGCCATTACCTTGACCCCTGCCATACCTTTGGACCCCCTTTCACATATTAAACCCCCTCCCAAGTCAAACCCAGTCAAACACCCTATCCCGCCCACTATCTTCCTCCTTCTCCACTTGCCTGCAACTTAGTCATCTCCCATCACCTCACCTTATCTCTTCAACCCTCCCCCTCATCATCACATCTACCCTCTAAACATGCCGCCACCCCCTAGTTGCAAATTCAGAACCCCACTGCTTCATATCCACTTTCCCGCCAAAATTGCATCAAATGGCCAATATGCACTCAACTCATCCAATGGTTGAGATTATTAGTGGGAATTAATCAGAAGACACGTGGGAAGCTTTTTGGGTATAAATAAGAGAAGAGAAGCAAGAAGAAAGAGTAGTCTTTAGTTTTAGTTTTTCATATATGTCGTTTTTGATTTTTATGTTTTAATCAAATCCTAAATTGTAATTTGAATCTTCCTTGTAGTGAACCTAAGCTATTTTAGTCTATCATAACTCATTTCAAGCATTAATTTCAAGGTTTTAGCTAAGTTCATGTTTTTATGTTTCTTGTTGAAAATTCAGTTTACATATTCTTAAATCCAAGCTCCAAAGAGCTTATTTCTAAACTCAAACAAGCCCACTGAAGCTGTTGATAGCTTTCAGTGAGCTTCAGAAACAGGTATAAGCAATTTCTATCTCTGGTCAACAAAAGTCAAACTAATGGCAAGGGAAGCTCAAATTTGGTAGGATTGCTGATGTGGTTTTGGTTTACTCTTGGTTTAAGTTTATTTGGAGTACCTATGCAAGTTACAGTTACTGGAATTGAGTAAGAGCTATCCAAACTATGTTTTCACTATTTTGAGCTTGAATCTGCTTTAGTAGTTATTTTGTAGAATTTGTTGTGTTGATAGGCTTTAATCACTATTTTGGTTAGCATTAGTTAGATTGAGCATTGGTTTGCTCTGAGTTTACTAGATTATATGTTTAAGTTTATATAACAGTTGGAAATCAGTGTTTGGTTCAGAGTGTTTTGCTGCTTTTGAGTTTGTTTCAGGGGATAAAAGGTGCTCAGATAGTTCACTTTAGGCCTAGGATAAGTAGTTTAGGCATAATATCATAGCCCATTCATTAAAAAGTCAAAATCACCTTTGGTTCAGTCTTAGGAACATTTCTGTTGAAATCAGCCTAGCATATTAAGCATTTAGGTGTAGATTTAGTTAACATAGCTTTTAACAACCTTATTTCATCTTAATACATCATTTATAAGCAAACAAATTGGTCTCAAATCTCACAAAAGTCAAAATATCATATCTGCTTCAAAAGTCAAATAGAGTGAAAAACTCAGTTTGTACCCACCTTGGTTGATTTTTCATGAGTTCATTTCTGGTCAAAAGTAAGTGAGTTTTTGGTAGATTAAACTTCAACTGGTGGTTATTCAAACTACCATTTTAGTTAAATTTTTGGGAATTTTTATTAAGCTCAAATAAGTCTCTCTTTTGGACTTGAATTCCCCTGTGCACATGCTCAGTGTGTACTGAGTGTGCACAGGTTTTGTGCAAAGCTCACAAAAAGCTCATAAGAGCTTATCTAGGTCTCATTTTTAGTTTACAAGCTCTTTGGTTGGTCTACTTGAGGACCACAATTCCAGTTTTCCTTAAAGCTCATTTGATAAGCCTGTAGGATAGCCTAAACTAGGGTAGTTAGGCTGTTTGGCCAAAAATCATTTTTAAACTTGAATCATAGGTTAGAGCTTGTTGCTTGTTAGGACTACCTGGAATTAATTAGAATTAGTTCATTTTAGCATAAGTTAGCTTCTGTAACAGTTTGGTAGCTTGTTGTGTTTATTTGCTTATTGTAAGTGCTTATTTATAAGCACTTTACACCTCAGCTTCATAACCCTTCACATAAGCTCCTGTTTTTATAATTTTCCTAGATTCAGAACATTATTTTAGTATTTCCCTGAATTTTTCATATTTTTTCAGCACTGTTTGATATTTTTCCTCATTTAAATCAGTTTTAGGCATTTTTAATTACCTTTTATTGCAAATAAATCAGAAAAGCTTCAAAAAATTAAGTTTTCATTTTTCCTAGGTTAAGATAAATATAAAAAGCAAAAAAATAATTTTTCCAGATTTTTCATAGTTTAATTTGTAATTTTTAGCAATTTAAGTAGTTTTTAATAGTTTTTAATTCATAGAAAATAGAAAAATAATCAGAAAAATACAAAATTAGTTTTGAAAATTCTCTTTAGATATTTTAGATTTTTCTAAGTCATAATTTCATTTTTCTAGCTTTATTTCATATTTTCTTGTATTTTAGGGTATTATTAAATAGGTAAAAATAGTTTTTAATTAATAATAATTAAATAAATAGTCATAAAAATAATTTTCTTTTTCTAAAAATTTTCTTTTATCATTAGGTTCGTAAAAATGTCATTTTTATATTTTTAGTATTAATATTGCTTCAGTATCACATTTTCTTTTGTACGTTACGTAGTTTTTAAGTTAAATTTTATAAAAGAAAAATCAAAAACATCATTTTTAAAAATAGTGATAGCGTTTATTTAATATAGTTTATCTTTTTAATTTTCTTTAATTTGCATTTAAGCCCCTGTAATTTATAAACTTTTTCTTTAGGTTTAATCAATCATATCTCTTTTTCCGTTCAAATCCTCTCGATCACTATTCGTTTGATTATTCTCGCACAGCTCGTTGGGACATAACGACCTGGGGAAACACTATTCTCTCCTGATCTTCATTGCATTTGGTTCCAGACTGTTGAAGTTTGTTACGGTTGACCATTCACAAGTGGTCAGCTTGTGTGACAAAACTTGACCGTCTGGGAGCGAATCACGTCCAAAATCATTTTGATCCATATACGGCTTCATTCAACTTTATCAAATAAAGTTATTGAGAAATTTATTAATCGTATCTAGAAGTTGAAGTTGTAAGCCATGCTTAAGACATTACATATCCTTAATAGAATACGAGAGCTCTAATAAACCCAATTTTAATGAAAAATAGATACTTATCTCATAAAATATCAATAAGATATTTACATCCACCTCGAGATAATTTGTCTCTTAATAATCAACTTATTGTTTTGTGAATTTATTTATTTCACAATTCAAGTATTAAAACACATAAATTTAGAGCTCTTATTTCGGTCTAGCACAAAAACCGATTATATCCAATAGATTTTACACATTGACGTGTACGAACTTCAAAACTTTTAGTATTTGCAAGATACGAAGTCCTTTTATATATGTTGGCCAATCATTTCGTTGAGCACACATTTGGATATTAACTAATATTTGATCTTAATCATGCATAATACCAAGCAATATATTGTACGTAGACAAATTTATCGGCGTCGTTTTGTGTCGATTCCATAATAATTCAACACGAGATAGAATTTACTGAGATCTCATTATCTATCTAAGGTTCTTTGGAACCTTAATGTCTAGTGTCTCTTTATGAGACTATCATGGAGTCCTTTTATACCTCGAACAACCATCTTGTTTTCATTCTCCATATTTTGCATCGAGGATTTTATTTGGAATCGATTTGTCTACCATGCTTGAGGCATGTCATAATAAAATAGTGTCCTTGAGGGACAACTTCTAATTGGAGCATGAGTAGCTGAAATTTTGTTTTTGGAAAATATTTATTTATGGCTATTAGATTATCCATTAAATAATCAATTCATGAAAACAATTCTTTCGAGCATCAACATAATATGATAATTCATTCTGAATTTGCAGCTACTTCTCTCCTCCTGAAGGAATTATCCATCTTCTATATCCCGTGCATTTTAGGTGGAGTATTTTGCACAAAAAAAATGGGATCTGTTTGGTTTAAAACCAAAACCAGTATTAAAAGGGAGGATTTATAATAACATATTGGCATGATGCTAATTTTGTTGTTGCGCATATTATAATATGGCCCCATACAACAACATAAGTTTTTCTTTCAGTTTCATTTAATAATTTCGTAGTAATTCATTGAATTTTCATGATGAAATACTTACTCTGGAATGTTAGGCTCGCATTGACCTATTAATCATGCAAACTTGAGGTTGCGATTTAATGACCATTTAGATGCATCGATTTTAATCTCTAAATGGTTAATACAATAGATTTGTATGCTTACATATATCCATTTGTTTTCTTTCCTATTAATATTGAGGAATTTAATCCTCATTCTAGTTGATATAATAATAATCAACTTTCTTTAACGCTCAGTTCTCGAGTTAAAAAGGAAGAGGAAATTAAAGGAAACGGAAAGTTTTTTGTGTTCTTGAGTCTTTTTTAAAGGAGGAAAAGGAAACGGAAAGGAAATAGAAAGGAAGATTTGATAAGTAAATCTTCCTCCCACTTTTGGGAGGAAAGGGAAAGGAAACGGAACCATATGTTGTGTAAAGACTAATATACCCTTTTTAAAACATTTGACATTAATAATTAAAGGGCATATATGTAATTTGACCAAGTTATTTTCCTTTTCCTCTCACTCAAGAACATGATTATGATTACTTTCCTTTTCCTTTCCTCTATCTCAAGAACATAACAACTAACACTTACTTTCCTCTTCCATTTCTTTTCCCTTTCCTATTCTTTTCCATTTCCCTTCACTAAAAACTCGAGAACTGAGCGTAAGAGATTATAACATTAGATTGAAAAATTTTATTCTTCCATAGCTTTCGCATCATTAATGACTCAGGATGGTGTAACTGGTCAAGCCAGAAATATTATAATTATTATTGCTCATAAACTTAAGTTTATGGCAGTGATTAGCTTTTACTAATCTTTATATAATGCATGTCGAGGAAGATATAAAAGAATATAATGTATCTTTAATACTTAACTTCATTTCTCATGACAATTTTATATTTCTTTCGCGGAGGAAAATGCGCTAGCATAGATTTTTAAATCTATGAATATAGTGTGTAATATCTTTGACATACTTGTATTTCATATACATCACATTGCATTTTTTCATAAACAACATATTTTGTACGCTCTTTTCTTATTGTATTTTCGCCACTACTAGTGGTTTGTCATTGTCATACTTCCTCGACCATAGCATTTACCATGATAAATGATCTTTAACCATTTATCGTTACATTATCACATTCACATGAGGGAATGAGGATCTCATATTGATCATTTTATCTCATTCACTTGAGGGAATGAACATCTTATGTTGATCATTTATCACATTCACTTGAAGGAATGGAGAACTTTATGTTGCAACTTGAGGTTGCCAACTAGTTTCTTTTAACACGACAATATGGAGCAAATTTAGTAAACGGATTTATCGTGTTTTTTCAAACATGCCCATTTCTTTTATATCAAAGCATCGTTCTTGATATATGAGTATATTCGAGGCATTAACCATCTCCTCACATTTCCTTTTTCACAGATGTACTACTTAATATTGCGAAAAATGTGCTCGCATTTGCAAGAATCTCTTGCTTATGATGGTCAAATATTTCTTTTAGATTTTGACATACATTTAACGGATCTTTCACCGTTATATATTTTCTTTTTAATTCAGATCTAACACTTAAATTGTAAGACCGAACTCGCTTATGTTTTTG
Source organism: Chrysanthemum seticuspe (assembly GCA_019973895.1). Lineage (NCBI taxonomy): Eukaryota > Viridiplantae > Streptophyta > Magnoliopsida > Asterales > Asteraceae > Chrysanthemum > Chrysanthemum seticuspe. The sequence goes on along the minus strand of BPTQ01000009.1, from coordinate 18,905,561 downwards.
TTTTAGTGCAACTTGAGGTGCATACAATCATAGCGAGATTTTTGGAAATATTACTTGCTTTTTTGTGGTAATGTATCCTTGAGATCTTACCATAATTTAACGAATCTTTCATCGTTAAGTATTCCCTTTTAAGGTCCTCACGAAGAAGACGAGGTTCTCCTAAAAAAATTTACAGTTAAAATAGATCTTAACATCAAAAATCCACACAAATATTAGGAACCAAAAAAAAAATTGATGTTTGAGAACTTCAAATCGGACATGTGAACAAAATAAATATTTCTAACATTTCATTTAACTTATTGAGAAAACATATGTGGAAAGCAATCACTGAAGTAATAGTGTTGCACAGACAATTAAAGAGCATCTATTACAATGTGTAATATTGAATGATGTAGTTTATAATCATATTAATCGATACAAGCATAGAGAATGCAAGACTCAAGAATGATATGACAAAATAGATATATGCCTTCACATATAAGTTTTCTAATTTATACAACCAAATTACGAGTTAAATTCATATTAATCATTTACAAGTTAAATTCATGTTATCATTTGCTACAAATGAATAACAACATTCAATATTTATTGTTTACCATACAAAAACTCCACATTAACAACATTCAATATTTATCGTTTACCATTCAAAAACTCCACATTAACACATCTAAAAAATATATCACGTGTAGCTATACAAGAGTTCATATTTTCACTTTTGTTAAATATAGACGAATTGAGAATATACCATTTAACCAATGTCTCGCCACATAACCACATAATTTGCAATAAAATCATAGAAGTAATATTATTTAAGTTTTAGCTATCATCACTCAAAATGTTATAAGGCATCCCTAACAAAGATATACCATGCGTGTGAGCATCACAATTCTTCACACAAAATGTAATAAATCATAAAAGTGATATTATTTAAATTTTAACAATGTACTAATAGTCTTTTCCACATTAAATTATGACATCAATGTACAAACAGTATTTTATAGTGTAAGTTATGTATCAAGTTAAATTAATTAAAAAAACAAACAAATATAAAAATAAATAAACACGACATAAACGAATGTAATTAATAATTACAATATTAATAAAAATAGAACTGGAGATTCTATAAAAATATATAACAATAACATGAGGTTTTGTTATCGTGATTCATCTAAAGAAATCACAAAGAACTTAAGGTTCTTTAAAATTATAACAATAACATGAGGTTATTTTATTTTGATTCTATTCATTGTAATAGAACTTGAGGTTATACCATAAATAACCATAATCATAACATGATGTTATGATACCTTTTGATTTTTTTTATTAGAACTTGAGGTTCTAATTATTTTTCTATAACATAACATGAAGGTTTTTTTTTTTTTTTTTTTTTTTTTTTTTTTTTTTTTTTTTGATAATCAAAATTGAACTTGAGGTTCTAAAAATTAATTATAATCATAACATGAGGTTATGATACTTTTTGATTCTCTTGATGAGATCATAGTAAAACTTGAGGGTTTTTTTTTCTTAACATAACATGAGGTTATGTTATTGATCCAATTAATTAAACCATAATAGAACTGGAGGTTCTAATTTATTTTTCTCTAACATAACATGAGGTTATTTTATTGATCCAATTGATCAAACGATATTAGAACTAGAGGATCCAATTTATTTTATTTTTTCTTAACATAACATGAGGTTATATTACATTGATTTTTTTTCTTCAAGTAAATAACAATAGAAAATTTAATGTTCATGTAAACTATAAAAAAATTGAAGATATCAAAAATAAATAAATAAATAAATAATTATACTCCTTGTGTAACCACAAAAGAACATTATCTATCACAATCTATAATTTTGATAATTATATTATGCAAATTTACTGGAGGAAACATGCTATAAAATTCGTGACAATGTTCTTTTTGATATCTTCCGATATTTATTTACACATCACATTATATCTTTAGCAAATAAGCTCTAAGCATCCAAGCATGAATAATAGCATCCTATCAATATCCAAAATCATAAACACGTGCGCTTTTGTAATATGTAAGATAAAATACATGTGTTACTCATGTCACAAATTAATATTGCTCAGAATTGTTATAACATTAAGCTATATGTTAGTATCTCAAATCATGACTAATATTATCTATGGAGATCTGAGATTAGTATATAAGTAAATAACACAATATTTTTATCCCACTAATAACCAAAACTCGTATATAGTTAACCAAAATCATGTGCATACATATAAACTCAAGATTTAATCCATAAGTAACTTTTCACAAATTATTCTCAATTTTCAGATTATATGTAAAGCAATCATTATGTACTAGAGAAAAACAAATAAGAGTTATTTGTGTGAAGACACAAACTCCATAATGTAAAAACACAAACTTCACACTCATATGATGTGTGAATATAAAAATATCTTCACCCGTGACAATTTTTTTTTAATAAAAGTTTTTTAGTATCTTATAGACATAAGACAAATCCTATATCCATATTGCGAGGAACAAAAAAAAGGAAAAGATTAAGATCTGGATATATATGTGTAGGATTAAACAATTGAAGTTTAGTTTTACCTTTTGACAATCATAAATTGAGAATTCAAATCCGTGAATATAAAAGAGACCCAATCCGGTTTTCTTATTCCTTCTTTGAAAACTTTTCGTGCTGATAACGTGTTGTGAACGTAATGAACAAGAACACAAAAATGAGAGAGGAAGAAAATTCTTATTATTTAGATGTATTCATAATGTTACAATAGGAGGTATTTATAAGACATAGAAAAACACTAACTTGTTAATCAAGATTAGGATGAATAGACATAAGCCCATAAGCCCATATTATTTTACAATAACAAGTAGGTAATTTGTTAACCTTAGATTTCAAACCATAGTATAAAAACTGCACCGTTAGTCCTTAATCGTTAATGCAGTTAAAAATTTTGCGTTGTTGGTCTATAATAAATAACCTCAGTTAACTTACCACCACCACCACCACTCACCACCGCCACTCACCACAACCACCCACCACCACGATCGCCACCACCGCCACCCACTGCCACCACCACCACCAATCAACACCGCCACTCAACACTACCACCACCACCCACCTCTACCACCGCCACCACCAATCACCACCACCACTCACCGTCGCCACCCACCTCCACCACCACTTACCACTACCACCAATCACCACCGCCACACACCACCACCCACCACCGCCATCACCAATCACCAATCACCACCAGTACTCACCGCCACTACACTCTTCCACCACCACTCACAACCACCACCCACCAGCCTTTCAAAAAAAAAAAAAAAACACCACCCACCACCGGCACTCACTCACCACCACCAATCACCACCACCACTCCCCGCCGCCATGTACTGCCACCACCGTCACCTACTACCACCACCACCACCACCCACCACCAATAACTACCAACACTTACCACCCGCCACCCGTTGCCACCACCACAACTTATCACCACCAACACCAATCATCACAACCACTCACCAACGCCACCACCATTGACCACCACCATTCACCACTCACCACCATTACCTCAAGTGGTGGCGCTGATTGGTGGTGGTGGTGGCAGTGTGTGGCAGTGGTGAGTGGTTGTGGTGATTGGTGTTGGTGATGATAACTGGTGGTAGGTGGTGTGGTGGTAGGTAGTGGTGGTGGCAGTGAGTAGTGTAACACCACAAAATTGGCACAACGAAAGTGTTCGGGTCATGTGGTGTTACTAAATCAATATTCACAACACAAGGTAATAAAGAATGAAAATTCTATTCCATTTTCAAAAGATAGATTAATTTAAGAAATAGTTTTAGATCATTGTTTAAAGCCCATAAAATATATGTTGTCCCAATCAAAGTTGTAATAGATATGTGTGAAAACACTTCGGATGCCAGTCCTCAACCAATGCCTTCGCTAATGCCATGCCAAGAAATAAACCTAAGGAATACATGTTAAAGTGTCAACACAAAGGTTTGTGAGTTCATAGGTTTAAGTTAAAGTATTCAAGTTGGATCACAGTTGTACATATAATTAAGCATCTTCGTGAATGATACTATATGTAGTAAAAGTCTATTACGTTAGTACCAAGTTCATGCAACCGAAACTACGACAGTGTGCGTGCATCTAGAAGCATGATAACAAAGGCCCGACAAGTATGTTTCCAGTACACTTGTATTAGATATGGTATACGTTCGACGTTTGCCAATCCGGTCAAACTCGAACAGGAGTGTCATCCCCAATAGATCTATTCATAACAATTGCGCTTCCCCAAAAGGAATTGACGATAGCATAGTGGGATTCAAGGTTTGTTCACGTAAAAGTTTAATCAGTTTCAGGTTCGAAAAAAGTTTTGCATGTTTCTCACCCCATAGTTTTATAAAACAAGTAATAAGAGTAAAAGTGGGGGCTATAAACTCACCTCGGTGATTCAGTAGCAAGATATGGCAGATCAAGTGTGAAATGGTAACGGCTCCAACACAGAACCTAAATATTATATGGCAAGTCTCATAATTTATGGTAAATATTTGGTTCATGACCGAAATGGCAATGGTTGAAAAATAGTTTGGTGGTGAAGTACTATTATCATTTTAACTTGTGTGGTAATGCTTGAAGTTAAAAAATAAAATGTTTCCAAATATTCGAGTTATTGTAGCTTATGTTGAGTTCTATAAGTTAATTTGATTATCGATGTATAAGAATATAGTTGTGAAAATACTTGTAAGTATTGGCTTTTGGAATAAGTATGGGATATATTCTCATAAGAGATGACTCGAATATTGGCTTAAGTTTTATCGAGAAGTAAATGAATACAAGTTAATTTGAATTTATTGAATTCGTTTGGTTTTTGAGTGTGAAAATATGTATATAGGTTATACCAATATTTAATGAATCGTGGGTAAATAATATGTTTTGGAGAAAGATATTATTTATAGTTTACACGAATGTGGCCTTCAAATAAAAATATGTGTTAACCATATTTACTTAACGAAAAGTGATACATATAAGTTATTTACACTTATAAAAGTTTTAGGATGAAAAGTGTCAAAGTGTTCAACTTTGAAGGGTTAGAGTTGTAAAAACTATGCAAGTTACGATCTTACAAATGTTTTTAAGAAAAATATTAAGTGAGTTAAAGTTGGAGGGTTGAAAGTGTAAAAGATTTATATAAGTTTTAAACTTATAAAAGTCTTTTAAGAAGAGTGATAAATGTTGCTAAGTCGAGGGGTTAAATCTGCCAAGTCGTGAAACTTACAAAAATAACACAAAAGAAAAAAAAATAATAATAATAAAATAAAAAAAAACAAAGGTAACCAACGTACTACCCAAGTGAGCCATTAGGCCATTCGTGTTTTATTTTACAAACAAACTTCATTTAAGGAGCTCTTTACTGTGTTGCATTTAGATATATGTTCACAGTGTCGTGCATGAGTTTGAGTTTGTGTTTACTTTCTTCTCCAAAGTGAGTTTTGCCATCCTTTCAAATGAGTTCTACAATAAGCTTTTAGTTATTGAAAGGAGGTCGAAAGAAGCACAAAGTTAGTCTCGACTTGCTTAAGTCTCGCGACCCGATTTCCAAACGAACTCAAAAACTTTAAACCGATTTTTGTGTGGGGTTTTTCAATAAGCTCACTTAGTATAAGTCATAACATTCTGATAAGTACTAGTATTCCAAAGCCAAAATCTTTAGCACGAGTACATGTAAGTTCTAGTTACGTTAAGTTCCAAAAGACACTTACGTGTCGATTAAGTAGTAAATAAGCACGTGTTCATTCTTTTGAGCTTATAAGTATTAAGTTGAACAAGACATCACGCAGGATTCATTAAACTCGAGATGAGTCGTTGCATACTTGAAAAGTGAACGTGTAAACGTGTATATTTGTCAACTGTTTTACTATGTTAGCTATATCTTTCGTTTGTTAATTTTGTTTAACCACACAAGACTCAAGTTGCTTAGTTTTAGGTTCTTACGTGGCCTGTGTGAATTTAAGACGGGTTTGAAAACTTAAAGCATGACACGAACGTAACGAATGTTTCAAAGTAACTAAGTAACGAGACTGTAAGCTACTTAACGTATTGAAATAGGTTGAGAAACTTACGACACCAAAAGTGGTGGTGAGAAAAACGATTTGTAGGATTCGAACGGGGCCAAGTGAACTCGAACCTCCAAGATGGTAAACCCGTAACGTACTAAACACGTAAGACTCTAGGAACTTGAAAACCAACCCAAAGACTTGCTTTCTCTCCTCTCCCTCTTCTCCCTCGTTACACAGTAGTAAAAATGAAAGACAAAAGCTTTGTGTTTGAGTTTTTGAGAGTTGTGAGATGTGTGAAATCAGGCAAAGAAAGGTGGCTTATATAGACAAGGAGGAGCATGGTTCATATAATATTTAATCTCTATATTGCATTGGAAATGGAAGTGTGGTCTTGCTCAAGCGTGCATGGTTTTGGGCTGAGATGTTGGGTATGTTTAGGAGGATTCAAGTCAAATAAAACATATTACACAATGATCCTTGTAGTCAAAAGGGGAGTCAAGAGTATTTTAGAGTATTAGTTTAATACAAATCCAGTACTAGGATTGTTGTTTGGTTAGCTTTAGACGCAAGGTAGGAAGGGGAAAAAAACGGTTTGGCTCTTGTGTTTTGTGTTGGCTCGACATGCAAAAGAGAAAAGACATAAAAGTGTGTAGTGTGTGCATCTGAGTAGCAGGGAAGAAAAGTAAAAATATAAGTTATCACTTTGCTAGTTATATTGTGTCACAATACATTCTTGTGTTTCTTCTTATGGTTCGAGCAACAACAAGGCCCAAAGGGAAGTAGTGAGCTAGGATTTGTGTCAAATCACAAAGGCCAAAAATGTAAGGGTTCATTTGGTGTGGGGTTAAGGGAGAAAACCGATCCAAGGGAAAAGTGAAAAAAAAAATTATTTAAGTTAGTATTAGTAATTATTGTGAGATTAATAAATTAATATAAGGTAAATGATTTTGCCAAGTCGAAAGTGTTTTGGGATTCGATTCATGAATTGCTTACGTGTTAGTTTCTTGAATCGTAATTCAAAAGAAAAAAAATAAAGCATAAATGAGGCAATGATCCGAGTTTATATTAGTTCAAGACATGAAAATTTTTTGGGGTCTTACAGTACCTACCCCTTAAAAAAACCCACGTCCTGAGGTTCAAGATGCGGAAATTTTCGAGGTTGATACCGTGAAAATATGTGGGTATTCATGCTTGAAACGTGGCGTGGAAAAGAGGCTAGTCGTTCAAGAAAGATCAAGTGTCATGATACCAAAAATAAAAGATAGGGAATTTATTAAACGGAGATATGCGGAATACAATGCGGTTACACAAAAGAGTAAGTAAGATAGGAAACTTAAAGGATTACAACTAGAGAAGGCGGAGAATTTCTTTGTTGTCGTCAGTCTAGTTATGGTTGAAGTCTTGACGTACTTCTCTTTCTCCAAGGAGATAAGCTCTTCCTCGGGCTACTCCAATCTGGTTGTTTCCATTTTGATCCTTCAGATTGGGACACTCATTCTTGTAGCGTCCTCGTTCTCCACACCCGAAGCAAGTTACCACCGCCACCCGCTGCCACCACCACAACTTACCACCACCAACACCAATCATCACAACCACTCACCAATGCAACCACCACTCACCATCACCACCACCACTCACCACCATTACCCTCGAGTGGTGGTGATTGGTGGTGGTGGTGGCAGTGGGTGGTAGTGGTGAGTGGTTGTGGTGATTGGTGTTGGTGATGGTAATTGGTGGTAGGTAGTGGTGGTGGCAGTGGGTAGCGGTGGTAGTGGTGGTTGTGGTGATAGTGGTGTTGGTGAGTGGTGGAAGTGGGTGGCGGCAGTGAGTGGTGGTGGTGATTGGTGATGGCAGTGGTGGGTGGTTGTGTGTGGCGGTAGTGATTGGTGGTAGTGGTAAGTGGTGGTGGTGATGGGTAGGTGGGTGGTGGCGGTGGTGAGTGGTGGTGGTGATTGGTGGGGGTGAGTGGCGGTGCTGATTGGTGGTGGCAGTGGGTGGTGGTGGTGATTGGTGGTGGCGATGGTGGAGGTGGGTTGTGGTGGCGGTGGTGATTGGTGGTGGTGGTGGGTGGTGGTGGTGAGTGGCGGTGCTGATTCGTGGTGACAGTGGGTGGTGGTGGTGATTGGTGGTGGCGATGGTAGAGGTGGGTGGTGGTGGTGGGTGGCGGTGGTGAGTGTGGTAAGTTAACTGAGGTTATGTATTAAGGACCAACAACGCAAAATTTTTAACTGACATTATCTATTGAGGACTAATGGTGCAATTTTTTTACCATTGTTAGTAATCTAAGGTTAATAAATTACATACTTGTCAATTATTTTGAAAGTTATTTGCTTGCAATGTAACAATGAGGTGCGTTACCTACATTGATAACTTGGATATAGTACGTTATGTATTTATGGACTTCACCCTTATTTGATTGGGTAGAGCTGAAAACATAGCCCATAACCGTGTGGACAGAAAGACAAATTATAGTTCAATAGTACTAAAAAAACATGTCTTTTTTATATCTATATCTATACTACATAAAATGGAAAAACAGTCAAAGTGGAAAAATGGAAAAGTGAAAAAGTTTAATGGTCAAATGAGAGAGAAATATATTTGTGTAATTAATACTCTTATTAAAACACCCCATTACTTAAAAGTACAATAATTTATTCACATTGTACAACCAATTAAAAGCATATCTACCAAATTAAAAACAACTAATTAAAACACCCCTTATTAAAAAGTACAATGAAATTTTCACAATGTACAATTTAAACAAGCTACAACATAATTCTAAATATTAAATAATTAAACAAACTAATTAATGTTATTTTTAAAACACCTTAAAATGAAAAGTACATGTTATTATACACATTATACAAATTAATAAAACACACAAAGCTTCATACAAGCTAACAAGTTGATGGTACATATAGTTTTAAAAATTGGACCGGACCAACGGGTTCAACCGGAAACCGGTGTCGCCATCGGTACGGCTAACCAATAACAGTCATCCAGAAACGAACTAGAGAGGACCCGTTAAAACCGATATAAACTGGTGAATCAGGTCTCATCGAGATCTATTTCTCCGGTTAATAGTCACAGGGTACTCGCCGCCGCAACGCGCGGGTACCCTGCTATATTATATATAAAGGAAAAACCAAAAAGTAAAAAGTAAAAATTTGAAACTATTAACACATATTGAAAACCGGGTTGACACATTACGCTTCAAATCTAGTGGGTTGACCCTGTTTAATTTGACCCGTTTTGACCCAACATGTCATATTGACTCGGTTTAAATCGACCCGTTTTTCGACGGGAACGGTTCAACTGGTTGAACCACCCGGGTCGAACCGGGCTTCAAAACGTTATGTTTAATCCCCAAATCTTCAAACTTTTTCTATTTTTCGTTTAGAACCCATAAACTTTTTTTTAACACAAAACGATCTGTCGCTATATAAATATATTATCTATAAGTTTTTCTTCAAAAATAGCCAAATTTAGTCAATTTTTATTTTATTTTGGGCTAATCGTATTCACGCTAATTTTAGTCACCATTAATCTCATCCTTGTTAGTTTTTACGCAAAAAGTAACGTGTGTTGTTAGTTTTTATCCTATAACTGATGTAATGTTTACTTTCATTTTCATTAAATGATTTTATATGTTGTTTGATAGATGTTAAGAATTTTGTCTAGACTTTAATTATCGTATAGTACAACCGTTTGCAATTGCATTTTCATCGGTTCACGTTCTATTTTAAATGCTACCCAAAACACTCACCACAATATCACAAATCATTAATTATCTGACGCTAGAAACAGCTGCCGCTAGGCGCGGGTACTCGTGAGTCACTTAAAATGCCTATAAAAACATGAAAAATGCCCATAAAAACACCCAACACTAACAACACACACAATATTCAATCTCTCTATTCTCAGGAGATTCAAAATTAACAAAAGGAAATAGATTATCGATGAATCAGAAGATCTGGTTATCGATACTGATTATGAGACTTGAGCGCCCAAATGGTTTGATACTATTGAAGGGGAGAGTGAAGGTCAGATACGTGATGCACAGCTGTGGTTTGTTCTTGATTTGGGATTTTTTTTATCGGTTTATAGAAATTTGAGATTATAAGAATTATAATCAATTATGATTGAGTTTGACAACAAAAAGTCTAACTTTGAAGAAGCTGATTTCTGCATAATACTGTGTTTCGAATATGTTCTGCTGCGAGGGAGAGAGTCTAAGAATCACTATCACCTTGTACATCTTTAAGTTGTAATTAACCTTTGATCAATATGTAGTGAATAAGTGTAGCTAGATTGGAAACTTATTACCAGTGTAGCACCGAAACGGGAACGGCAAAGGGATACGGGGATGATATGAGAACGGGAAACGACAAAAATCAAAAATTCAAGATACTGGAACAGCATAGATACGGCAATAAAAAATTATAAAAAAAATTAAAAATATATTAAAGAAAATTCAAAATAGATATATGTTGATGTAAATTGTAAACTCCAAAAATACTACATCTTTCAAAGGTAATTAATTATCAATAATCAATTCATTTATACATATCTGTTTGTTTGGAAAGTTAAATCATCTCAGCTGTTAATGTTAAAAGAGGTAAAGTAAAGTCACTTATTTGTGATCTTTCTAAACTTTGAATTCAAATTAGTTTGACTCCATAAAGTCAAAAAAGTGTATCTGTGTTACAGTCAACATTGAATATACGCTTTGACTTTTACAGAAAATTGCGTTTTAGATATATCATTCTGTGAGGGAGTGAATCTAAGAATGACTATGATCTTGTACACTTATAAGTTGTGATCAATGTGTAGATAAGAGTCACAATGGACTATGACTAACTGTGGAAATGTAAGAATGTATGGCATAGTTAACACTATAAAAGTGGTCGTTTCGTGTGGACCTTTAGTGCTTGTATGACTTATCTGAAGACTTAAAACAAGGATGAAAAACACGTATGCTTATATGAAAAATAGACACATCCATTGTGACTTGAATCCATAAACTCATGTTTGGTTAAACTAAAATGATATCAGTCCAAGGCCTGTGCCAGTGTAGTTTTTATTTATAAAATTCTTCTATGTGGGTTCATTTCTTAAGAACCTTCATATAGTTCGCGCAACAAATTGATACACACACACACACACATATTTTGTAATTTTCTGATAAATAATTAGTGTGTCGATAACAATTACAGAGTTTATGTTTTTTAATCTTACTTTTTAGTAAAGTGATTTTGGCGCTTCTATGCATATTAAAAGTACATTTGGGATGCTTTTTACCCCGTTTAACCCATTTTCTTCATTTTGAAACTTCTTTTTACCTCATTCATAAGTAAAGTAGTCCAAAATGTCCCTGTGGTATAAATGTGTAATATCTAATCTTAAGTTGTATTTTTGCAGTGTCCCCATCTTTAACATTCCTGGAAGAACATTCCCGATACAAATCCTGTACAGTAAAACCACATGTGAAGATTATGTTGAAGCAGCTGTAAAACAAACAATTACAATCCACATCACTAGTGCACCCGGTGACATACTTATTTTTATGACGGGTCAAGATGAAATTGAAGCCAACTGCTATGCTTTAGCCGAACGTATGGAACAGCTCCTTACTTCCTCAAGACAGACAGTTTCCAACTTATTGACACTACCGATTTTTACTCCCAACCTCTAGCCGACTTACAAGCCAAAATCTTACAAAAACCTGAGGATGGTGCCTGCAAATCCATCGTGGCTACAAACATTGCAGAAACCTCGCTAACGGTTGACGGTATTTATTATTTGATTCATACGGGGTACGGTAACCCTAAAATGGGTATGGATGCTCTTCAGGTGCAGTCGGGCTGCAGCTGGACTATCAAAAACATACATGAAACTTCTTACACCTACATATATTCATAAAAAAAAATATCAAATGCTATAAAACTTGGAATGACCGTGAACGGTTATGGTCATATAATCCCTCCGTCTCAAAATTATTGTCCTCTAATAAACTAATACTACCATTCTCTGTCTCAAAACGGTAAGGGCCGTTAAGGAAACCAATTATTAGTGCTTGAAACTTTCATTGAATTGTTGAACACGTAGCATTTTTTCTTGCTGGAAAAACCTACGGAATTAGAAGACTTAAAGGAATCGTTACTTAAACTTAAGTAAAGAATTAAGAATAAAGATAGAAAACATGGTGTACAGATGTTTACTGCGGGATAAACAAAATTAACCTCAAAGTATTAAAAAAGGTAGAACAGGTAAAAACCAAAACTTAAGAAGAAATGACATGAGATGGTGAAAGTTAAGTGGATTGGATTCAGGTTAGATGATTGGGTTGAGGCACGAAAAACTTCCCATGTGCATCCTCGCTTTTTCTGTTTGGGATTACGAACTAAAGAATACAGACGGGACTGTGCATAGATACAATCCTTAAAACTTCGTTTACACAACTAAATTCTTTTTTTTTTTGGGTAAAGGGGAGTAATCCTGCACCCTGGTAAATATATTAACCAAATAAACGTTTAAGTACAATGGATATGAGTGAAATCCCATATCTCAGCCCGTTACATAGGCATAGAGCTTACATAACAAGATACTTCCTGTTTTCTAACCAAGAAAACAAACCACTACTCAAATGATAACATATGACACAAAGAAATAAAATTACTTCCTAGGACCTTGAAACGTTGTGCCATACAGGGCATTAAAGGCATCCAAATTCCCCGGAAGATCACGAACCTGTTTCGCATAGTCATCGAAATCATATTCATCATACTCGTCTTCAAACTCTTGGCCACCACCAAATACATTAGCAGACTCATCAAATGGGTTAGCAACAACCTCATCTTCAGAATCGGACACTACAATCTCTCCCACTTTAGAAAAAGGGTTACTTCTCTTAGTAGAAGAGGCAGGCGGTATACAAGAATCACTAGTTTGAGGAGCCACAACCGACTCCATCTCTTTCAAATCACTCACAAGTGGCTCTTGTGATGCAGTACCTGTCTTAGTAGACTTATCTTCATTAACTTCCATTGTACAACCAGAATCCACATCCTTGATAGTGTCATTAGAAGGAATACCAGACTCATCCGTATGTTCCATATTAAGAGCATCAAACTGGTTAGATGTAGCGATCTTGGTTCCACTCGAACTAGCCACATCAGAAGCATTCTTCTTAGTAACTACGACTTTCTTAGGTTCAGGAGGATTCTTCTTGGGTTGGTGTTGAAACTGTTTACCCACAACAGGTTTGAAAAACCCTCCTTGACCCGGAATAGAAGACCCACCTTGCTTTCCCTTCTTCCTATTATAAACCATCTTGAAACCATCATTTGCACCATCATTTGCACGCTTAGAAGGCTGAGTAGGAGGTTCAACAACTTTAGGACAATCAATAGGAGTATGACCAAAAATCTTACATTTATCACAATGCGGCGGTTTCCACTCATATTCAACCCGTATTGTCTCGATAGTCGACCCCGACCCATCAAGTAATGGAATCTCAACAGTAAGGCTGTCCCTAAGAATCTCATCCGACTTCACATCAATCATGCATCTAGCAAAACTACTACGGCCCCACGAGTCCTTGCACATTTGGCTAGTGATGGCATCTAACCTTTTAGGCGTGCCTATTAATGTGGCAAGGAGACTAAGGCCATCATCAGAAAACATAGCAAGAGGAACGTCATGGAATTTAACCCACACCGGGATATTGGTCAAATCCTCTTTAAGTAAATTGGTGTTCACTGTCCATGGTTTAAGAATAATAGGTACATTATTAATCAACCAAGGACCGTTTTCAATAACGTCATCAACACCTTTTTTCGAATTAAACTTAAAAAAGAAGAACCCCTTTGCATTCATCATTACCTTGTGTATACCAAACTTAGCCCACACATTACGTACAAAGTAATCAACAATAGGAAAAGCAAGGCGTTTACCAAGGAAATACCCATACAAAGTATTCTCAAACCTAGTGTTTACCTCTTCAACCACTTTCATCGGGACAGAAAGATCCACACCATTAGCTTTCTTACTACATTCCAACCTACGAAAGTTAGACATGTGTTTCATTGGTTCAGTAGAAGTAACACCAGCATACGATGAAGCAGGCTGTTTCAAAGCATGCACACCATCCTTCTCAATACCAATAGCCCCATTTGCATTAACATTAGAAGCCATAGGACCACTTGTATCTTGAGGAGGTTTCGAATAACCGATAGAAGAAAGCATCTCCTCAAGCTCCTTCTGAGACTGCGGCACCTTAAGATGCTCAAACGAATAAGCCCCAGTAGAAGTAGTAGCATCCACTGTCCCAGTTGGTTTTAATGGTTGCCCATTCTCACCCACAAGAACAAGTTTTCCCTCTAAGATTTGTTTTTCAATAGCACGAATTTTCAGTAAAGTATCGTGACCCTCAGGCATGTCATGACTAGATGCGTCACGACTAGGGCTTGAATCAAGTGAAACCGGCTCCACTTGTCCATCCGAACTTATCCCAGGCCGTGGCATACCACCAATCTCCTCTCCCAAATTCGACATCACAACAATCAGAAACCTTAAAACAAGAAGAAAATAATGTCTGGTCTTCAAACAAAACAATTAAAACCCTAGTTTAACAACTAGGGTTTATAAGCATAGGCGCGCAATAGTGATTACATGATATGGTGAAGAGATCAGGTCGGTAGAATGATTTGTAATGACAACCAATCCGATAATGATCAAACCCTAGCTAGCGATCAGAGAAAACCCAAACAAAAGGTTTCGGTGATCGCCCAAGATAACCAGCTTTTATGAAACCCTAAGAAAAAAACGATACAAAGAACCCTAAAAATCAGTTGAATCGCAATAAACTGTAACAATCAATCAACAAGTGGTATCAAGAGCTTTGGTTCGAAAGTTTTTCTGGTTTACTAGGATCGATCTTGAAGGTTTCTTTCTTTTTTGCTGTTCGGTTCCTGGTAGGAGCAGAAGGGTGTGTTTCTGTTTGGGCTACCAGGTAATCGACAACCAACGTTTGGTTTTTCAGGTTACCTGAAGAAGAAGACAATCGGTTTTTTTTTTCTCAGGTTCGTTGTACAAAGAAAGAAGAAGAAGGTAAAGAAGAAAGAAGAACAATTTGTTTTTTTTTTAAAAAAGACAAAAGACATCAAGTTGTTTTTTTTCTCTGGTTCGATGTCAAACCTAGTTATAGAACTAGCCATTCTTCTTTTACCTTGCTAAAAACCTTGTCAAGTTGTTTCTTAACCAACTTTACCGACAAGCCTCACAAGCCGTGTGCAATATTCTCCCTTGTTGCTATAAACCCTTCTTGCAAATCGAATTTATTAAAATAACTCTAAACCCTCGATTTCGAACAAGCAAACCCGATCGTAAACTTGAAACCCAAGCTAACCACGATCGAAACTTGAACCACAAAAATAGCCCGCAACAAGAAACCCTTCGCTTTAAATCGACTTTTAGAAAACCCACAATAGACGATAAAACGAAGTCGAACTTATAATTATTACAAATTCGAACCTTTGGACAATAAATATGAATTTCTTATTACCTTTGTAGTATCATGTACGTGATCTAATATTTAAACAAATAACCTTACCACCTACTGGTCACCTTTGCTTACCACGTGAAGAGTTTTAAAAAATTAAAACTGCTAAGCTTCGTCTTGTTCACGTCACAACCTGTTACTACAAGAAAACGATTCGAAACCCAAAACTGTTTTCTTTGCTCTAACCTCGAAACCAACTCGGCACCTTGAACTAGCACTCGAACTTCGATGACCACAATAACCGCGGCTCTTGATACCACTTGTTGGACAAAACCGCCAACAACCCGAAGCTCGATCACGGAACGCTAGATCGCGAGTTGTATTGAGCACATGTAGCAAACACGAGAGACACGATATACTACAAAGAAACGACAAGAATATTGCACACGTTATACCCTCGTACCAAACCTTTATTATAAACCCTAATAAAGCTATTACAACGAGGAAGAAGAATGAATAAAACTAGCATCCCCCCTCATCCCTATTTAGAGAGATGAGGGGGTAGAAACCTTTCCTAATTCAAATAGGAAACATCCTTGGCTTGCACTCCAAGCTACCTAATCCTAGTTTATGTCTAACACCTAATCTTATTACAAAGTACACTTAAGTCCCTAATCTATATTTAAGTTTACTACTAATATATAACAATTTCCACCTTAGGAGTAATACTTAAACATAACCGATACTCAGCACCTTTTCCTTGTACTGGAACCTCGGACCGGGGACCACCTTGTCGACCAGGCATTGTACTTCAGTAATTTTCCAAGATTAGCTTCTTTAGACTCCTTCACTTTCTTCTTTTCAGCAGCATTACCCTCTGCACCCTTTTGACCAGGTACTCCGGTTACCATAATGTCTGCCCCCACCTTTATACCAAGGTGTACCTTTTCCTGCTCCTTTACCAAGCAGTCCGTGTTTGTATTTTCTTCAAGTTGCTTTTCTTCCAACTTTCTTTGAGCCACTGCAGCATCATCGTTACTATCCTGAACATCCTCAGCTTCACGATTTTCCTGAGCTCCCTGCAGTTCCACCTCAAACCAAACACGTTCATTAACCTGTACTCCATGGACTCCTGTTTTAACACCAGGACCAAGTTGTTTGAACCCAACTTGCTTGTGACCAAGTTGTTTGAACCCAACTTGTTTTTGACCAAGCTGTTTGAATCCAATTTGTTTTGAACCTCCATGCTTTTGTACACCAAAAGTCTTCACTTTTGCTTCAAGAGTATACACACAGTTCTTTCCCCTGATCCCGGTCATCATAACCCGACAACCTTTGATCACCTTGACTTTACCCAACTGCATCTTCACAGTATAACCCTCTTTTTCAAGAGTACCCAATGAAATCAAGCTCCTTCTTAACCCTGGAACATACCTGACATCTTCCAGTATAAAGCTTGAACCATCATGCAACTGTATCTTCACTTTTCCTGTCCCTCTGATAGTGCATGTCCTGTTATCACCTAACCGAACCGAACCACCATCAATATCCTTGAATTCATACAAGAAATCCCTCCTAGGTGTCATATGATAAGACCCACCTGAATCCATTACCAATTCAGCCATCTCATCATTACCGACTACCACCAAGGCTTCTCCAAAGTAGGCATTACCCTCGTCATCAGAAGAATCAGAATCCTGATCATGCTTACCCTTCTTGACGAATCCACTTGACTTCTTCATTGGACAGTCTCTCTTCAGATGACCCTCTGAATGACATATGAAGCACTTGAGTTTACCAGTTCCACCTCTTGACTTAAACCGCGAATTTCCACCAGAATGAGCTTTCCTTGAATGATCTGACCCTCCCCTTACATATAACCCGTCACCAGTTTCTTCCTTTGTGCCTTCAGTTCTTCTCTTCAACTCTCTTGAATTCAGAGTCGCAAGAACATCTTCCATTGTCAAGGATTCCCTCCCATACAACAACGTCTCCACAAAGTTTTCGTAAGACGATGGCAACGACGTAAGTAACATTAGTGCCTGATCCTCATCCTCAATCTCGATATCAATATTCGCCAAATCAAGTATCAACTTATTAAACTCATCTATATGATCACCCAGTTTCGTACCTGGACTCATATAGTACGTGTACAGCTTCTTCTTCAAATACAGTCTGTTTGCTAAGGACTTAGTCATATACAGACTAGTCAACTTCGTCCAAATTCCTGCAGCAGTTGTTTCCTTGGTAACTTCCCGTAAAACCCGGTCTCCCAAGCATAAAATCAAGGTACTGTATGCCTTCTTCATCAAAGCAGCCTTTTCACCTACTTCCATGTCCTCGGGTAATGTCTCTAATGCAGCATCACATCCCAGCTGTACCATTAAAGCACGCGTCTTTATTTGCCATAACCCGAAGTCATTCTTCCCATCAAATTTTTCGATGTCAAACCTAGTTATAGAACTAGCCATTCTTCTTTTACCTTGCTAAAAACCTTGTCAAGTTGTTTCTTAACCAACTTTACTGACAAGCCTCACAAGCCGTGTGCAATATTCTCCCTTGTTGCTATAAACCCTTCTTGCAAATCGAATTTATTAAAATAACTCTAAACCCTCGATTTCGAACAAGCAAACCCGATCGTAAACTTGAAACCCAAGCTAACCACGATCGAAACTTGAACCACAAAAATAGCCCGCAACAAGAAACCCTTCGCTTTAAATCGACTTTTAGAAAACCCACAATAGACGATAAAACGAAGTCGAACTTATAATTATTACAAATTCGAACCTTTGGACAATAAATATGAATTTCTTATTACCTTTGTAGTATCATGTACGTGATCTAATATTTAAACAAATAACCTTACCACCTACTGGTCACCTTTGCTTACCACGTGAAGAGTTTTAAAAAATTAAAACTGCTAAGCTTCGTCTTGTTCACGTCACAACCTGTTACTACAAGAAAACGATTCGAAACCCAAAACTGTTTTCTTTGCTCTAACCTCGAAACCAACTCGGCACCTTGAACTAGCACTCGAACTTCGATGACCACAATAACCGCGGCTCTTGATACCACTTGTTGGACAAAACCGCCAACAACCCGAAGCTCGATCACGGAACGCTAGATCGCGAGTTGTATTGAGCACATGTAGCAAACACGAGAGACACGATATACTACAAAGAAACGACAAGAATATTGCACACGTTATACCCTCGTACCAAACCTTTATTATAAACCCTAATAAAGCTATTACAACGAGGAAGAAGAATGAATAAAACTAGCATCCCCCCTCATCCCTATTTATAGAGATGAGGGGGTAGAAACCTTTCCTAATTCAAATAGGAAACATCCTTGGCTTGCACTCCAAGCTACCTAATCCTAGTTTATGTCTAACACCTAATCTTATTACAAAGTACACTTAAGTCCCTAATCTATATTTAAGTTTACTACTAATATATAACAGATTAGAAACAAGAGAACATGATTAATAGAACAGATTGTAATCGATTTTTAGGGATAGAAGGGTTTCGCAAAAGGCACCAGAGGAGATCGGTTTTAGGGATAGTTTCCGGAATTTTTTTTTTTTCACAATTAAAAAAATTACACAACTAAATTCTTCACATGGTAAAAGCAGTTTTGCAATGTGGGTCCAACGGGAACTCAGTCATTTTTAGCCCAATATCAGTGATCAGACTCCCTGTGTTCAATGCTCCCAATATCCATAGTTGATACATGTAGTTAAGAAGGTTAAGTTTAGGTGGTGGGTCCATGAACTCGAAATGAAGTAAATTTTCGATCTTTAAATGACTTCAGAATCAAAAGTACGTTTGATGGGGTTGTCGAAGAATTTATTTTTTGTATGCGTTTTCGGTAAAAAGACGGTACAGGTAGCTGGCCTAATAGAAAACAAACTACAAGACCTAATTTTGGCTAAGTTAGTGTAATCTGACTACAACTTTCAACAAAATTCATTATGCGGATACACCATGGTCTTGCACTAAGATGTCAAGGGTCAGTTCTATTAAATTTGTTCATAAAAATAGCTTAACCACGGACGGCTAAAGAAACACCCATAATATCCAAGTACATGTTTGACAGATGACTTACAAAAAAACAAATAAAATAACAAATGAAGCGTCTTGCAGTAATAAGACAAACATATAGAGCCATGAAAGGATACAAGATTAAAGAATGCCCGGCCAAAGGTTATACCAACTCTTTTGCTTAGTTTTCATCCAATGATGTAACCAACAAACTTTGCCCCAACTTCTCAATTTTGGGTCCAAACATGAAACTTTAACTTTTTATGAAATTGAATCATACTCTCCTCGAAACACTTATTGCTTCCAATCAAAAGTTAATTTTATGAAAGGGCTTGTGTCCCAATGGTACCCCTAGTTGTGTGAGAAACTCACCAACCAAATGGTTGCGGGTTGTAGGCTTGCTTAGGATATGTGAGATTGATTTGTTGTAAATATATTGTGAGTGGTTGCCGTTCAAAAAATACGAACATGTGTTGATTTGCTAGGAACAAAAGTGCCATTTTCTCAAAGTCATGACTAATTCTTCCCTTTCTTGATTGTGCATTGCATTAGCGTTTCTGTTCTTTACCTTATTTTGTAGAGGCTCGAGAGTTTTTTTGGGTAAATATAGTGTTTTTCTTTTTTTTTTCTTTTTTTTTTTTTTTTTTTTTTTTTTTTTTTTGTGTATAAAATACAAACATGTGTCTTGTTAAAATGATGACCTTTGCAACCTGTAATATTGATGAATTTTGGTTGTTTTGTAATCTATGATATTGACATTTTCTTAAGAAGTATCATTTTCTTAATATTCTATGTCTTTATTTTAATAAGATTTGTTTCATCCAGAAGAACAAAAAGCGTACAATGACAAAAATGGGACGAATGAAAATGTATGTTGGTGTTTCATGCTAATAACTGTAATATAACTGATAAGAGCATAGATTCCCATTCGCAAAGGTACATAAGGTTTGATTGAAATTAGGAGTTTTGGATTAATTTCTATACAGTTAGGATGCTTTGAAGTTAGATGCCTCATTTGGGCTTCGGGGAATAACTGAAGTAGTGTTGTTTCTTGAAGTTACCCTCTCTGCATGATGAAAAAACGCAGAGACTAGGAAATGTCAAAGTAACTATGTTACTTGATCTTTCTGAAACCTTAATTATGTTTGTTATGAAATGCATAACACAGGGTTTTCTTGCTCTTTTCACTGGTGACAGCGGAGAAATACGAGCTAAAGTGAGGAAACAGATCGATAAAAAGGTTGCAGAGTGGCAAGAGGAAGGAAAGGCAGAGGTTGTTCCAGGTGTTCTGTTCATAGATGAAGTCCACAAAATGACATGGCACCAATAATGGTCGCCACTAACCGAGGAATCACAACTATTCAAGGCACAAACTACAAACTCCCCGATGGGATTCCAATCAATTTCCTTGATCGCTTTCTCATCATCTCCACACAACCGTATACTGAAGATGACATTTGCAAGATTCTTGATATAAGGTGTCAAGAGGAAGATATTGACATATCTGATGATGCAAAGGTTTTGTTTTCAAAGATTGAGGTTGAAACATCTCTGAGATACTATGCTAGCTCATACGCTTGAGTCTTATGTAGTTAATGTTTAGTTTATGATATATAAAATACAATAAAACATAAAGACATCAAGAGTACACAGCGGAAGACTTAAGATCATAACAAATAAATTAATTAACTGAAAGTATGCGTAACGTACCTCTTGCGAATATCAAATCCCTCGAGCAAAGCAAACCAACCCTCGAGCAAAGCAAACCAAAGAAGTACTTATTGGTGTAAGAATAATGTTTTACAACCACGTTCTTGTACACACGAATTAACCAAACGAATCAAGCGATTGCTAGATCTAACACAAGTCCTCGTTTAAGAAAAATGAAACCAAACTCCCTTACTTTGGGGTGTTCGGCCGAATCTAGGACTAGAGAGAGGAGAGGAGAGATCTAGGGTTAATTCAATGCACAAGTGTATGAAACCTTAGAACCTACCCCTCCTTATATACTAATAGGTAAAACTTAGAGGACAAGTTAGGGGAACTAGGCCTTGGAGAGACCCCATGGCCGACCACCATGAAAGCCCAAAGCCCAATCCTTAACTTTTCCAAGTTTCCAATTCTAGTCCTTCTCTTTTCCATTTAACGGTCGTTAGTCATTTTTCCGTTAAATACTTAACGATCGTTAACCGGACTTAATGTGTAATAATTAATCGTAAACATAAACATTAATTATTAACTTTAATTCTCATTCGCTAATGTGTGCAATCCCGTGGTCACGAGTTCGAATCCGGACATTCACATGTTTGTAAATATATACATTTCCAACAGCTCCCACTTGGATATGTTTACAAAACGTGAAATGACATTGGTTAGCGTCTAGCAACACGCCAATGCCCCCGGTACAACTCGTGTATGGTTTTCTGGAGAAAAACCAAGTTTGATGATTCATCATCATATTCATCCTTTTGTTTCTAATACCATGTTAATAAGAATATGGATCTTACTCATTTCTTAATTAACTATTCTGTTTCTCGCTTTATGATTTATTAAGATTACCAATTCTTCTAAACAGAAGACCTTGGGTATGGCCATACAAACATCTTAACAATCCTACGAGGGGCCCAGTAGTATTATACTTCAAAATGAATTTGAAGGAAACAAATCCCATTTTGACTACAAGCAGGATTCATAAATTTTGCAACACTTCTGAAAACAACCCTTATAACTACCAGTTACGTGTAGCGTTAGATTCCTTCACAAAAATGCACTACATCCATGACATATCTCTTGTATCTCAAGTCAGAGGATAAATATCCATGATATACTTAATGACAAAGATCCATAAAGTATCATCATGTGGGTGGGATAAGTCCTATACTCAATCCATTGAATATTATCTGAAATTAGTCATGCTACGCATCAATATACATTCAAGTATATTCTAACTAATACTCAGATTTGTCTTAATTCAATATCATTCCCATGTTATTGATCGACAACGGACTATTTAGAATAACTTAAGTTATTCAAGGATTTAAACATGCAAATACAGGACACAATATTATAAATGAAATTAAACGTATACCGTACTTTAATTCATTATAAATAATAATTGTTTAACATCCTTTATCCAAATACTAAATAGATCAATGCATGATAATTCTCAGTTAATGAATTTTTCCACAAGTCATGCAACTCATACTTGTTGACAAGGCATAATTTCAACTAACTTTGATCTACAAGAATTTTGAGAATACTTATTTCAAAAATTCAATAATTGAATTTCTTGTATATGTTTACACATATCTTGATATTGTCATATCATTCCGTAAGGTGCGTGATAACCTGAACCACCTTTATATGACAATCATCTTTCAAAACTTTTAAAGTTTTAAAGTATTCTTCATTCTTTAATGTATAATGCAACTATGCTCTTAGTTGAGCATAACTAGTCAACATGGTCATCATCAAGGATACCATGACTAGAATTGAGTGTCATCTCAATTATACCAGCATCATTGTGTACAACAATATGCTCTTTAAACATCCGTAAACTTCGAACAGTTATAGTGTAATGTTGGTGCCTAACAAACTCAAGTTTGTTGGCAATGACAATTATGAAATAATTGCCATATTTTCATCCATAGAATCTAGGAGCATCTCCAGACTGCGGAATGTGATTCTAAATCCAAACATATTCCTTTTAAAATATTTATTACACTAATAACTTTCAATGTTGTCAAATCATCTTGTAATCAAGCATGACATAACAATCTTACAACATGATATACATGATGAATCTTTAAGTTAGACTTTAAGATCTCATTATATATCCATCATGTTCTATTAGACTCATTTATTTACCGCATATGTTTATAGTAATAAACATATATTCCAAGGTTGTATGTCTTATTTCCAAATCTTACAAACAAAGTTTCATTCCCAATTAAAACTTAATTTAGATGGAATGTAGTTGCCCATACAACATATAAGATTTAAGAAAATAATACTCCCACTAGCTTTCAGGAATACTTATAAGCTATCTTATTTTAATTTATTAAATCAAACATTGATTTAATATTAAACATAAGAATCATTTCATAGATGCATGCATATATCCATTCATGAATTCTTGCAGTCTGTACATATTCAAAGATTATTTGAATTCATAAAAACTCCTTTGCATTATTTATCGTCCTCACAAAAGTAATTCCAGAACAAAGAGTTTTTATATTCATTGTCAAAATTTCATATCAATGAAACTAAGTATGACAATTATAATCTTTATACTTCTATTTAATGTATCTAGGAAAGAATATTCAATCATAGTTAATTACTTAATTATGATTAATATTATTATCACTAGACATGCATTAAATATGTGTACAATATTGTCCATATGATTTCTACACAAAAATTTAAACCACTAGGGTTTCCATCCTTTGAAGAAACTCATATTCATTATTAAGATAAACCAAGTATCTAAAGTTGATTATCTTTATGGACAGCATCTCAACATTCATAGTATGGTTGATTTACCACAATTCAACATTTGGTAAATTTATCATTATGATTAACAGGCTTACCATGATCCTGTAACTCATATTCATCAGCATATTAAATATCTGAGATATCCTTATGGATCTATGAATGACAATTCCATCATATTAAGGTCTATCATTTTCATGTTTAGCCTCATCATGATATTTGCTAGTGCATTTCAGAAGATTATGTATTTTGTAATTCAATCTTTTAAGATCTAAACAAAACTCCCACTTGCCTTTAACAATTTAAAGATTACCTTTAAATAGTTTATCAAGTAGAGCAACAATACTTGTTCTCTTTTGGGATATTACAAAAAACATTGACAGTTCCTAACATTAGTTTGTTACAACTCACTCTATAAGTAGTTTAACAAATTTAGAACTTCATTTATAAGACTTAATGTGATTCATCACATTCCATAAAAATGGTGTCTTATTAATCTTCTAGGTTGGAGTCTTATTGAGTATATTCAATCTATACTCAATCTACTAACCTTGATAACTTTTGGAAGAAACTGTAGTTATCTTGAATCAAACATGCCAATAGATTTTGATTCTTCTAACTGAACATACCATAAAACTATGGTATTTCCTTAGAATTAATATTGTAAGATTAATCTAACAATATTTAAGATAACCATCTACTCTTTGGTTTATCCTATTTACCAACAAAGTAAAACTTAATGGTACAATAGAATTACCAAATTAATTGCATGCATTATAACACAAGTATTCTTGACCAAGTCAAAAGACATACCAGTTATAATCCCACTATACGTTATTAGTCATTGATCAACTCATTGACTTCATGCAAATGTCTTAAAACATAGCAAGTTAACGTCTTACTTTATATTGTAAGTCTTTAAAAGACTTTATGTTTGTGACTTTACAAAATCATAAACATTTATAATTAAAGTAATTATGAACACCACCTCAGGTTTCAATTAATATTTCAAGTTAATAATTACTACATATATTTAAGTCATTCAACGAATACTCAAATTCAAAGTAGTATTAGATTACTTCATTTAATTATGTTATTCCATGAAATGTTCCATGTAAGAAACTGCAGAATCATCCATGCTCGTTCTCACGACGCATGGATATTTTACCTTGGGCTACAATCTAGTTCACGTTCTCACGTAACATAAATTGTAACTACAAGTGTTTCTTAAATATTGAATGACATAAATATTTAAAATAAAGTAGTCTTTGTTATCATCTTGACACATGTTCTTAATAGGGCAATCATACATATTTAAATGTATACTTCCTATTAGAACGTTATTCTCTTACTTTACAGTCAAGAGAATCCTTTTAAATCATATTAATATGTGTTGTACCTTGCACACAATAAGATTTCTCCCACTTGTGCATGGAACAACATCATGTAGCAGATAAACAACACGATACACGTTCGTTTATTTGATTAATATGATTTGTGTCATAGATATAACAAGTAGATGTAGGACTATATTGTTTAGTAAGGAAACGCACATGACAATCCTTAAAAAACATAAGTGCCTAGAATTGGAAAGTAATTATCTTTGAAGATAATCTGGGTTACTACACAGGAAATAAGGCTTGTAGCTCTGACTGAATTAGAAATCATTAAAACAACTTCTTATTCAGTAATGCAACACAAATGCTCCCACTGAATCTGACAACATTGTAAGTGTTGCATAACCAGTGAAAACAACTTGCTTGCTTTTTACTTTCCTACACCTTTAAAGAACCATACGTAATCATTACTAAGGTACTAAAAGGTGTATTCTACTCTTTGAATGATGGGTTATCCATCAATGTTATTAACTTGAAAAATTGGGTATGCAATTTCTTCCTTAACAGGTCTACCATCCTCATACTGGTATGTAGCACCTTTAAAGGTTAAAGTAAACCAACTAGATAAATTAAGCTAGTTTTCCTTTTACCAATTTTCGCGGTAATTAGTCTAGCTTCTAATTTAGTAACTCATATACATGTTTTCCAGTTAACCAACATTCATGTTTGTTACAAAAGGATTCATTCACCTAATGAAGGTAATGAAATCTTTATGGAAAATATGACGTGCAATTCATTGCTATGAGTTACATTAGAATTTAGACAATTCAAAACGTTCCTATTATACCTTTCTCATTCATGAAAAGGAATAGGATTGAGTCTAATGCTTCTCCCATGGAAAAGAGACTTCGTTTGTCTTTTCGGTAAATTATTCTCGATCAAACATTTGTTTGAAAGCAGAATGGAACAATTTATTGATCAAAGACTAAACTTCGTTTACGGTTAAATGTTGCAATTATACATTCAAAAGAATTACAAAATTCAATTTTAGTATTTTCGATAATTAACCTTTTCAAGAAAATTAAACACCCATGGTTCATAAACATATAACCATTTAATTTTCACTGAAAACTAGGATCCAAATTGTCATAATCTCATCACGTCAGTTGATCTGCTAGTAATGAACCTTATACAAAGTGGTAGAGCTTGTGCTCAATTGCCAATTTCAATTGCAATTCCTAGATTTATGGGATTTACATATAGCCAATTTCAATTGCCATGTAAACATGTTTTATCCCATCTTATGCCTTGAGTTGCCAGTTCTCACTACAAAACTCAATTAAGTTGTCCAACTTAAGAAACTGCAAAATCGTCCATGCCCGTTCTCACGACACGTGGACATTTTACCCTTTGATTACTATCTAAGTCACGATCTCACGCAAATAGAAAGTAATCTTAGGTGTTTCCGTTTCGTTGGATGGCATATAACTTAAATTAAAGGGTAATAGTTTTGATGTTAAATCAAATATGTACAAAGATGTCATGCATTCATCTTTGTAACATAGGTTTTATTAAAACATTTATATCTTGTTTTAATGTTTAAGTTTTTCATCATCAAACTTTAATTGAGGTATTGGTTTCACCAATCAAGGAATTTAGTGTTAATTATCATCCATTATACCGTACTTTTGCATAAGTGTAAACACTTAGTGTTTCGGATAATTACCACCGAAGTGGCGCATGGAATCAACACTAATTCGCCCTTAAGATGAGCTTGCACATATAATGGCTTACTAAGTAGCTCCATTCGAACTTACAGAGGGCAGAGGACCAGGTACGCGCTAAAGCACAACCTTAGACATCCTTTCAGTGTGACTGTGCGCACTTCTTTAAACCCCTTTTATTAGTTCATTCTCATGGGTGAGCCGTTCAGTCATTTGTACCAAAGTCATCAATCAATTAAACGATTATGATTACTATTCTTAAAAATACATGTTTCACCATTGTTTAGATCAGTTTATTTTTCTTGTAAAAATACCCTTGTTACAAAACACAAACAAGCAAGTATTTAAAAAAAAATAAACAAATAAACAATAAATGCATAACAAATAAAGTCATGCATATCAATTAGCCACATGCAAACGGTTTTGATAAATCTTATTAATAACCAATTTTATAACTGTCAATATGCATATATTTAATTAAGACTTCCTCCCGTTTTCATCTATGTACAAGGTGAACCACATGCATCGATTCATCGATTGCGTAAGTCAAAACTAAATATATACCACATAGCACATAATTGATTAAATAATAATTATTGAGGTCTTCCCCAATTTAAGATCTATCATAATTTAATGTATATCACTTAAAACATGAAAGACATACAATAAAAGCAGATCCATGATAAAACATGCATGTAATTATCATGGACATAAAATTACACTTAACAATTAATGCAATTAAATCAAAGTTACGCATATACACATAAAGTTGCATGCATCTTAGGGTTTCTAATCCAATTAAAACATTAGTTTACAAAACCCTAATTAGGGCACCAAAAAAACGCCCCCCCTCAAAATTAGGGTTTAGGTTTTGCAAACCCTAGATCTAAGCATACAAATAATAACAAATTCATGTTTATTTTAATTATGTGTTTCAGTAATTAATTACTTGTTATACAAGGCTCTGATACCACTGTTTAGTTTATGATATATAAAATACAATAAAACATAAAGACATCAAGAGTACACAGCGGAAGACTTAAGATCATAACAAATAAATTAATTAACTGAAAGTATGCGTAACGTACCTCTTGCGAATATCAAATCCCTCGAGCAAAGCAAACCAACCCTCGAGCAAAGCAAACCAAAGAAGTACTTATTGGTGTAAGAATAATGTCTTACAACCACGTTCTTGTACACACGAATTAACCAAACGAATCAAGCGATTGCTAGATCTAACACAAGTCCTCGTTTAAGAAAAACGAAACCAAACTCCCTTACTTTGGGGTGTTCGGCCGAATCTAGGACTAGAGAGAGGAGAGGAGAGATCTAGGGTTAATTCAATGCACAAGTGTATGAAACCCTAGAACCTACCCCTCCTTATATACTAGTAGGTAAAACTTAGAGGACAAGTTAGGGGAACTAGGCCTTGGAGAGACCCCATGGCCGGCCACCATGAAAGCCCAAAGCCCAATCCTTAACTTTTCCAAGTTTCCAATTCTAGTCCTTCTCTTTTCCATTTAACGGTCGTTAGTCATTTTTCCGTTAAATACTTAACGATCGTTAACCGGACTTAATGTGTAATAATTAATCGTAAACATAAACATTAATTATTAACTTTAATTCTCATTCGCTAATGTGTGCAATCCCGTGGTCACGAGTTCGAATTCGCAGGTATAAATTATGAAATGAATGTTCCTATTTTTCATGTTGTAAAGTTACAACTGTGTTGATTATAAATGTTCCTATTTATCATGGTATATATGACTTTTTTCGTTAACTTGGTATGACACCTTCAACACATGTGACTTAAAATCTATAATTTACACTGACTTGAAATCTAAAAGGATAAAAAGGCCCATTTTCTCTAAGTCATGACTAATGCTTCTCTTTCTTGATTGCGCGTTGCATTAGGGTGTTTCTGTTCTTTAACCTGTTTTGTCGCTAAAGTGATGACTTGTGCAACCTGTTATATACTTATATTGATGATATTTGGTTATTTTGTAACCACGAATATTGATATTTTCTTAATAATTACTCTGTATCGTTTTCTTGAAAATCCTTGTCTTGGTTTTAATAAGATTTGTTTGACACATAAGTGCAAAAAACGTACAATGACGAAAATGGGACAAATGAAAATGTATGTTGGTGTATCATGCTAATAACTGTAATATAACTGATAAGTGCTTAGACGCCCATTCGCAAAGTTACAAAATATATGTTTGATTGAAATTAGGAATGTTGGATAAATTTCTTTACAGTTAGATGTTTTGAAGTTAGATGCCTCATTTGGGCTTCCGGGAATATGCATTAGGTGGAACTTTTGAAGTTAGATGCCTCATTTTGGCTGTCTTGTAAACACAATCATCTGTTAGCTAGTGTTAACAGGTTCCGAAAGCAGTCACTAGTACAGATGGCTATTTCGACCCATTATACTTATGAGAAGTGAATAAAAAAGAAACTTGGAGAAAAAAAGGTGCTCGGTACATAGAACCTCCCAAATCAAATAATTATAATGATTTCATATTTATTGAGCTTTTGTACTCATGATTAACGTACTGACCACTTATTAATGGAGAGTACCAAAAAAAGTTATATATACATTTTTTCTTTATTTTACAGAGATGCAATCTCACTACATCGACCCGTATAAAATGGTTCAGTTGAGGTTATGTTAAAAAGATATAAACATAGCTTAAAAACAGGTCCAACATGTCGGTTCTGGTCTTTCAATGCTTAAAAGTCAGGTCCTACATGTTGATTAGGGCTATGTAAAAAAGATATAAACATTAAATATTGCTTAAAACGGGTCAGTTCGGGTAATTCATTAATAAGGTAAATATGCAGATTAGTCATTTGTAAAACTTGATGAAAAAACGAACCACTAAACCCATTTACAAAACTCTGGAGAAAAAAAAGAAAAAGCCGAATCCCCTACAACTTTAAAAATTCGACATCATGCAATCTCTAATCTCTTGTTTCTTACTCTAATTCGTTTCAGTTATGTGATTACATTCGTGTTTTACGTAATTGTTCCTGATTTTAGTAATCGATTGGAGTTAGGGTTTTGTTCTTGTCGGTTTTTACTTTTTTAGGGTTTCGATTTATGTGCTTCATGGCTGATTTTGGTTAGTATATTTGCGCATCAATTCATGCCTTAGTCTCACTAAGGCCTTCGTTGTGGAAGATTGACGTGGAATTCCTGATTTCTTTGTTTAACGTTTTTTTAGGGTTTCGTTTGGTCGTATTGGTTTTTTTTTCTGGTTTTGTCTTAGTTTGCTGCTGCTATTTGATTGTATTATGGATAAGAGTGGTATGGTTAACGTGGATTTGGATAATTTGGGAGAGTCGTATGCTGAACCTTCACGTTCAGTTGATATTAACAATATTAACGATTCAAGTGTCTTTGAGCAGACTCAATCGTTGGATTCGTTGTCGTATGTGACTATGAGGAAACACAAGAAATCTAGTAGGAATGTTGTTGAGGATTCACATGTCTCAGGTGTGGAGTCATCTCTTAAGAGTAAGCATGATCTTATTGCAACTTTATTTGGCGTATCTCTTAAAACACTAGGGGATCTTGATGCTTTCACTAATGGTTTGGATGCTGGTATAAATACGGTGTGGGATGAATTGGATATTGATGTTCATAAGATGGCTAAGGATGCTGTCTTGGGTTTGTGGGAGGCTTTCAGGGCTGAACATAAGGCTAAATCTAATAACTCTATACCTGCTTTTGAGTCTCCTATTGTCCAATCTATGGACATTAATACTAATGCTACATACTATGCTAGAGCTACAGGTTTAAGGGATGATCAGCCTAGAGGTGATACTATTTTTCGTCCCTTGGTTGCCGAACCTGTATTTGAAGGTGTTAACATCTCTATTCCCCGCAAAGTGGTTGAAAAAGTTAGTTCTCGTTTAGAACATACTTTATATGGCTATTTTATGGGAAAGAGGATGGCGTTTCCAGTTGTTGAATACTATGCTAGGAATAACTGGGCAAAACATGGCCTAAAAAGGATTATGATGAATTCCAAAGGCTTCTTTTTCTTCAAATTTGATACATTGGCTGGTGTGGAAGCTGTTTTGGAAGGTGGTCCTTGGATGATACGCAACTCTCCAATTATTCTCAAGAAATGGTCTATGGATACTTGTTTGCGTAAAGAAGAATTGAATAGCATTCCGGTATGGGTTAAACTGCATGATGTTCCTCTTCAAGTTTTTGAAGAGGATGGTATTAGTTTGATTGCTACTTTTCTTGGTAAACCTGTTATGCTTGATTCGTACACGACCTCTATGTGTAAGGAATCGTGGGGTAGAAGTAGTTTTGCTAGATGTCTTGTTGAGGTCAATTCTGATGTTGATCTCGTGGAGGTTGTTACTATTGGTTTTCCTTCACTTTCAGGGGAGGGTTTTACTAAAGAGACTATCCGTGTGTGAATATGAATGGAGGCCACCCAGATGTGGTATATGCAAAATATTTGGTCATATTCATGATCAATGTCCAAAAAAGGTGGTGAGTTCTCCTGTTTTATCCAATTCACATGTTGTAACTCCTACTGTGGTTCTGAACAATGATGGATTCCAAAAGGTGGGTAAGAAAAAGAGATCGAAGAAGGGTAAAGCCAAGTCTACGAATGGTAATCAGTTTGTTGGTCCATCTGTTACTCAGAATGTCAGATATGCGCCGAAGGCGGCACCTAGTGAATCTACTAAGGGAGCAAATACTATGGGTAATGCACCCACATTGTCGTCTATGTTGAAGTCTACTCGCTCTACCTCTCAGGATGGTAATATTACTACATCTAATTCGTATGCTGCTTTGGTGAACGATGAAGATGAAGATGAAGAACATGGTACACATGTAAATAAAGAATCGGCTAACCCAATTACAGGTGAAAGTTCATCTTTCACGGTAGCTGCTGGTTAGCTAGGTTGCTTTGTTTCTTGGTTAAGTTCTTATGGCTTGTCATAAGTTCTAGTTTTTTGTTATTTTAAGCAGCTTAGTTGTCTACCTTGTTATGTATGCTTTATCGCCTATGTAACGGGCTGAGATATGGGACTTCACCCATATCCTTTGTACTTAACTGTTTTTTGGAGTAATACATTTACCGGGTCGTTTTGACCTTTTACCCAAAAAAAAAAAAAAACTTGATGAAAAAAACTTTCAGAGAATACCCAAGCACTACATGTTGATTAGGGCTATGAAAAAAACGAGATGATGGGTCACGATCACCCTAAAACATGCGAGTAAGAAAATAATATTAGAAGTCGAAAATAAACATTTATGTGATGATTATGCACTAAATGCAACTATATGTTTCTGTTTTGTAAGATATAGACAGGATTACCGCCTATGTAACGGGATGAGATGTGGGAGTCACCTACATCCGTTGTACTTAAATGTTTTATGGAGTAATACATTTACCGGGGGACTTTACCCAAATTAAGATATAGACAGGATTATACTAATCACTGTTTGGTTTCAACCTTAAACACAAACATACATAATAACTCTCATTTCATACTAACACATCTTGTGTTATGTAACTCAGCTTGAGTAAATGCCTCGTAACATCCTTTCCTTTCTACTGCTTAAGCCCTTTTTATAGACACTTAATTACACAGCTTACACTAGTACCCCTACACTATATTCAGTTTCCAGACTAACCCCTTAATTTCGCCTATTGTCAATCAAATACATACAGATAAAGGATCAATAACATCCATATAGATTATAAAGAGGTGTTTGGGACTGCATTTCAAAAGAGGTTACGTGTTATCCAAGAAGCATGTCTTTTCAAAAGAGGTGTTTGGGACTACTAATAAACTCAAAGGCTATTGTTTGCAAAACTAGTGGTAGTTGTAGTACCAATTATAAACAGTTATTAGCAGTAGCTGTTCGTTTTTCAAAGCGTTTGGTAACATAATAGCTACTGTAAGTATACAGCATAACAGTTTCTAAGTGTGGTTTAATTTCCATCAGTCCATTTTGTGGTATTGAATTCGACTTAAGTTCTACTTGGTGTTCGATTCCTTAATGAATAGCCTAATGTTATTCGTGTTCTTTGACTTTCAATTTCATAAATTTGACTTTTTCTTGAATATCTGAATCACAAAGCTCAAGGCTTCCCCCTCTTCTGGTTTCGAGCAGTGTATGGTCCAAGTTTATAGAAAGTTAACCTCATGTTTGGTTATACACTTGTACCATGCATTCGGCTAGTACAAAATCATTATTAGTACTGCAAGTATACTGTATTAAAAATGGGTCAATAATGTACCATGTAGTGTGCTATATAATTGTACCATGTAATCTGTTATTGATCAATCAAATCAAATCATTCCTCATTATATGTTTCTACATGGTATCAAGCCAAAAATAATCGATCCTTCTTCAAACCCTAAAAACAGCCGCTCCAAATTTTTATTTTTTCCAGCCATCAAATTTGTTGGTCGTTTGTGTTAATGTGTTGGTGATTTGTGCTAGGTCACAATCCGCACGTTTGGTACCGTTACTTGTGCGTTAAAAGGTCACAAGTTATCTCGTGCTCGGTCACGATTGTCTTTATTTGTTACTGTCTTTATGAAATCGTTTGAATTAACCGGATTGTTTTTGGTTGTCATTGGCTGCATATTGATTGGATGATGAATTTGCTTTGTTAGTTAGTGGGACGGTGGATTATGAATATGATATATTTTGGAGAGTGAATAATATTCATGTAGTAGGTATAATTGTTTGATTTAATTAGCACTCTTTGCTTTTGGGTTTTGCAACTGCTGGTCACACGTGTTCATTTGAATTCGATTGTGAAAGATTAGAGTTTATTGGGTGACTTTATTTTACCACCCAAAATCCAATTTCACTTTTCATTTCCCCCCAAAACCCAATTTCACTTTTCATTTACCCCCAAAACCCAATCTCACTTTTTCATCTCCCCCTAAAATCAGATCTCACCTTATTGTCTTCCCCAAAACCCAACCTATTATCTTCTTCCAATCACCATCACTAGCGCCTTGCATCTCATTTTCACTCCTGATTAGCTTAACTTTTTATGTAATTGACGTTGATTCAGTGGTCCTTTTGCAGATGTATCTTCGTGTATTTTTTATGTATCTTTTTATAGATTTTTGACATATTTTTTTATGGTTGTAGAATGGTGAAAGAAATGATGGTTCTGGTGATAATACTTGTGAGAATGATGGGGAGGGGCTGCTGCTAAAGATGGCTACATTCATGTGAGGGCGAAAAGAGGTAAAATAAGTTGCTATTTGTAACTAGTCATGTAACTTTGTTTTGTGTGTAGCATATGAGGAGCAGCATAATGATTACTACTCATGTAACTTTATTTCATGTTTGTGTAGATTCTTCATTCACGGGGCAGCAGTTAAATAAGTTGCTATTTGTAAGCTGAGGTGGTGTTTTTTTAAGCTTATTTGTGGGCTTATTTGATTTCGCTTATATAAGCTTTTATCATGATCTAATAAATCTATATAAGTCTCAAAATAAGCTGGGAAATTCAGGATTATGAAATAGAACCGGAAGTCTCATAAGCCCACAAATAAGCTTCAACAAACAGCCCCTGATAAGAACAAGTTTTTAAATAAGTATACAAACACCTGCTTATTCTAACGGATATTGTTGGTGAATTTATGAATAAAAGGTGATGATTATCTGCTTATAAAGCACAAGCTGTTTAGAATAAGTAAATCACTAGCACCTGCTTATTTGTTGATATGTTATTGAGTTATGATGAGATTACTTTATATACGAAGATGGATTTATAGATTTTACATGAATGGGGCAAAAGGTAGTGGATAATTATTATATGCTTTCTCATGAAAGTGTTTGGGGTTCTTGCTTTCTCTAAAAAACACTCTCTGCGCAACTTTCGAATTTGTTTGACCTATTTGGCTATTTTAATGTAAGCGGGTTGAAATTGCCACCTATCCTTCATTATATATTGGAATTTGGTGCTTTTGTATTGTTAAGTTTGCAGCTTGTATGTAGCACTGTTATTTGTGGCAGTTTTTGGGGTGCTTTGCCATGTCAAAACACCTTCACTGGTTTGCTTATGTAAGGTTCCTAAGCAACAGATTTGCATTTAAGACTACTAGAGTACTAGATACACAAATAACGTATTACAATAAAATTGCAAGCAAGTATATAAGACCTGATAACAAATCCCTTTTTATCAAGTTAATGCTAACAAACCAACACCTGCGATACTCACTTAGAAATCACTTGAACATGTTTCGAACAAATAACAACGCATTAACAACTTAACATCCATAGTACTGTTTTGCCAGTTATTAAGTCACTTTAATGTTCAATCGTCTCTTACTAGATTTATGGTAACACTGACTCACCTGCGTTTTTCATTCCAAATCACTCGTACCTAAACGTGGTATGATCACGTTTTGGATGGCTCGGATCACATTAATATAAGTTAGTCTAAGTATAAAAGTCTCGTTAATAAATAAGTCGGTAAACAATTTCAACAAGATTCTATAATAGACACTTCAAGGACTCAAAGACTACTTGAAGACATGGTCTCCCCCCGATCCGGTATCTCCTGAACTACAAGCTGAACATAAGAATCAGCATGCGCTGACAATTGATAGTCATAAAACATATATGCGAACACTCAATTCGGTTGGAACATGGAAAAAATGATCCCCATTAGGAGCCACAATGAAACTTATATATCTTTATAATGACTTTCCACCAATGACTAACAAATAATTGAAGTCCATAGCTGGTTGGTTTTAGGCTTAATTATGCTTAATGAAAGATGATGCTACTTTTTCCTAACTAACTGTCCTGTTAACCACACCTCCCTTGTTGACCAGAAAAGTTGTTATATGACTAGCTGGTGTTTGGAATAAAGGTTTAAACAGATGACTATGTATCTTGGATTTGAAAACCTTTGCTTCACAAGCTTTTCTGTCTGCTGATGTCTTTGGCTAGTTAAAATCATATGGATAGTTTCCTATTTGGTAGTAAATTAAATGATCACTCATTTGGATGGTTATGGATAAAAGGCTTGCAGGCTGTAAAATGTCATTGTCTGCTACAATAATCTGCCTTGATCGATTAACTGGTTAGATTTGGAAATATCTGGTTATTGAATAGCGGTTATCTTCAAAGGAGTGTTTGGGTTTGAAGATTTGTGAGATGGCTATGTACTGAAATTCTTTGACTCATAAACTCTCTTTTCTCACACTACTACAAAATCTGAAGTAAAGCCCCTCCTAATAGAGCCCTGTTAATAGGAAAAAGGGGTCTATAAAGGTGTCCGTAAAAAAACAAAGGAATAAAGCCAGGTTATGAAATGAGAAAACCGGGGTCTAATTCGGCCATAAATAGAGCCCGTTTTTTAAATAAAAACCCGGCTTCATTTGTTTTATCTTTTCCCTTTTGAGCGGGATTTCTCCCCCTTCTTTTTTTTCACTTTGGTTTCTTATTTCTTTTCACCTAGACCACATAAACATAAACCCTTAAATCACTTTTACATGATTCCAGTTGACGGCTTGGGTTCGAAAATCTTCAATAACTGTTTGTTGGTCCTTTTTCTAGAAGATCTAACACCATCATTAGTGTTGATTTAAAGCTCGATTCCACATAGAATCCTTGCCAGCCTTGTTCATATGACCTCAAACTAGCAGTTTATTGGTAAAGCTTTTGTATTTGGGTTCATGTTTGCATTTTTTTTTTAAGATCTACTAGGCATTTCATCTATGAACACTTGCCATTTTCATTGATATCACAGAACATGAGGGCTTGGAGATAAGGTGGACCAAAGAGAACATGAAAGCCTATATATACACTGAATACAAGGGTACTTGTCAAAATATGGCTCGATTTTTTGTCACTATAGTTTCATGTTTACATCGGTATCACTGTCACATGTTTCTTATAAATAAAGACATGGATATAGAAACTTGTTATTTTTCATTTGGACATGAGACTTAGATACATGATATGTGTTGGTAGAATTACAGATTCATAGAAGAATGGTTGCACATAAGCTAAAATACCCTTGATGAACAAATGATAAGCCTTGGCATTAGGTGATATAACTGAGCCCATTCCAGAAGTTATTACTTCAGGTCCACAAGAAAATTATGTGCTTAAAACATTATTCATGTGTTTGACTTTTTTTGCAAGATCCCCAATTTTGCTACTGTAAAGGGTTGTTTTTGACATCGACTCGTTAACATTGTGAACCATATGACACTTCAGTCCTAACCCGTTGGTATTTCCAATTCTTTGTATTGCAGAAAAGCATTGGCTAATGCTTTATCAGTCACACCGTAGATGTGGACCCTTGGAAATGCAGGCTTGGGAGCCTTACAGGTAACACATGATATAAACTAGAGGTGTTCCATAACGGGCAGCTAGTCAGGTTGGGAAACAAGTCAAACTGGTAATTTTAGTCTGGATTGGATCAGGTTGACCTGCAAACGTGGTCTGTCCTTTTCTTAAAATTGTTTAAAAATAATGATTAATGAATGTTTTCAGCCCGTTGAACCCATTAAATATAACATAACGTAAATTGATCCATTTATAAGTAAAATGCTTGAAATTGAGACCTCTATATTCGACAGTTAGTTTCTTACCAACGTAAATATTTTCTTCCCTTTGAAAGAGCAACAAATTACTGGAATGGGCTTAGTGATATCACCATTGCCAAGGCTTAACATTTACTGCAATTCATATGTTTCAAGCTCGAAAGAATGATAAAGTGTGTTTGTTTTAGTTTGTGCAGGTGATCAATGTGGTGTATTGCTAGTTATTAGTGTTATTTGGAGCTTGTACTTGGATGGATAAAGTCAATATTTATTATGTATTCGTCATATGGCCTGATTCTCAATTCTAAAGGCAGATTGGAGACGACATCAACTTCATCAAACACCATCTGTTTTTCTCGAGTTATTCAAAGGCAGTGACGATAACGATACTTACAGTGACGTCTATGGTGTATGTTTTAGTTTCATTTCTGCTCTAGCAGTTAATAAGGTTGGCGTGTATCTTTTATATATGTGTTGTTTGCAAGAGTAGTCATACAGTAGGCAAGCTCAAGGTATCAACTCATTTGTAATGTCAATGGATCTTCCTTATTTGAATCAATACTATGTTCATTTCGGAAAAGAAGAGCAACAAATTTATTCATGGCTGAAATTATCTCAGAAACTGTAGTGGTTGCCTTGTTGGTTTAACGTTGTAAGGCTAATGCACTGAACAAGGCTACTAGTAATGGTATCTGATAAATTATTATAAGATAAATCGAGATGGTTCAACATCTTGAGGTCTTCAATCTCTGACGGAATGGAACAAAATAATGACACGTTCAGTTAAAGATATTTTTTGAGTCTGCCCAATTGACCCATTTTAGTTTTCGCTGTTCTTTGGTTTGTTTCACAAGAGTGGGTGTACAGTTTCATGTTTAACCCATTCCATATTACTGTAATTTAATTGTTTGACCCAGTTCAGTTTTATCTATATTTTTAGGACAATCCATAACTACACCTTTTTTGTTAATTAAACTTCCATTAAGTAGTAACTTTGGTAACACTCTCAACTCTCAAGTTTCAAGTCTCAAATGTGAATGTAACTTTGGACCAACTGTATATCAAAATATTCGAGCTGATTTATGTATCAGAAATCCACTTTGGTCATTATTGACACATTTTTAATACAGTATACTTGCAGTAATAATACAGTATACCAAACATGAGGTTAGTATAAAATTGAACCATACACTGCTCGAAACCAGAAGAGGGGGAAGCCTCGAGCTTTCTCATTAGATATTCAAGAAAAAGTCACATTTATGAAATTGAATGTTAAGTAACACGAATAACATTAGGCTGTTCATTAAGGAATCGAACACCAAGTAGAACTTAAGTAGAATGCAGTACCACAAATTGGATTCATGGAAATGAAACCACACTTACAAACATGATTGATAAATATGGTACGTCACCAGGAATGTAAACGTACACTTATGCAACAAGAAAATTAAACCACAATTACAAACATCTTTAACAACTTAACATTTATTTAAGGGTGAAGGCTAGAATACGTAACAAACTTTCTCAAATATACCGATGTACGTAACATACTTATTTTATTACTTTTGTACGTAATATACTTACAAATTTGGCTCATTGTACGTAATGTGACCGGTAACTAACAAGTTACCAGGTCAAAAGTTTGAAAAATGACATAAATGGTCCCTGTGGCTTGCATTGACTTTCACAGGTCATCCATTGACTTTATTTTCGTCCTTTTTTCTTACGTTTTCTCCGTTTTTGTTCCGTTTTGGTCCGTTTTTGTCCGTTTTTCTTACGTTTTGTCCGTTTTTATCGGTTTTCATCCGTTTTTCTTACATTTTTCTTAATTTTTTGTCCGTTTTGCCAGTTTTCATCCGTTTTTATCCGTTGTTCTGACGTTTTGTCGTTTTCCTTATGTTTTTATCAGTTTTTGCCAGTTTTCATCCGTTTTTGTCCGTTGTTCTTACGTTTTGTCCGTTTTCCTTATGTTTTTATCGGTTTTTGTCTGTTTTTCTTACGTTTTGTCCGTTTTTCTTACGTTTTGTCTGTTTTCTTTCGTTTTTGCCAGTTTTCATCCGTTTTTGTCCGTTTTTCTTACGTTTTGTCTGTTTTCTTTCGTTTTTGCCAGTTTTCATCCGTTTTTATCCGTTGTTCTTACGTTTTGTCCGTTTTCCTTATGCTTTTATCAGTTTTTGCCTGTTTTCATCCGTTTTTCTCCGTTGTTCTTACGTTTTGTCCGTTTTTCTTACGTTTGTGTCTGTTTTTTTTACGTTTTGTCCGTTTTTCTTACGTTTTTGTATTATTTAAACAATATTTTCAAAAAAAAATTCGAATAAAAAATTTCAAAAAAATTGAATAAAACAATTTATTTTTCAAATATATTTTTTTAAAATTTGAAAATTTCCAATTTTTTTATGATTTAAAAAAAAATATGTTTTTTAAAAAAATATTTTTTGAAGATTTTTTATAAAAATTTGAAAAATATTTTTCAAGATTTTTAAAAAAATTTAAAAATTTCCAATTTTTTTAAAATTTTTTTGGATTATTTTTTTCAAATTTGGGAAAAAATTCCAATTTTTTTTCCATTTTTTTTTTTGGAAAAAATTTTCAATATGTTTAAAGAGTACAAAAACGTAAGAAAAACGGACAAAACGTAAAAAAAAAGGGACAAAAACTGATAAAAACATAAGGAAAACGGACAAAACATAAGGAAAACGGACAAAAACTGATAAAAACATAAGGAAAATGGACAAAACGTAAGAACAACGGACAAAAACTGATAAAAACATAAGGAAAACGGACAAAACGTAAGAACAACGGACAAAAACGGATGAAAACCGATAAAAACGGACAAAACGTAAGAAAAACGGACAAAAACGGAACAAAAACGGACAAAACGTAAGAAAACGAACGAAAATAAAGTCAATGGATGACCTGTGAAAGTCAACGCAAGCCACAGGGACCATTTATGTCATTTTTTAAACTTTTGACCTGGTAACTTGTTAGTTACCGGTCACATTACGTACAATGAGCCAAATTTGTAAGTATATTACGTACAAAAGTAATAAAATAAGTATGTTACGTACATCGGTATATTTGAGAAAGTTTGTTACGTATTCTCAGCCTTCACCCTTTATTTAACTACGACATGCACTTCTCCTTGTTGCAGTTTCCTACAACTTCGCCATACAAGCTTGATGATAGACCTAAAAGAGTTAAAAAATGAAACCATTTTAGTGATGATTTTTCACAAACTCATGTAAAATCAGATTTTATAAAATGGGAGAACAGAGTACCTTATATATTTTGAAGCACATCGACAATACGTTGCAACTCATTGACAACAATTTCTATTTTCATTCGTTGTGGCGGTGAATACACAGAGCATGATACTCCAATCTTGATGGTTGCAACCAAACATTCTTCCACTCTCTTTGCATTCGCTTCGGAACTTTGCAACACAATTGCATCACCATCAATAATACCGATTACCTGATCTGCTAATGCCATGTAAGCAAATTTATGAAGGCTGAGACCTTCAATAAACATGCCGTTTGTCGGCTTTTTACCAGTCATCACCTCTAGTAATAATATTCCAAAACTATAGACATCCCCACATCTTGTCATCTCGCTCCCGATACCATACTCTACAAACGAAAAACAATAAATTAATTTACAAACTTTAACCTGTAAATAAATTTAAGCATCAACGAATAAAAGTGGAATTACCTGGAGGTGCATAGCCAATAGTTCCTTTAACCCCGGTTGAGCTGTTTTGGTTTAAGTCTGTACCAAGTAGTCGAGCTAAACCAAAATCTCCAACATGAGCCACCATATCATCATCAAGTAGAATGTTACTTGGCTTCAAGTCACCGTGAACAATCGTTGTTTGGCAGCGATTGTGAAGATAATCAAGTGCAGTGGCAACATCTCTAAGAATATTTATTCTTTGAAGAAGGTTCAGTTTCGATGTATTTTCACTTGAATGAAGCCAATCGTGTACACTTCCATTCGGCATAAACTCATAAACCAGAGCTTTAAAATCATTTCCTTGGAAATTGGCACTTGAACATGAAGTTATTATCTTCAACAGATTACGGTGTCGAATATTCTGCCATGCTTCACATTCTGCTAGAAAACTTCTGTGAGCTCCTTTATTTTGAAGATGCAAAACTTTGACTGCAACAGGTTTATTATGATTAGAATCGAGGATTCCTTTGTAAATCGAGCTAAACCCACCCTCCCCAATCAAATTTGCTGCAGAGAAGCCATCAGTAGCCTTGAGAAGTTGATGGTATGAAACTTTCATGAACCGTTCACTCCCTGATGATTGAGATGGTTGACTGTTGCGTTTCTTCTTACACAAAAGATACACACAACATAATATGACGAGTAACGTGACTGCAATCACGATGACTAATATGAAGAAAGGAAACCTTTTTTTCTTACCACCCGTCTCCTTGCATTTGGGTAACTCAAGTGTAACCAAACCACCACAAAGCTTATGGTTCCCCAAAACCGAAAATGCGCTTGCATTGGCAAACACTCCTACAGTCGGTACTTCACCCTTAAAATCATTAAAGGATAGGTTCAAATATTCTAATAAATTCCATTTGCCTAAGAATTGAGGAATTTTACCATATAAATTATTTTGAGAAATGTCGAGTACCTCCAATCCTCTTAAGAAACCTAATGAAGATGGTATTATGCCTTGAAATTGGTTGCCACTAAGGTATAACTTTGTAAGGCTAATACACTCACCAAGGCTACTAGGAATGGTACCTGTTAAATTATTATAAGCTAAACTGAGATAGCTCAACATCTTGAGATCTTTAATCTCTGATGGAATGGAACCAGACAAGCGGTTTTGAGAAAGATCTAAAAAAATAGTTAGTGATGGAAGTTGAAGAAGTGGCCATGGTATGTTACCATTGAGTATATTGTCTCTAAGGCTTATCCCATTAAGTTGTTTACAATTCCCAAGGCTTGATGGAACATGACCTTCTAATTTGTTGGAATATAAATAAAGTTTATTCAACAAGGATAGGTTCCCAATGGCATCAGGGATAGGCCCTGCAAATTTATTTCTAGATAGATCAAGAACTTGTAGGTTTTGAAGTTTACCAACGCTAGTGGGGATGTTTCCTTTGAATCGATTAGTATCTAGCTTTAAAGTGGTCAAGCCAACTAAGCTACCTATACTTGAAGGGAGGCTTCCAAATAATTGATTGTCTCCTAAATTTAGAAAGCTGAGTTGATAAGATAGATTACCTATTGATATAGGAAGCACTCCTATAAAATTGCATTTACCAAGATTCAACCATACTAATTTGGTGCAGTTTTTCAAAGAATCTATAAACCTCATGTCATCAGCTTCTCCGCGTCCATGGAAGTTGTTACTACCTAAGTAAATATGTTTAATATCTCTTAGTTTTGAAAATTCGATTGTCAACTTCCCACTAAAATTGTTGTCACCCATATCAAGATGTCCTAATTTAGAACAATTAGAAAGGGAAGGTGGAAGAACTCCGGT
The DNA here is from genome assembly GCA_019973895.1 of Chrysanthemum seticuspe. NCBI lineage: Eukaryota > Viridiplantae > Streptophyta > Magnoliopsida > Asterales > Asteraceae > Chrysanthemum > Chrysanthemum seticuspe. The sequence continues at coordinate 18,862,303 of BPTQ01000009.1, read as the reverse complement.
CAGTTCGTTATCCGCTAACTGAAGGAACTCAAGATTTGGGAGCTGATTACCCATTTCTGAAGGAAGACTACCAGTGAGGTGATTTTCACTTAAGGAAATATTAACTAGGAGTGAGAGGTTGAAAATGGAATGAGGGATGCTTCCATATAAGTTGCACTCACCAGAGTAAAATACCGTCAAGCTTCTCCATTGATCCAAGGTTTCTGGAATGCTCCCACCAAGCGGGTTCCTTGCAGCAGAGAACCTTTCCATTGATGTGATATTCCCCAAGAAAGGTGGGATTCCACCTGTTAACTTATTGTCGTTAATTGCAAGAGTATCAAGTTTCGAGAGTAAACTCATCTCCTTGGGTATTCTTCCAGTTAGCTCATTTTGATTGAGCCAAAGGTCTTCGAGGTTAGAACAACCAGACAAGTTTGTTGGAATGACTCCATTGAATTTGTTGTCATCAAGATAAAGACGACGTAGCCTTGATAGACGACCAAGTTCATGAGGAATGGTTCCTTGAAAGCTGTTGTTCGTGAGTGAAAGCACACGGAGGAAACTGAGGTTTCCTACATGAGGAGATAACGAGCCTTCTATGTCGTTCGAATCCAACCATACAACAGTCACTCGTTTGTGTCGCTTTCCACATGAAATACCACTCCATTCACAGAAATGAAAGGAATGGTTCCACGAGGTTAGAACTTTGTACGGATCATGGGTGATCATTGACTTAAATGACAGCAAAGCATGATAATCAGTCTCATTACCACCGTAGGAAGCAGAGACAGTGGCGGAAATAAGACATATAATGGCGAGACCATAATAGAGAACTGAAATATGACAGTAAGATAATAAGTAACTTAATGATTGTGGTGACTTCATTTTTGGAAAATTACAGTATTGGCTTTTTATCCTTATTTTTGAATATTAAATTTTTTAATAACATGCTACTTGTGAAATGAATTGGTGAAAAATATACGCCTACAATCATTTATATATAAGACGAACCAATTTTATCAAATAAAACTGAAGGCATTATAATAATAAAAGTTCCTTAACTCTAGTGTTTAACTTTTGTGAAGAGGATGCCGGCCATCAACAAATTCCTTGACTTTAATATTTAAGGTTCATGACATGCAAATTGTGAAGAGGATGCCGGCCATCAACAAAATTTTGTATAATCACCGAAGACTTTTAATAAGACTTGAGATAGGGAAGACTTTTAAGAAGTCTTGGGACAGGGCCGGCTCTGGCATATGGCGAGGCAGGCGACGGCCTAAGGCATCATCGTGTTTGAGGTTCGATGTGTAAAAAAGTGAAGATTTTTTTTTGTTTTTTTTTGGTGCGCTACACATCTCAGGAAGAAGGGCATAACATGAACAAAAAAAACGAGTTGAAGTATTTTGGTGTTCGATCTTGAAGAAGAAATTAGAATGCAAGTTGGAGGAATAGAAATGAAAACTAGAGGAATAAGATGAATAGTGTAAAATTTGTGTTGGGTTGAGTTTTGTGATTTTTGTTTCGGGAGTATAAACAACATCACGTGGAATTTGTTTGACCTAAGTATTTGTTTTTTGTTTGATTGTCAATTAATTTTACTTGTATATTTTTAAAAGGATTGTTACTAAATTTTTCAGGTTTTACATTTTTACTTTAGCCGAGTATTATTACAAGATTCGTGGCAATTAAGTTTATTTTTAGTAATCATGGTTTTTGACTTTTTTGGCTGACTAATTCACAAGATTGGAAAACATCGTCACACAGATTGAAACCGGGTAAAACCCTCCTTTCTTAGAAGGTTGGTGTGGCCACTTCAGGGTTGTTTGCACCAATCAAAAATTAGACTTGAGACCTCACACATCTTAGAATGATAGTCACTAGTCCTTTTGTCACTAGATCACCTCTGAGTTGCTATCACAATAAAGTTTTCTTTATCTTTACCTGTTTCTCATTTCATAAGCATATATAAAGATATTGCTTTCATTTATTAATCACAAAAACACATTTGGTGCGTGGAATCGTATGTTCTTCTTTTTTATCATTGCTTTGTGAGTACATTTGCTGTCGAGGGATATAGCATATACAATTTGTGTGGTTGTTTTGTTATTTACTTGGATAGCTTTTTTTTTTTTTTTTTTTTGGATAGCTTTTTTTTTCTTGATCCTTACAAAGGTAAGGATTAATTCATATTTGTTTTATACCGTCTTTTTAAGTTATAATAAACTTGTATTTAGTTGATATATGCATTTTTGTTTTACGTGAAAACTCCAAAAAAGGGTATGTTGCCTGTTTATTAGGGGCTTCTTTCGATCATCTCGTCCTGGGCATCAAAAACCTCATGACCGGCCCGCCTGACTTGGGATATGGAAGACTACACTTATATATTGCATATATCAAAAACCTCATATCGTATAACATCGTCAAATAACACTCAAAACTCTCACATTTTATGAAGAAGAAATAATATATTTAAATGAAGAATATGGAAAATTTCATATTTTTTTCAGAAAGTATAAATGACAGTTGCTTAGTTTGCTTAATTTTGCTTAGTTTGCTTAATTTTGTTATGTATATTCTAAAAGAGTAAGAGATAAACAATACTTTACTTTTTCAATATGTAAATGCAAAGAGTAAGAGCATATTTTTACAAAGTATAACTTATACTTAAATTTAATCATCATATCATTTACCCAATGATATAATGATTAAGTGGTTAACACCATTGTCTCTAGAAACAAAGGTAAAGAGTTCGATCCTTAGTCTTTGCAAGGCCGGTTCTATTCTACCTTTGGTAGAACTAAAAGTAGTCTATCTACCTTTGGTAGGGGTAGGGCTATCTACATCTCAACCTCCCCATACACCGTGGAAGACCGTATTGGGACCCATAACATCTCAACCTCCCTCATACACCATGAAATGATGATGGATTGGGTCAACTAATTGTTCTGGCCAATTATATAATATGATAAGAAATATCTAAGGTTTTTCCTATGTTACATACTTACTTGGTTACGGTAGTCAGCTTTCATTTGTTGATCAAATGACACTTGTAGTACTATACTCTAAACACCAACCGCGACACAAACAATTTACCATACTACATGTGTATTATATCACATGTGGGATTATCACACAGATCATATAATAACAACAATGCCAAAGCCGACACATGATCTGATTTGCACCAGCATGATGCAAATACACAAGAGAACATGACACATTATACTTGAAGAGCACTAATCCTATACATACTGAAGTTTGGCTTGTATATTACCATAAATGAGTAATGTATTTTTTTTAACATCCATAAATGAGTAATGTAATTAAATGTTTTTACACTAAGATGGCAAGAGTGCTCATATTCGTTCATTATGGTTTGCTCATACCAAAATAAGAATAAGCCGTAAAAAGTAAACTATTAAACGTAAACCGAAATCAATTAAGCTCAGTATCACAAAAAGAATCTTAACTAAACACCGCGTACATGCAAGAAATTTCAACAACTCATGGACTACAAAAATCCTAAATTTCTATTTTTCATTAAATAAAAAAACCATTTTAACTAATACCCCAATTATTTAAACTAGACATGTCACATTTTTTATTGGATTGAATCCTTCAAGTGAAATTTTGAAAATTTTAATACCGGGCATAATGGAGGCTTCCACCACCCGTGGTGGGCCTCTATCATGCGCCATCCATCACTAAGCCTGTCATCCACTACGCACCAATGTTCCTTTTTGGGGTTGATTCGATGGTGCATGCCACCTAACGTGGTGCACTACCCATTTTTTATGAGTGTGTGGGGTATGTTGTGAGATGTGTTATATAAAGTGAGATAATTTTATGTGTTTTGTTAAGTGGTCATCACTACGGCTGTTAGATGATGGGTTAAATGATGTGCTAAGAAACTGATAAAACGCTAAGGTGAAAGTGGTAAGAAGGTGATGATTACACCCAGCCTATGCCTAAGATTTAAGTTAGGCCAATGCCAATGGCAACCACAAATATTTTGGTCACCTCTGCCACATCAGCGCCACATCAACTTTCTCTTTCCAAGACTACACCCCAACTACAACTTCCTAACAATGACCGCAATGACGACCATAACTATAATGCAACGATTAATTGGTTTTTATTTAATTTGTTAAGTAGTTTAATTTGTAAAATTACCAAACCCCCACTCTTCAAACCCCGAGATTTTACTTGCTTTCATAAAAGACAAAAAAGAATCATCCTCACCTTTTCGTCATACATCTCTATTAGCATATTTATTTTCCTAGAGAACGATCAACCCCTTGGGCTTACCCATACTACATTGCAACGATTAGGTACACTACCTAGTGGGTAGTAAAGCTTGCTCGCGAAAAAGGAAGTCTTTCGACCCCGAACCACGCATCAGGTGTCGTTTTCATGATATAAATGAGATAACCTCTCGTTTTGAGTTTTAAACGTCAGTAAGTGTCAGAAAATAACTAGTTTGCATTTTTCGTTAAAAGTATTATTAAAATAATAATCTAAAAAATCTTGGGTTGTTATAAATATAAATATGCTAGAATGGGTCAATTTTATTGGTTTACCAAAATAGACATTTGAGCTACACATCAAATATAAAGATTTGGCATAAACTATCTTTTTAATGTTTTTTTTTTCTCCTTTTTTTCCTTTTAACCTTCCCAATATAACAATCAAACGATAAATACATTCACTCACCCTCATCTCTCTTCTATCACCAAACCTTCCACACTACAACATGAAAGCTTTAAAACGGCGCCTCTCTACCATCAAATGGTGCCGCTACCATCGTAAATTTAGGGAGTCAAATAGGCTTTAAAATCTCATCCATTGGGTTGGAATAAAATTAATCAAAGAGCCGACATTCTTGAAACTGACTCTTGGCGGGGTTATTGGTCTTGGCAGTGTGTGGGGATCAATGAACAATAATTGAAAGGACAAAATAAATAAACAACAAAAGACAAAAAAATAAAGAAAAAAATACACGAAAAGACAAAAAATATATATTAAACAAATGCATGAAAAGAAAAAAAGTGAAAGGACAAATCTAAACTACAACAAATATCATTGTTTCAAAATCCTCACACTTCAAAATTGTGAATAATTTCAATCCCACACTTAAAAGTGTGAAGAATTAATTCAAAATCAAAATTTTCACATTTAAAGAATTATTTCAAAGTTAAAATCATTACACTTAAAAGTGTGAAGACGTATTTTAAAACCCTCACTTTAAAGTTTGTAAAAATACATAATAAGTGCAAGTATGTTACTATTTTGTAGTGGTGCTACCCTCGTGTGTCAAGCATGTGACTGAAGATAAATAGTAACGTCATTAGAAAACTCGACAAGCGGCGAGCAATTTTGGCAACGATATGGAGCAACGGAGAAACTTTTTAGATTCAGTCAAAAAGTGAAGCATTATTGGTACCGTTAGTTTGACCATTAATTAAGAGGATACTTTCAAACTAACAAAATAAAATAACTAATGCACCCAACCCTTCAACCTATTTCCTTATTATCACTTATTCACTTTCTGAGATAACCACCCCCATCTCCGGCAGCCACCACCCATCCACTACCACCACTAAACACTTATTGGAAGCTTTACAACATTTGGTAGGCTTATTTTAAGAGGTTAAGAAGCTATTAGGTATAGAGAAAGGTACATAGCTTATGGAATGTGTTTGGGTAAGCTCATATTAGTGTTACATACATCGAGATGGTGATTAGAACTATGGACTAATTGGGATTTGCCAATTATATTAATTGGAGGTTACTCAGGTGAAACTTTGAACTTAGGGGGATTTGTTTAATCTTATTTTGGGCTTATGGTTTTACTTTGTTCGGCTTATATCTCATAAGCTCATCTTTATCCGGCTTTTTTCTACTTTATGAGCTCATCTTCCATCTTTAAGTCATAATAAGCTCACAAGTCTGTAAATAAGGTTGGAAAATATGGGCATATGAGATTTAAGCATAGTTAAATAAGCTTATAAGCCTAAAAATTAGCTTAAACTTACACCCCCTTACTTAGCCCTAGTTTTGGTTTCTCTATATGGTGATGTGTGGTATTTATATTTGGATGATGGTTCTTCTTGAGTGAAAATAAGCTCACAAGCCTAAACAAAAGCTTAAACAAACATCCCCTTATAATTCGTTGTGTTAGTCTAGCTTATGAGCCTAATATAATTTTTGGTATATTTAATGAATAATAATTTTTGGTACATCAAGATTATATAGGATACATAACGGGCCTAATATACAATGGGCCAAATACTAACCCTAATACTAATAGTGTAACGATCTTTACCTGTTTCTCATTTTGTAAGCATATATAAAGATATTGGTTTCATTTATTAATCACAAAAAACACATTAGGTGCCTGGAATTGCATGTTCTTTTTTATCATTGCTTTGTGAGTACATTTGCTATCGAAGGATACAGCATATACAATTTGTACGTGGTTGGGTACTTCGCTAAATTTGTGTGGTTGTTTTTTTGTTTACTTGGATAGCTTATTTATTTATTTATTTTTTATTTTTTATTTTTTTTCTTTACAAAGGTAAGGATTAATTCATATTTGTTTTATACTGTCTTTTTAAGTTATAATACACTTGTATTTAGTTGATATATGCATTTTTGTTTTACGTGAAAACTCCAAAAAATGGTATGTTGCGTGTTTATAAGATATATTAAGGGCATGTTTCGATCATCTCGTCCTGGGCATCAAAAACCTCATGACCGGCATTGACTTGGGATATAGAAGACTACACTTACATTGCATATATTGTAGACAAGTAACTAACAATTATTGTTCGTAGGCCGCACTTTGTTGCGTACTTTTAAGTGAAACACATCGTATAATATCGTCAAATAACACTCAAAACTCTAAACATTTTATGAAGAAGAAATAATATATTTAATGAAAAATATGGAAAATTTTCATACTTTGTAAGAAAGTATAAATGACAGGTGTTTAGATTGCTTAATTTTATTATGTATATTCTAAAAGAATAAGAGATAAACAATACTTTACTTTTTCAATACGTAAATGCAAAGAGTAAGAGCATATTTTTTACAAAGTATAACTTATACTTAAATTTAATCATCATATCATTTACCCAAAGATATAATGATTAAGTGGTTAACACCTTTGTTTCTGGAAACAAAGGTCAAGAGTTTGATCCTTGCTCTTCAGGCCGTAGGTTCTTTTATACCTTTCGTAGAACCAAAAGCAACATATCTACCTTTGGTAGGGGTAGGGTTATCTACATCTCAACCTCCCATACACCGTGGAAGACCTGGGACTCATAATATCTCAACCTCCCCCATGCACTGTGGAAAACAGTATTGGGAAACCCGTGAAAAATGATATTAGGAGTTACTTTAATTTTATATCATTTACTCAATATTTAACTAAAAAAATCAATTCACTTTTGGGATGAGGAATGATGATGGACTTGGTCAACTAATTGTTGTGGCCCATTATATAATCTAATAAGGTTTTTCCTATGTTACATATTTACGGTAGTCGGCTTTCATTTGTTGATCAAATGACACTTGTAGTACTATATTCTACACACCAACCTCGACACAAACAATTTTCTATACTACATGTGTATTATATCACATGTGGGATTATCACACATATCATATAATAACAACACTGCCAAAGCCAACACATGATCCGATTTGCACCAACATAATGCAAATACACAACAAAACATGACACATTATACTTGAAGAGCACTAATCCCATACATACTGAAGTTTGGCTTGTATATTACCATAAATGAGTAATGTATTTTTCTAACATCCATAAATGAGTAATGTAATTAAATGTTTTTACACTAAGATGGCAAGATTTCTCGTTCATTATGGTTTGCTCATACCAAAATAAGAATAAGCCGTAAAAAGTAAACTATTAAACGCAGACCGAAATCAATTAAGCTCAGTATCACAAAAATAAGCTTAACTAAATACCGCGTACATGCAAGACATTTCAACGACTCATGGACTACAAAAATCCTAAATTTGCGTTTTTCATTAAAACAAAAGGAGAAAAAAAAGAAAAAAAAAAAAAAAAATCAACTGACGAAGAACCGAAATAAATACCCCAATTATTTACAACATTGGGTAGGCTTATTTTAAGAGGTTAAGAAGCTATTAGGTATAGAGAAAGGTACATAGCTTATGGTTATGGAATGTGTTTGGGTAAGCTCATATTAGTGTTACATACATCGAGATGGTGATTAGAAATATGGACTAATTGGGGTTTGCCAATTATATTTATTGGAGGTTACTCAGTTGAAAACTTTGAACTTGGGGGTCGTTTTTTAATCTTATTTTGTGCTTATGATCTTATTTGGTTTGGCTTATATCTCATAAGCTTTTTCCTATCTTATGAGCTTATCTTCCATCGTTAAGTCATAATAAGCTCACAAGTCTGTAAATAAGCCGGAAAATATGGGCGTATGAGATTTAAGCATAGTTAAATAAGCTTATAAGCCTAAAAATTAGCTTAAACTTACACCCCCTTACTTAGCCCTAGTTTTGGTTTCTCTATATGCTGATGTGTGGTATTCGCATTTGGATGATGGTTCATCTTGAGTGAAAATAAGCTCACAAGCCTAAAAATTAGCTTAAACAAACATCCCCTTATAATTCGTTGTGATAGTCTAGCTTATGAGCTTATAATTGAATTTGTTTAAGTTTATATTTGGGCTTTCAGCTTATATCTCATAAGCTCATTTTTTTCTGTTTTATAGTTTAGCTTAGGAGCTTATCTTCCATCTTTAAGTCATAATAAGCTCACAAGTCTGAAAATAAGCTGGAAAATATGGGCGTATGAGATATAAGCATTGTCAAATAAGCTCATAAGCCAAACAATAAGCTTAAACAAACATCCCCTTATTTAGCCCCTGTTTAGTTTTTATTTGTTTGAGCACCAAAATACACCCAAAAGCTTTACGTTTTTTTCTAAAGCCTTTAAATAGTTGTGCATAAAATTTGTTTTCCTGTGACTTCAGATAGGGACCCATAAATATAATTTTTATGAGATAGCACTTACTCCTTAGACGTATTATGTGGTATTAATTTTTTGGTGATTATGATTTAGGTGGTCGTAGAGAAGACGACAGGACCTGTCCTAGCTGTGGGAATGTCAACTTTTCTTTTCGGACAACTTGCAATATGCGCAACTGTACACAGCCAAGACCAGCTGATCATAACTCAGTAAGTTACACAACCCGTTTATTACACATATCGGCAGATATTGCAGTAGTTATCGTTTTCTGGCTTTAAGAAAATAGGCGTTTCTCTCACTCTTGTTATGAGCTAGATATATCTACCGATTTAATTTTTGTATGAAAGTGTGCTTTATATTCCTCTAGTTGAGTTCCAACAGATTTCATAGAACCAACGCACTAAAGAAACTGATTGTCTTGGTAGTTTTGGTAACGAACATTTGTATTTATACTAGATTTTAGTTCTACGATGAGTATAATTAAGTTTAAGTTATTTGGTTATCATATATTCTTTTGCTGATGTGTATTTTGTTCTATAGTTATCTTTACTAATTAGTCTTTCAACAAAATGTTTGTTTTACAGAAATCTGCTCCAAGGCAAATGCCGACCCCACAAGGCTACTCCTCGTCTTCTCCTTACGCTGGTTCCGGTGCACCCTCTTCAATGTATATGGGTGTAACATCTTATGCTGCATCTCCATTTAATGGAACATCTATGCCTCCTTATGATGGTTCCGCTTATCATTAACCTACAACAGCCATCTGCCTGGAGGGAACCCTTATTGTCCTGTCCTTTGCAACTCTCTGCCACACCTGCTTATTCAGGTGGGCCCATGATAGGAATTGGTATATGTTCTTTTTTTGGGTTGATTTTGGCCTTTTTATTGTTTACCGTGTGTTGTTTAGAAGTTATGGTATTCTGATACTTATTTTGTTCAATAATCTTATTCGGGTTGTTTGGGTCAACCCAGGATGCTAAATAGGGTTCGGGTTAGATATTTTTGGCTAACTTATTTTGTTCAATTTTATGACCATTTTACTCATATTCGTGCTGGCCCAAACCCGAATAGCACCGACCCGTGGACCCGAAGCCAACTAACCCGAGTTCAAATAGGGTCGGGTTCGGGTATGTTATTTTTAGCCTCGACCCGGTTTGACCCGACCCGAGTAACATCGCTACCTGCTACTATATATGTGACATCTTGCTGAAACTGGAATTACATCTTTTTTGCAGGTGTGTTGTATGGTTTACCTCAGCTGATGGAACAATTCGGTTTGCGGTTGCCCATTGTTCAGGCTTCCATGGTATGTCTGGATTTTGTTATATCAATCAACTAAGGGGGTGTTTGTTTCGGCTTATGACTTATTTATGTTTCATATTATGGTTGATCATCATCTCTGTCTTTTTTAGATATGTTTTGATTCTAACCCACAACAGTGGCCGGGTCTAAATGAGCATTCAGTATGAGGATGATATATTTCTACTGTTATTTTGATCTAACTGAAAATAAAGAGGCAGCAAGGAAAAGTATAAAACATATGACTTAAACATAGACAAGGCAAAGCTAAAAGGATTGTGTGAGAATTATGTAGCTGTAAATGCAGCAAGTACGCATGACTAATTATAACTTATAAACAGATCATTCCCTTAAGTTTAGTACTTGCATACGCAAATTTTTCTCCACTTAATGTAGGGGTGAGCAAATTGTATGATGAGAGGTGACGGTGAGTGGCTCAACCACCGCTCTCTTTAGCCTAATGTAGGGGTGAGCAAATTGACCGAGAACCGAAGTGGAACCGAGAACCGAACCGGAACCGACCCAACCCGAACCGAATTTTAGAACCGCAGTCCGGTTCTCGGTTCTTCAACATTGCAAATTGCGGTTCTCGGTTCGGTTCGGTCCGGAACCGAAGAACCGCGGGAGTTCAGTATATCATCTCATTCTGGGTACATTCTTGCCTTGCAAACGTAAATGAAACACTGAACTTAAGCCAAGTATTTAATTTTGTTAAAGTATATAAATTCTAAATTTAAATTAGCAAATGTATTTATGTTCGGTCCTCAGTAGACATTGAAAAAAAATGCAGGTGACAGATAAACAAGCTGAATACATGAGACCTGGTACATTTAATCATTTGTACATGATTTTTTTGAAGCTTGCATTTCAATACATTACTTGTATATATATGACAGTAATGATTTTGAAGCTTGCTTTTCAATACATTACTTGTACATAGATGACAGTAATGAGAACTTGAGAAGTGTATTTTCGAGAATGATATCCTTTAGAATTCAGTACAAGTATCCGAGGTGTGTAATTCAAATAAAATTTTGTCGTTTTCGAAGTAATTATTTATGAGAGGGTTCATTTATCTTCCTAGCCTTCGACACAAAAAAAGAAAATCTACTCATTTAGATATATATATATATATTTTTTTTTTTTTTTTTGGGTAAAGGGGAGTAATCCTGCACCCTGGTAAATATATTAACCAAATAAATGTTTAAGTACAATGTATATGAGTGAGATCCCATATATCAGCCCGTTACATAGGCATAGAGCTTACATAACAAGATACTTCCAATTATCTAAACAAGAAACAAAACACTACTCAAATGATAACATATGACACAACGAAAGAAGATTATTTCCTAGGACCTTGAAACGTTGTGCCATACATGGCATTAAAGGCATCCAAATTCCCAGGAAGATCACGAACCTGTTTCGCATAGTCATCGAAGTCATATTCATCATACTCATATTCATACCCTTGGCCACCACCAAATATATTAGCAGACTCATCAAATGGGTTAGCAACAACCTCATCTTCAGAATCAGACACCTCAATCTCTCCCACTTTAGAAAAAGGGTTAGCTCTCTTAGTAGAAGAGGTAGACGGAATAGGTTGACCATCATCATCCACAAGAGTAGCTTTCCCAGAAATAAGTAGTTTTTCAATCTTACCAATTTTCTCAACTATGGGAGTAGAACCAACATCCATTGTTCCCATTGAATCACTCACAAGCGGAACATGTGATGTAGAACCAGTCTTATTTAACACATCCTCATTAACCTCCATTGTACGACCCTTATCCACATCTGCTTCCTTAAAACAACCAGTAGAATCTCCAATCATTGCCTCCTCATTAACCTCCTCAGTATTAGAATCAACCACAGGACTTTGAATGCCCGTGTCCTCATGCACCTCAAGTGTCCCAAAAGAGTTAGAAGTAGTAACAGGAGTACCTGTAGCATTAACAGTAGCAACGTCCGGCGTCTTCTTCTTTGGGATATAAACCTGCTTCCTAGGAGCAAATTTAGGACCCTTACCCATATTAATACCGCTAGACAACTTCGGACCTTGGGGTTTGGCTTTCCGATTCTGCACTACCTTAAAACCATCATCATTCACATCCAAGTTCGAGGTGTGAGCATCAGCATGATGCTCCTTAGGAGACTTAGGACAACAAGCATTATCATGCCCAAACACTTTACATTCCATGCAATGTGGAGGTTTCCATTCATATTCAACCTTGATACTAGCCGTCGTAAAACCACTATCATCCTTCTTAGGGATAGCCATAGTTACCACATGTTTAAGATCAGCTTCCGATGATAACTCAACAAGAGCACGAGCAAAACTAATACGACCCCATGAGTCAACGCACATGGAGCTAGTGAATGCATCTAACATGATCGGCTTACCCACCTGAGTAGCAATAAGGCTCAACCCGTCTTCCGAATATGCAAGTAATGGCACATTATGCAATTTAATCCACACAGGCACTTTGGTAACCTCACTTTTGGACAATAGCACGTCAGGAGTCCATTTAGTAAGAATGATAGGAGAATTACGAATTATCCAAGGTCCTCGTTGAAGAACATTCTCAACACCCTCTTTAGAATCAAATTTAAAGAGAAATACACAATCATCATTCTTCATAAGTTTCTTTAAACCAAACTTACCCCATGTATTGGTGACATAATTCTTGACCAACTGAAATGCAATATTCTTGCCGACAAAGAAGCCAACAAGAGTATTATCATAACGGTTAAACACACCCTCCATAGAAGCCTTAGGAAGAACTGTATCATGATTATCAATTCGATTCTCATTCACCAATAAACGGAAGTTAACTTTCCTAGATACACGTTCCGAGTTTAACACATTAGCAAACGACCTCACTTCATTGTGTATACTATCACTCACATTAAGACCAGAAGTAGAAGCATTCTTACCATCCATCGAAGCATTAAGATCAGAAGTAACAGTATGATTAGTACCATACAATTGTGATTGCATAGCCACATCAAAACTCGACAGAGGAGTATTTGCAGAATAAACTTTAGTACCATTAATACCACTCGAGTTGTTCACATCAGAAGATGAAGTCATCTTAGCAATATCACTGTCAATTTTATTCATTGCTGCATCAAATTTCTGATGCGCATTAGCAATCAACTGCTCCACATTAGGCTGTTTTAAAACATTAGAGGCCGAATCAGAAGCAGGTATATCATGACTAGGGCTTGAATCAAGTGAAACCGGCTTCACTTGTTCATCAGTACCAACAAGAGGTGTACCTTTGTCGGCCGCAGCAAAACAATCATGACCCTTAGGCGTGTCATGACTAGGTGCGTCATGACTGGGGCTTAAACCAAGTGAAACCGGCTCCACTTGTCCATCAGAACGAGAACCAGAAGCAATACCAAAAGCAATACCAGTAAACTCATTCACGCTATAATCTTTTCTTACCTGAGAAACATCGGAGTTCTCATCTTCAATACCAGTAAACTCATCACCATCTTTATTTTTCTTCCTCTTTCCTCCTCCACCCGAATCTAAGAAACCCGATTTCATCGTCCCAACATCACAAGAACATTAAAAAAACAAGAAGAATACGCAGCGTCTTATCTTCAATGAACGCATAAACCCTAAATAAATAGGGTTGTAAATCGTTAAGAACTTAAACCGTCACATGATTTGAAATCCCACTCAATTGAGAATAGAACAATTAAATACACGGACCTTTAGCGATTAAAAAATAATAACCCAAAATAGTGATCTGATTCAAAAGCACTACAATTGGACCAAAGACAAATCTAATATTATAATGAGAAACCAAGGTAGTTATTAGGCCACAATGATTTATCAAATATAATAAAAGAATCACTAGTGGACCAAATAAGAACAAAAGAATTAAATCGGAACTCAGCGTTGTAAGGGAATCGGTATCGCCAATAATCGCCAAAGGTGGAGGAGTTTTTAGGGTTTTTTTAGTTTAATAATAATAATAATAATAATAATAATAATAATTACTCATTTAGATATAAACAAACAAATTCTATTGATTCAACAAGGTTTTAACTATATACGCATATATACATGTTAAAATAACTACATCGGATATGTGTTTCTTTTGTGTAATAATGTAACCACACAAACGACACCACAAGTTCATTGAACTTTAATTGTTCTTGTTCAATAATTTGCCATGTACATTAATCATTCAATATCTTTATGATTTAGACGTAAATAAGTGCAAACACATGAAAACAAAAATGAACTTTTTGGTGTTTTTTTAGAAAATTTCGGTTCCAATCGGGTAGAACCGAAATACCCGGACCGGACCCAAGAACCAAACCGGAACCGAAACATGCTTTTCGGTCCGGTTCTCGGTTCCTAAGATATGAATTTTTCGGTTCTCGGTTCTCTCGCTTCCTCCTGGTCTGTTCCTAGCGGTTTCGGAACCACGCTCACCCTTGTGTCAAAGATAGAAAAAAAAGAAAAGCAATGAAATTTTTCAAACAAATAGAGTAGTTGCCACGCTGGCAATCCCATCCAAACAAACTCAACTCTAATCTCCACCATTCACCAAAACCACCACTCACCATTTTTTTGTTTGTTTCACTCTCATTTGACAGCAACTAATCGGGTTTTGCCAATTGTATTAATTGGAAGTGGTTGTTTAAGCTTATTTTGTGCTTATGATCTTATTTGGTTTGGCTTATATCTCATAAGCTCAACTAGATTCGGTTCATTAAATTCGATCCATAAACACAAACCCTAACGATTCAAATAGATTCGGTTAATCATGAGCTAAAGTTGCTGATTTTGTGATGCTTTCAGGTATACTTTTCAACTGAATTCATTGATTTTTGTGTTTGCTTCAATTAGGTGTTAGTTATAGAGATTTGTGATATTATAGTGCGATAGAGGTCAATTAGGTCTGTTACGTGCGGCTATGGTTTGAAGCTCGGGTTTAGGTTGTGCACCAAAGGTGTTTGATGAAATGTTCATTAGAGAATGATACTTCCTAATATTTATCGTCAGATTTTGACATGCAAAAATTGTTTGGCGTATCGTTTAGAATGAAATAATAAGTTTTAGTCGTTAGTATGATAATCAACTCCGAAAACATTTTTAGTCATTGGATAAAACAGTTTTAGGTTTAGTTTTGTCTGTCAATTGCAGAAATGGGAAGTTTTGCTGTTACATTTTCGCATCTACTGGCTAGTTTATCACTTACTGTTTGAATCGACAGTTATTGTTTTTTAAATTGGCCTTATGTATTCCGGAGCAAAAGGGCATTTTGTGTGCTGTTCTTTGAGTAACCGTTAACATGTCGATACATATCTACCAATGCAACTGTAGATTTAGCAACAGTGTTAAATTAGCTTTCATGTGATTTGCAGTCACAAAAAACTTTACCATGGCAGGCGCATAACACCATGTGGGCTAATAGATGCTTAAAGTTAGCAAAATGGTTGGGTTCGGTAACTGCTGATAACATGAAATTATATTGTGTGTTTAGGCACATTTATGTTATTTCAAAACTTTTTTATAAACATATGAGTACTTTAATATGTGTAAAACCAAAGACCTAATATATAGATTAATAGAAATATTGTTCGATAACGACAATATAAAAGAATCTTACAGCACAAAATGAATTAGTATTAAGTCTGGCTTAATGGAGATATGAATGTTATAGTTTTCATGTGATATTGGATAATGAAATTAGGCATAATACCAAATCTTTACATATTTTTTACTATTTACATAATTTGTTAGCTAATCATCCGTTTATTCTTGCATCAACTCAGACTGAAAAATGAAAAAAAAAGAATAAATAGACAGAATGAAAGGGGCTTATATGTTTTTTATTATATAAACAAAGCAAGCATCAGAGCTTTATGTACTACTCTGTTTGAGAACATAAAGTGTATTTATATCAATTATCAAGTAAGATAGTAGAGTAGATATTATGTGTGAAACTGATCCAACATACCATTATGGACCGCCTGTACTACAATAGGTGCTAAAGAGCCATTTGAGTGAGAGATTAGTTCATGAAACACAGTTTCTCCTAGAAATTTTCCATGTTTAGTTTGACTTTTCATATATTTTTTATGAGTTTGGAGTGGGTATTGAAAGTGAAGGATACTGATACTTGGACTGACATTGGTAGCATATGCTTGAAACTTTTTCTCTTTACTTAATGATGTGGTGCAGACATGTAATTTGTGAATGGTGTCATTTCCGTGCATCATGTGTGTCTTTGCTTGTTGTATGTATCTTATGACTATATTTATTGACTGAAAACTTGCATCAGTGTCCTACAACTAAAATAGATTTACAGTTGGTTATGCTTACCTATCCCCTTATAAGGATGAAATGGACAAAGTCAAGTAGTCAACTCTACTTCTTGCTTGGTCTATTTATGCAGAGCGACTGTATCTGTTGTATCTTATTTGTATCCGAAGTAAGGCTTGTAATTTTTTTGCATCATGGCAATGTGTACCAACAAATAAATACTATTTAATTGTGTATGATTGTCAATGAAGATAATATTATATCATTTATGCAGCCCGAATTACTTTGTCATAACTTTTGCTACGAACCAACTAATAGGACCTGAACGCTCAGGTGCATGACAATCTGGTTTTTGATTCCTACTTATTAATCACATTATATGCTGTTTCTTTTTATAGGCAGAAGTTACTCAGAGGATGAGTCATGTAAATGAGGTGGCTGGTAGAGCTTCTGGCCATAATAGGCATGAGGAACTGGCAAAGAAACTTCAGGTATGAAATATATAACCCAAAAAGTAATACATATGAAATGTGCTACTGCTGCTATAATATACGCATATTGTGACTCCCCCTCTCTTGTCAGCCAAACTGCTATAATATATGCTTATTGTATTTTTGGTACACAAAACAAAATGGAACTATAGTCCTAACTTAGATATGGTTGATATATACCTTGCTGAATAAGTTGAATCTTATAGATATGGTAATGTGAAGCAGGTGCTGCTTGCATTAAATTTTATGTGTTGTCAGGTTGTTAGTTTAAATATGCCGAGTGCTGAACGCTGAATAAATAGTAATTAATCTAAATAAATAGAACGCTGAATTAGCTGTAGCTGTTCACTTAAATAAAACTAAAAGTAGTTTAAAATTATATGCAGACTAGATGAACTACATCTGCTTCAGAATTTGTGACCTCTTTTAATATGTTTAGTTTAATAGGCAAAACGTTGACCTAGTTGTTACTGTGATGGTTTAGTTATAGGTCAAATGGGTCATGGGTCAAAACGGGTCAAATGGGTCATGGGTCAAAACGGGTCAAATGGAAACACTGGTCAAATGGGTCGTGGGTCAACTGGTTCGGGTTTGGTCAAGATTGCCAAGTTTATGTTGTATTCAAAATAGCTTAGCAAAACACTTTAAGAATGGGCTTATTAGGTTTTTTATTTGAAGGTCACTGTAGTAGTAGTCAAAAGTATGGAATTAACATGGCACTTTTTAATACGATTCAGTTTTGTTGTATATACAGACACTTTCTAATACATTCTATCTGCAATTTTCTTGATTTGGAAATGAAATGATCATTAATTTGACTTTTGTTGCTAGATCCCCAATTTTGCTACTGTAAATGGTTGTTTTTGACAGACTCGTTAACATTGTAAACCATATATATGACACTTCAGTCCTAACCTGTTGGTATTCCCACTTTTTTGTATTGCAGAAAAGCATTGGCTAATGCTTTATTAGTCACACCGTAGACGTGGACACTTGGAAATGCAGGCTTGGGAGCCTTACAGGTAACACATGATCTAAACTAGAGGTATTCTGTAACGGGCAGCTAGTCAGGTTGGTAATTTTAGTCTGGACTGGATCAGGTTGACCTGCAAAAGTGGCCGGTCCTTTTTCTTAAAATTGTTTAAAAATAATGATTAATGAATGTTTTCAACCCGTTGAACCCATTAAATATAACATAACGTAAATTGATCCATTTATAAATGCTTGAAATTGCGACCTCTGTATTCGACAGTTAGTTTCTTAACAACGTAAATATTTTCTTCCCTTTGAAAGAGCAACAATTTACTGGAATGGGCTCAGTGATATCACCAATGCCAATCGTTAAAATTTACTGTCATTCATATCTTTTTAGATGTGTTGTTTGCAAGAGTAGTCATACAGTAGGCAAGCTCAATGTATCAACTCATTTGTATTGTCAATGGATCTTCCTTATTTGAATCAATACTATGTTCATTTCGGAAAAGAAGAGCAACAAATTCATTCATGGCTGAAATTATCTCAGAAACTGTAGTGTTTGCCTTGTAGGTTTAACATTGTAAGGCTAATGCACTGAACAAGGCTACTAGTAGTGGTATCTGATAAATTATTATAAGATAAATCGAGGTGGTTCAACATCTTGAGGTCTTCAATCTCTGATGGAATGGAACAAAATAATGACACGTCCAGTTAAATATATTTTTTGAGTCTACCAATTTGACCCGTTTTAGTTTTCACTGTTCTTTGATTTGTTTCACAAGAGTGGGTGTACAGTTTCATGTTTAACCCATTTCATATGACTGTAAGTTACATGTTTCCACATTACATTAGTAAGTAGATACAAGACTCGTTTTTTGTAATTTAATTGACCTAGTTCACTTTTATCTATATTTTTAGGACAATCAATAATTACACCTTTTTTGTTAATTAAACTTCCATTAAGTAGTAACTTTGGCAACACTCTCAACTCTCAAGTTTCAAGTCTCAAATGTGAATGTACGTGTGTTGGACCAACTGTATATCAAAATATTCGAGCTGATTTATGTATCACAAATCCACTTTGGTCATTATTGACACATTTTTAATACAATATACTTGCAGTAATAATACAGTATACCAAACATGAGGTTAACTTTGTATAAAATTGAACCATACACTGCTCAAAACCAGAAGAGGGGGAAGCGTCAAGCTTTCTCATTCAGATATTCAAGAAAAAGTCAAATTTATGAAATTGAAAGTCACAGAACACGAATAACATTAGGCTGTTCATTAAGGAATCGAACACCAAGTAGACTTCAGTACCACAAATTGGATTCATGGAAATGAAACCACAATGTCTCGTACACTTATGCAACAAGAAAATTAAACCACAATTACGAACATCTTTAACAACTTAACATTTATATAACTACTACATGCACTTCTCCTTGTTGTAGTTTCCTACAACTTCACCATACAAGCTTGATGATAGACCTAAAAGAGTTGAAAAATAAAACCATTTTAGTGATGATTTTTCACAAACTCATGTAAAATCAGATTTTATAAAATGGGAGAACAGAGTACCTTATATATTTTGAAGCACATCGAGAATATGCTGCAACTGAGTGACAACACTTTCAATTTTTAGTCGTTGGGGTGGGGAATCCACAGAGCATGATACTCCAATCTTGATAGTTGCAGCCAAACATTCTTCCACTTTCTTTGCATTCGCTTCCGTACTTTGCAACACAATTGCATCATCATCAATAACATCGATTACATGATCTGGTAATGCCATGTAAGCAAATTTATGAAGGCTAAGACCATCAATAAACATGTCATCTGTCGGGTTTTTTCCAGTCATCACCTCTAGCAATAATATTCCAAAACTATAGACGTCCCCACAACTTGTCATCTCGCTCCCGATACCATACTCTACAAATGAATAACAATTAATTAATTTACAAAGGTAGCCTGTAAATAAATATAGGCATCATGGAATAAAAGTGCAATTACCTGGAGGTGCATAACCAATTGTTCCTTTAACCCCGATTGAGTGGTTTTGGTTTAAGTTTGTACCAAGTAGTCGAGCTAAACCAAAGTCTCCAACATGAGCCACCATATCATCATCAAGTAGAATGTTACTTGGCTTCAAGTCACCGTGAACAATCGTTGTTTGGCAGCGATTGTGAAGATAATCAAGTGCAGTGGCAACATCTCTAAGAATATTTATTCTTTGAAGAAGGTTGAGTTTCGATGTATTTTCAATTGAATGAAGCCAATCGTGTACACTTCCTTTCGGCATAAACTCATAAACCAGAGCTTTAAAATCATTTCCTTGGAAATCAACACTTGAACATGAAGTTACTATCTTCAACAAATTACGGTGCCGAATATTCTGCCAAGCTTCACATTCTGCAAGAAAACTTTTGTGAGCTCCTGGATTTTCAAGACGTAGAACTTTGATTGCAACAAATTTGCCATCATCGGAATTGAGGATCCCTTTATAAACATAGCTGAATGCACCTTCTCCAATCAAATTTGCTGCAGAGAAGCCATCAGTAGCCTTGAGAAGTTGACTGTAAGAAACTTTCATGAACCGTTCACTACCCGATGACTCAGATGGTTGACTATTGCGTTTCTTCTTACACAAAAGATATACACAACATAATACGACGAGCAACGTGACTGCAATCACGCTGACTAATATGAAGAAAGGAAACCTTTTTTTCTTACTACCCGTCTCCTTGCATTTGGGTAACTCAAGTGTAACCAAACCACCACAAAGCTTATGGTTCCCCAAAACCGAAAATACGCTTGCATTGGCAAACACTCCTAGAGTCGGTACTTCACCCTCAAAATCATTAAAGGATAGGTTCAAAAATTCTAAGGAATTCCATTTGTCTAAGAATTGAGGAATTTTACCTGATAAATTATTTTGAGAAATGTCGAGTACCATCAATCCTCTCAAAGAACTGAATGAAGATGGTATTACGCCTTGAAATCTGTTGCCACTTAGGTTTAACCCTACAAGGCTAATGCAGTCACCAAGGCTACTAGTAATGGGACCTGATAAATTATTATAAGCTAAACTGAGATAGCTCAACATCTTGAGATCTTTAATCTCTGTTGGAATGGAACCAGACAGGTTGTTGCGTGAAAGGGCTAAAAAATTAGTTAGTGATGGAAGTTGGAGAAGTTGTTTGGGTATTTTACCACTTAGCCTATTGTCTACAAGGCTTAAACCATTAAGTTCTTTACAATTCCCAAGGCTTGATGGAATATGGCCTTCTAATTTGTTGGAATGTAAATAAAGTTTAGTTAACAAAGATAAGTTCCCGATGGCATCAGGGATAGGACCTGAAAATTGGTTGCTATTTAGACTAAGAACTTGTAGCTTTTGAAGTTTACCAATGGTAGCGGGGATTTTTCCTTTGAACCGATTAGTTCCTAAATGTAAAGTGGTCAAGCCAACTAGACTACCTATACTTGAAGGTAGGCTTCCAAATAAGTGATTGTCTACTAAACTTAGAAAGTTGAGTTGATTAGAAAGATTACCTATTGATATCGGAAGCACTCCAATAAGGTTGCAATTATAAAGTCCCAAAACTACTAATTTAGTGCAGTTTTTCAAAGAATCAACAAACCTCATGTCATCAGCTTCTCCGCGTCCATGGAAGTTGTTATTCTGTAATTTAATTGAATTAATATCTCTTAGTTTTGAAAAGTCAATTGTCAACTTCCCACTAAAATTGTTTTCACTCATTTCAAGATGTCTTAATTTAGAACAATTAGAAATAGAAGGTGGAAGAACTCCTGTCAGTTCATTACCCCATAACTGAAGCCACTCAAGATTCGGAAGCTGATTTCCAATTTCTGAAGGAAGACTACCAGTGAGGTGATTACCAGCTAAGGAAAAATTAGCTAGGAGTGAGAGGTTGAAAATGGAATGAGGGATGCTTCCATATAAGTTGCAGTCACCAGAGCCAAATTTCGTCAATTTTTTCCAAAGACCCAAGGTATCTGGAATGCTCCCACCCAACGGGTTCCCGGTAGCATAGAACCATTCCATTGATGTAATGTTCCCCAAGAAAGGTGGGATTCCACCTGTTAACTTTTTGTACTCAATTACAAGACGAGTAAGTTTCGAGAGTAAACTCATTCCCTCGGGTATGCTTCCAGTTAGCTCATTTTGATTGAGCCAAAGGTCTTCGAGGTTAGAACAACAAGACAAGTTTGCTGGAATGACTCCACTGAATTTGTTTTCGTCAAGATAAAGAACACGTAGCCTAGACAGACGACCAAGCTCATGAGGAATGATTCCTTGAAAGCTGTTGTTCCAGAGACCAAGCTTACGGAGGAAGCTGAGGTTTCCTACATGAGGAGACAACGAGCCTTCTAAGCCTTTCGAACCCAGCCATAAAGCAGTCACTCGTTTGTGCCGCTTTCCACATGAAATACCACTCCAGTCACAGAAATGAAAGGAATGATTCCACGAGGTTAGAACTTTGTATGGATCGTGGGTGATCTTTGACTTAAATGACAACAACGCGAGATAATCAGTCTCATTACCGCCATAGGAAGCGGAGAGAGTGGCGGAAGTAAGACATATTATTGCGAGACCATAAAAGAGAAAAGAAATACGACAGGAAGCTGATAAGTAAATTATTGCTTGTAGTTGCTTCATTTTTGAAAGTTTACTTAAAATTATAACAGGCATTGGTTTTTTATACTTAGTTTTGCATGTTAAGGTCCGTGACATGCAAATGGCGTCCACAGATTCCTTTTACTTTTTATAATTTTTAATTTAAGGAATAATTGTCCTAGTTTTAAGCAACTTGACACCTTCCTTTTCTTACCTAACTACTTTTTTTCTATATAATATATGAATTTTTAATAGCTCCTATGGGAGTGTTACAATTAGGATGCAACTTGTAAACATTCAACTTGTATATTACATCTTTACTTTTCATTATTAATGTGTTGCTTTTCTTTGTTGAAGAAAACTTGGGAGTGGGAAGACTCGACTTATATTGCATTATTAACTTTAATATATTTAAGGAATAATGGTCCAAAATGTCTATTAGATAACATTAAACAACAGAACAATGGAAGAAACTTACCAAAGACTCATTAGCCCGCCAATAACATAAGCTGTTTTGTTTTTTGACTAATAAAATAAGCAGCTAGCAGTACCTTCTTGACTAATAACATAAGCTGTTTTGTTTCTTCCTGACTGAAGAAACAAGAAATGATTTTGATTAAACTGGAAGGTGGGTTGTTATGATTAATTCAAACCCTTTTAGGATTTTCAATCAAGAAATGAACCAGCTGGGTTTTGTTATCATGTTTATGATGGATTGCGTTTTATGTTAAATATTCACGAAAAGAGGACATGATCAAAATTAATCGCAACAGATTCGTATACCATGTTTCTAGTGCATAGGTATCAAAAATAAGTTAAACACATAACATTCCACAAATGATAGTCGTTAGTATGATAATCAACTCCGAAAACATTTTTAATCATTGAATAATAGAGGTGAAATGATGATTGTGATACAAATTTCATGTCGTATTTCGAATCTACAGTTTACTCTTCTCTGTTTTAGGTTTAGTTTTGCATGTCAATTGCAGAAATAGGAAGTTTTGCTGTTACGTTTTCGTATCTACTGGCTAGTTTATCACTTGCTGTATGAATCAACAAGTAGTTTTTTAAATTTCCCTTATGTATTCCGGAGCAAAAGGGTATTTTGTGTGATGTTCTTTGAGTAACCGTTAACATGTCTATACATATGTACCAATGCAACTGCAAATTTAGCAACAGTGTTACGTTAGTTTTCATGTGATTCGCAGTCACATAAACTTTACCATGGCAGGCACATAACACAATGTGGGCTAATAGATGCTTAAAGTTCGCAAAATGTTTGGATTGGGTACTGCTGATAACATGAAATTTTCTTCTGTGTGTAGGCACATTTATGTTATTTGAAAACTTTTCTATAAACAAATGAGTACTTTAATATGTGCAAAACCAAAGACCTAATGTATAGATTAATAGAAATATTGTTCGATAATGACAATATAAAAGAATCTTACAGCACAAAATGAATTAATATTAATTTTGCAAATAGGTAAGTCTAGCTTAATGAAGATAAGAATGTTATAGTTTCCATGTGATATTGGAAAATGAAACTAGGCGAAGTACCACAATACATACCAGATCATTACATAATTTTTACTATTTTCATTCATTTTAGCGTGTAGAAAGGATATATAGTTCATCTGGATAACTGTTTATTTACCTCGGATTTTTCTAATTTGTGAGCAAATCATCTGGATAACTCTGTTAGATAACATTAAGTGTATATATATATCAATTATCAAGTAAAATACTAGAGTAGATATTATGTGTGAACCAATCCAATTTACCAATACGGACCACCTGTACTACAATAGGCGCTAAAGAGCCATTTGAGTGAGAGATTAGTTCATCAAACACGGTTTTTGGCCGGAATAGCCGGTTCTAACTGGTTCCTAGTGGTTCTTGGCCGAAATAGCTAATTCTTAATTGGTTCCTACCGGTTCTTGGCAGGAATAGGTAGTTCTTAGCTAGATCTAACTGTTCTTGACCGGAGTAACTGATCCCTATTTGGATCTAACTGGTTATTGGCCGGAATAGTTGGTTCTTAACTGGTTCTAACTGGTTATTGGCCGAGATAGCTGGTTCATACTCGTTCTTGGCCGGAATAGGCTGTTCTTAACTGGATCTAACGAGCTTGGCCGAAATAGATGGTTCCTATTTGGATCCAACTAGTTTTTGGCCGAAATAGTTGGTTTTTAATTGGTTCTAACTGGTTCTTAACCAAAATAGTTGGTTCTTAACTGGTTCCAACTGGTTCTTGGCCGGAATAGCTAGTTCTTAACTGGTTCTTGGCCGGAATAGGCAGTTTTAGTTGGATCTAATTAGTTCTAGGCCGGAATAACTGGTTCTATCTGGATCTAACTTGTTATTGGCCAAAGTAGCCGAACTGGTTTAACCAGTTCTTAGTGGTTATTGGCCAAAATAGCTGGTTCTTAACTAGTTAGGGGAGGATTGATGGGAAATTCTCTTTTGGGAAGTTAATACTTATTATGTTAAAGTTAGTACTAATAGTACTGATAGTATTGTTAGAAGAGTATTAACTGGTTAGTACTGATAGTGCAAATATTAGTACTGATAGTGTTAGAGTTTGTACTGATCTATATTAAGTATGTCGTGTAAGGTTTGTTACAACATATCTTCTATTACAATAGAAGATATGATATACTTAATGCACAGTTATCTTTGTAAAGGATCTTCTTAGTGTATAAAAGGAGATCCTAGCTAGGTTAAGTACATATACATTCTAGCCGTCTTAAGAAAAGCTAGGTTGTAAACCCTAGTACTAGGAGAGTACTCATATTATTAATCAATAATATTGAAGTTGTTGGTGTTATACTTGTTCTTATATTAATCTTCTAAGTGCATTCAAGTAGATTCCGAATACTTGTGTGCATCTACAACAAAGTGTCTCATTGTTGTTTTGAAACCATCCAAGGAAACTAACACATTTACAAGCTAAGTTTTCTAGATCCAAGGTTTGAGACTCCACAATTCAGCTAAGAACAACCTATTCCTGTTAAGATTTAGAAAATCCATAGTGAAGTGTCTGTCACCGCAACTATTGTCTAGCATATGTTAGCTCGTAGACATTACGTTATCTATTAGTTAGTTAGTTAGTTAGAGTATAACCATCGAGGATAGAAGGGTCTTTACCCACTGTATGACTGATCCACAGCCCGACACAGGGCGTATTATGTAAAACTATAAATACCCTCTACCTCCCAAGGTAGAGGGTTGGACCTTTCATTTCTTAATCTAACCTTCTATTTGTTTTTCTCTCACTTTCTCTCTCTAGAAAGGATCCCTTCTCCACTTTCTCTCTCTAAGTTTCTTGCTAAGATTCGAAACATATAATTGATTGTTTGTGTGTTACAATAACTAATATCCAACAATTAATATCAAGAGCCATGGTTAGATAATAAAGATTGGTTATTTGTGTATTTTGTTGGTTCGAATTCTATACCCTAAAACTGTTAAAGTTTGAATTTTGATAGTGTTTGTGTTTAGAATCATCATAAGTGCTTAGGTTTTGGTTTGGAAGGCATAATTCATCTTGGTTATAGTGTTTTGGATTGGAAAAGTTTAGTTTCTGAAGAGTTTCAAGGAAGCGGTTTGAGTCTCGTATTACTTTCTTGTGTGCGGTTTGATGTCATTTGGGTGTGATTTGATCTGATCAAGGGAGCGATTTATCAAGTTCTTGGATGCGGTTTGTCTAGATTCGTTGTATCGGAAGCGGTTTGACTTAAGCCGTCGGTTTGACATAAGCGGTTTGACATAAGCGGTTTGACTCAAGCGGTTTGTATTTAGCGGTTTGACATAAGCGGTTTGACTTAAGCGGTTTGACTCAAGCGTTTTGTCTTCAGCGATTTGATAAGAAGCGGTTTGAGTTAAGCGGTTTTATAAGAAGCGGTTTGATAAAAAGCAGTTTGATTTAAGCGGTTTGTATTCTAGGGGTTTGACAATCCTGCGATTAGACCAATGCGATTTGACCACTGCGATTTGATCAAAAAAACCAAGTTTTGACTTTTACAGTTGATAAGGTATTAAAAGGTACCTTTTTGAGGGGTCGTTTAAGCCCTTATTTGATCACTTTTGTATCCGTTATTGCTTAATATCGTTCCTTTTTACATTTTAGGTCTCTTGAAGGCGAAATGCTGGAATGGCACTTATTTGAACGAAAAGGCGTGAGTATATGAAGAAAATGGCCAAATTCAAAATCGAGACACTCAAAGCTGCTAAAAACATAGGGTGACGACGTCACAGCTTATACGCGACGCCGTCGGAGGATTTTGTGACGGGACAGAAGCCAAAACTCCTATTTTCAAGTGACGACTTCAAGTTATAAAAGAAGAGGCCGTCACAACTCAGACGGCCTAGATGCAATCTAGACGGCGTCAGAAGCTAAAGAGGACGGCGTCACAAGCATAAGGTGACGACGTCGCAAGTCTAACGTGGCCAAGACGAAACCCTAATGACGGCGATACGATGGCGTCATAAAACATAAGGTGACGCCGTAACATGTGTAATCTTATATATAGAATCCGAATTTTTCAGTATTTGTGTGTAGTCTTTTGGAGTAAAAACCTAAACCGAACCAAGGCTATCTTATACAGTATTTTAGGGTTCCAAACCCTATCTTACACCAAGATAAGTGTTATACTTCATTAATACAATTATGTCTTTGATTATTTGTGTGTATGCTTGCATGTTCTCCATGTCCGGCTAATTTACTTGTGTGTTTCCTTAGGAAATATGAAACTTAATTATTGAATATTGATCGGTTGTCTCTTATCTAAGTTGGTAATGATCTAGAAATGCGATAGGTCATTCGTTGTGTACTTAATGCTTGATTAAATCTTTGTGAACCTTAGAATATTACTCCTTGAGTAGTTGTAAGCTAAACCATCCAAAGAGTGCCTTAGAGTAAGAGTTTATTATCCCTAGTGGGTTTTGTAGACGAGACCCTTTGGTAAGTTCAAAGAGTTAGGGAGAAACGCATACCCTACAACTCTAGACACACAACGCAATTAAGAATAAGGACGTGACAATTCAACCACCAATAGGAGATAATTAAGGAGTAGTAAAACCTAAGTAAACACATCTTTAAACTATCATACGAGCACACAATAATTAGACATAGACTACATACACCTTAGATTAGATAATTAGATAAGTAGAGTAATCGGTAGCAATACCAACCCCCCAAATCCAAACCCCGAGATTCGTACCTTTCCTTTCCTTAAAAATATAAAAAGATTAAAAATAATCTTCCTCAACCCCAACCTTAGCGTAGTAACTTCTTACTAGCATTCCTATTCCCCTAGAGAACGATATCAATACCTGTGGCTTACCCTAATACTACACTACAACGATTAGGTTCACTGCCTAGGGTGTTGAAAAACTTGCTCGACGAAACGGAAGTTCCTTTGACCCCGAACGACGCGTGTAGCGTTATAAAGTTTTTGGCGTCGTTGCCGGGGAATAGAATAGCTAGTTAGTAGTCCACCTCATTTAGGTTTCTTTGCTTGATTTCTATCAAGTAAACTTTTTTCTCATTTTTAGCTTTCTCGTAGTCTATCCCCCTTCTTCGTGACCTTTGTTCGTAATCCCATCACTTTTCATCATGGAAGGTGATAACCAACCACCACTCATCAACCCACCACCAAATGACCCGCCAAGAGCCCGTACTCTTGGTGAATACTCGAGACCAAGCCACTTAGGCTATTGGAACACCATTGAGCTTCCCGACCAAGCCCAAACTACGGCCCTACGATCCGACACCATCCGGTTGGTGCAAAACGGATGTGTATTCCATGGACTTCGTTCTGAAGATCCAAATCAGCATCTTAGGGATTTCCTTAATATTGTCGATTCCATCGACCTTGATGCTATTACTCGGGAGACCACGCACCTGCGTCTCTTCCAATTCTCTCTACGGGACCAAGCTAGTAATTGGCTTGAGCGACTTCCTGCCGGCTCCATCTCAAGTTGGGATGATCTTACCTCTCGCTTCCTTGCTCAATTTTTCCCACCGGGGAGAACCACTAAGCTTAGGAATGACATCTTGATGTTCCAACAATGTCAGGGTGAATCTCTCTACGAAGCATGGACTAGATTCAAGGACTTACTTCATAAAGTCCCTCATCACGTCATTGATCTTTGGCTCCAAGTCCAAATCTTTTATGATCATGTCAACTTCCCCACCAAGCGATCCATTGACCAAGCGGCCGGTGGAAAACTTAGTGATCTCACCGCGGAAGAATCATGGGTTATAATAGAGGACCTTGCCCTCTATGACAACGAAAGTTTGGATGACCCCCTTGAGCTGCCCAAAACCGTTAAGGCAATCTTCTTGCCTCCCATTGACTCACAATCTTCCGACCGTAGGATGATCGAACTTGAAGATCAAGTTAAATTCCTAATGAGTTCCTACAAAAATCCTAAGTCCTCACGTCAAGTGAATAAAATCACTCTACCATGTGAGTTATGTAGTGGTCCCCATGACACTCGTGATTGCACAAGACTCCCCGAACAAGCTTTTGCAGACTACGCCTCCATGCGTACCGACAGAGCGGGAGAGAAGTGGTACACTTTCAAGCCCGAACAAAACAACTTAGGAAACTCTTACAACCCCTCATGGAGAAATCGCCCTAACCTTAAGTGGAACCAAAACTCAAGCACACCCCAAAGCTCATCTAGTCCACCTAATAGGTTCAACTCTCTAAACACCAGGAACCCCACTAATCTTGAGGCAATTGCATCTAGATTCCTATCATCTCAAGAGACTTGATTGACTAAGCTTGAAGCCGATTTTAAGCAAAGACAAAGCGAGATGACAAACAAGCTTGATGCCCTCTTAAAATCCTTCAATGAACGGGAAGTTGGAGCACTCCCAAGTGATACTATAAAGAACCCAAAAGTGAATTCGATTTCGTTGACTTCATGTTCTTGTTCACCATGGGAGAGTGCACATCCATGCCCCTCACACCCAATGGTTCACTCGGTAAATGCTATCAAAAAGGGTTCCAAGCCATCCAAAATGAGGTACCAAGGCCCTGCACCATTGGTAGAACCTACTCTTGAGAAACCCGTCAACCAAGAATCCAAACCTAGTTTAGAGGAGGAGTACAAGGAACTCCATCAAGAAAAACCGATTCTTGAGGTCTTAGCTCATGCACCTTATTATAATGCTTTAAAAGAAAAAATATGAGTTAGAACTTAAGCTTGGAAAACATGGGTCCGCTTTCATGCGAAATAATTTACCTAAGAAGTTAGATGATCCCGGGCTATTTACTCTTCAGTGTAGGCTTGGAACTTCCAAACCTCTCGACGCTCTAGCCGACTTAGGGTCATGCATCAATCTTGTTCCGTTGTCCCTCCATAGAAGCCTTAACTTAGGTAAAATAGAACCAACAGAAACCATCTTAGGTCTAGCGGATGGTAGTGTTGCACGTCCGGTAGGAATAATAAAACACATGGTAGTACATGTAGGAGAGTTGACTCTTTTGGCCGACTTTCATGTGCTAGACATGAATAAGGACCCGACATGCCCATTACTAGTAGGAAGAGGATTCTTAGCTACCGCTAGTGCCATCATCGATTGTAAGATGTCCAAGATAGTGGTAGGAGAGGGGAGTGCCAGGTCAATTTACGTTGTCAAAAAGCATACGTACTACAAAGAAGAGGAAATCCCACATGAGATTAGGTTGGATAGAGAGCCTTCTAGATATGGACCTTGGATAGATAAGAACCTCATAGGCCCCCAAAGACCTTTTTACCTAGATGAAGCCTTCACTAGTACAGAAACTTTCCAAGAGAAAGAAATGGCTAGGGACATGGAAGTGAACCCGTTCGAGGACGCCTTAGTATTTAGGAAGATGACCAAGTTCCTAGGAAGTTTGCCCGTTAACCTTGTCATGAATAAGTGGAAAGTTGAGAAATCTAAACACAAATGGGATTGGGATAGACCGCCTAGTGACGGTAATGGAGAGTGGCACATTAGGATAACAATCTATGATCCCGATGGAGAGAAGTTTGAAAAGGCATATCTAACCGAACGTACTACTAGGAACTTGAATGATAAGTTTGATCCTTATGACATTGTTGAGGATAGGCTTACTTATATCGGTATGTAAGAGCACGACTACGAGTCTAGCTACAAGACTCTTAAATAAATAAAAGCGCTTCGTGAGAGGCAACCCATGCTTAATTGTTTGCTTGTTAGTGTCATATGTCTTTTATTGATTGTTTATTTTCATGTTTAAATTTGTAAAAATGCTTTATTTTGTTTTTCACCTCGTCTTAATTACATATAAAGGTATTTTACATAGGGATAAGTGTAGGGAGGATTACACACGTTTTCAAAAGAAACGTAAACATGAGAATAACAATTAACTAAAAGATATGTATGTGTGTTTGTTCGAGTCAAATGCTTGTATCGAGTCATAATGGATGTTTTGCTGAAATTTTTCCATATTCTAAAGATGTAAATTTTCCATAATTTTTTCCTGAAAATCGCAGACCAGTTTTTGTCAGGATAACCTGACGGCGTCAGGATCGCAACCTGACGGCGTCAGGAAGGAGTAAAAACAACAGATTACTTTTTTCTCATTTTCTGAGCTACTTATAAATTTTTGGAATTTTCCAGGTCTTAATTTTCCAGAAACTCTGTAAACATCCATTCCGCAAGCATTATAACCTAGTTTAAATCGAGTCTTATATATATTATTACCGCCGATTTTACGCGAAGGTTTCGTTTGTTTTCTTCAAGTGTGCAAGTTTAATTTATCAAAAAGAAGTTACAAAAGATTGGAAGGAGCTTTTCACGCATAAATTCTTCTTGGAAAGGATTTAACCACTACTTCACACATGGATCCTACCGAGCTAATCAGGGGAGTACTAGTTTCTTTCGTTTTTAATTACCTTCCATTATCATAACTTTGATACTTTCGGGGAACATTGGGGACAATGTTCAGTTTAAGTGTAGGGAGGGAAAATAAAACGGGAACTTTGAAACTATGCTTATCCTTGAATATTTGCTTTGTACAATTGTATTTGTGTAATAAACCATGAGAAAATGTCGGTTAGGGTAATTTTGGCACCAAATTTAAAAATTTTCATGACATATAGGAGTGGGCCATTAGTCTTAACAAAAGCGTCTCACGGATAGTAAGTTGCATGACTAGCACAAAAACCCTTTACCACCTAAATTCCACCCAAAATGTGAGGATCGCCCTTAGATTAGTAGGAATTAAAGCATTCATCTTTAATGCTTAGTGTGTGAACCAGTAGAATAATAGATTCTAGAACTTGTTTTGTGATGCATCCCGAGATCGCTAGTAAGACTACACTTGTGTAGTTAGGAATAATTAAATGATAAGAGGCATTAGGATAACCCTTGTTTGATACCCGTAATATAATTACTTCTTCCATCTCGGTTGAGTAATTCCCCCACACCCTTTGCGTTGTACTCATCTTTAGTACACGATACCCCTAGTTAACCCCTCAGAGCCTATCCTTTTCGCGGTTCTCGTGATGTTTCGATTTTTCTGGAATATCAATAAAGAGCATTGTTTACAACCCACCCCTAAATATACACCCAAATCGCCT
Organism: Chrysanthemum seticuspe; assembly: GCA_019973895.1. Taxonomy (NCBI): domain Eukaryota; kingdom Viridiplantae; phylum Streptophyta; class Magnoliopsida; order Asterales; family Asteraceae; genus Chrysanthemum; species Chrysanthemum seticuspe. The sequence continues at coordinate 18,829,961 of BPTQ01000009.1, read as the reverse complement.
TAGCCTACCCTATATGCACTCACTTTTAGTGCATTTTTGTTATCACCCTAAACCCTTAGTTCAATTATCTAGTTGCTTGCATGTAGGGGTGTCCATGGTACTAGAACCGTCCCGAACCGGAACCGAACCGAAAGAACCGAGAACCGAAAATAAGGAAAAAGTGGAACCAAGAACCGTCCCAAGTTTTTCGGTTCGGTTCCGGTACGGTACTCGGTTTCGGTACGGGAATTTTCGGTAATTCCCATAAGTACCAAAAGTGTTAAAAAAATATTTTTGGATGAATGTGAATATACGGAACTCGGTTCGTAGAACTTCGAAAGAAGTTGACAACCTTAATAGTATTCCACAACTTGACTTACAAACAAACAAAAAAACATATATCCGGTAATAGAAAACTCATTATTCACGAAAATAATTGCAAACTTGTTGAGAATATTATATATCAATCATGGTGACTAGCTTACAATAACTTCCATGGTGACAATATATCATGCAGTGACACCATAATCGTTAATTGTTTCTCGACTTTTATCATTAAATTTAATGAACAATAAATACCAATAGTTAAATACAACTTCTTGTTAGTTGTTACCGAGAAACACAAAATTGTTCGATATTATGCGGCTATGCGCATACTCGATATTCCAGTTTAGAAAAAACTGACTTTTATATTGATGAATGATGTTTGAATCTTTGATTGGAATTAATGGATTAAAGTTTAAGGTTTATGGGTTTTTAGGTTTAGGCAGGGTTTTTTCTGTTTTCTTAAAAGGCCGCATACTTGCATATACACAATATCCCAAACAAACCCTATAAAATTACATATTTTCATAAAACTTGGTTCTTTCGGGAAAGTACCGGAACCGGACGGTTCCGACCCGAACCGTCCCGAGAACCGAAGTTTTAGAATTTTAGGAACCAAGAACCGTACCATGGTTCTACTATACGGTCCCATTCCCGGTCGGTACCGGTACGGTTCCTCGGTTCTTTTGGTTCCTCGGTTTTTTTGGACACCCCTACTTGCATGAGTTGCTAAGTCGAGTCATATCCTTTGTACACAGTTTTGGGACGATTGGGATTCATGGGAAAAGTTAAAATTTATGAAATGACGGGAAGGGAACGTTAAATTCAAATTCCCTTTATTTGCGTAATAATGTACCCCTAAGTGTTTTGATCTTTTCAATTCGGGTCAAATTAGTGTTAGAGTAATAAAAAATCAAGTGTAGGGATGTGCCTATAAATCCCTATCATTTTGATGTTACCATAAAGGAAGGTAGAGTAAAAGTGTATGAAAAAAAAATCAAAAAAAAAGAGAAAAAGAGAAAAGAAAAAAATAGAGTGTATGAAAATATATATATATATATATATATATATATATATATAAAAGGGCTACCATCCTACATCTATCCTTTAAATTTATGTTTGTTTATTTCTGTTAGCTAGAGTCTAGAGTGTCGAGTCTTAGTTTAGCAACGCCATTCTTCGTATGCATTTAACATAGAGATTTTTGACTTACCACCACTAAAAAGCCTATCCCACCAAACCCTTTGTTTCCCTACCGTAAGCCTAACGTTACAACCCTTTAAAGACCTCTTTGATAGTCTTTCCTAGGTGCTTACGCCAAAGCGATGGAGGTTTGATCTATTCTCAAGCCTATGGTAATCTATGTACTAGGACTGGTTCATGAGTCTTTATCTTCCATTTCCAATTTGTTATATTTCATATGCACCCGAGAGAGAAGTGAGTATCCAAACACCCCATGTGAGGTGCTAGTATTTAATTTCCGTGCTTGTTATGACTTTTGCGGGGCCTATAAGTGTTGTAGACCATTTTAAATCAATGCTTCATGACCCCTAACTTATAAATTAATTGGCTAAAAGCACATTTGCTTGAGGACAAGCAAACACTAAGTGTAGGGATATTTGATAAGGTTTTAAAAGGTACCTTTTTGAGGGGTCGTTTAAGCCCTTATTTGATCAATTTTGTATCCGTTATTGCTTAATATCGTTCCTTTTCACTTTTTAGGTCTCTTGAAGTCAAAATGCTGGAATGGCACTTATTTGAACGAAAAGGCGCGAATATACGAAGAAAATGGCCAAAGTCAAAATCGAGACACTCAAAGCTGAAAACATAAGGTGACGGCGTCACAACTTATACGCGACGCCGTTGGAGGATTTTGTGACGGGACAGAAGCCAAAACTCCTATTTTCAAGTGATGACGTCAAGTTATAAAAGAATAGGCCGTCGCAACTCAGACGACCTAGATGCAATCCAGACGGTGTCAGAAGCTAAAGAGGACGGCGTCACAAGCATAAGGTGACGTCGTCGCAAGTCTAACGTTGCCAAGACGAAACCCTAATAACGGCGATACGACGGCGTCACAAAACATAAGGTGACGCCGTCGCATGTGTAATCTTATATATAGAATCCGAATTTTTCTGTATTTGTGTGTAGTCTTTGGAGTAAAAACCTAAACCACACCAAGGCTGTCTTGTACAGTATTTTAGGGTTCCAAACCCTATCTTACACCAAGATAAGTGTTGTACTTCATTAATACAATTATGTCTTTGATTATTTTTGTGTATGCTTGCATGTTCTCCATGTCCGGCTAATTCACTTGTGTGTTTGCTTAGGGAATATGAAACTTAATAATTGAATATTGATTGGTTGTCTCTTATCTTAGTTGTTAATGATCTAGTAATGCGATAGGTCATTCGTTGTGTACTTAATGTTTGATTAAATCTTTGTGAACCTTAGAATATAACTCCTTGAGTAGTTGTAAGCTAAACCATCCAAAGAGAGCCTTAGAGTAAGAGTTTATTATTCCTAGTGGGTTTTGTAGACGAGAACCTTTGGTAAGTTCAAAGAGTTAGGGAGAAACGCATACCCTACAACTCTAGACACACAACGCAATTAAGAATAAGGACGTGACAATTCAACCACCAATAGGAGATAATTAAGGAGTAGTAAAACCTAAGTAAACACACATTTAAACTATCATACGAGCACACAATAATTAGACATAGACTACATACACCTTAGATTAGATAATTAGATAAGTAGAGTAATCGGTAGCAATACCAACCCCCCAAATCCAAACCCCGAGATTCGTACCTTTCCTTTCCTTAAAAATACAAAAAGATAAAAAATAATCTTTCTCAACCCCAACCTCAGCGTAGTAACTTCTCACTAGCATTCCTATTCCCCTAGAGAATGATATCAATACCCATGACTTACCCTAAAACTACACTACAACGATTAGGTTCACTGCCTAGGGTGTTGAAAAACTTGCTCGATGAAAAGGAAGTTCCTTTGACCCCGAACGACGCGTGTAGCGTTATCAACAGTTTGACTACCTGCGGCTTGACCATTTGCGGCTTGACCAAAGTTGACTTTTTACGTCAAAACTTCAAACGGCAATAAATTTTGAACCGTAACTCTGTTTTCAGGGAAACACATGTCAAAAAAACTAGAACAGCATGAACCAGTTGGAACCAGTTAGAACTAGTTAAGAACCGGATATTCCGGCCAAGAACCAGTTAAGAACTAGCTATTTCGGCCAATAAATAGTTAGATCTAAATAGGAACCAGCTATTCCGGCCAAGAACCAGTTAGAACCAGCTATGAACTGCCTATTCCGGCGAAGAACTGGTACAAACCTGTTAGAACCATATAATAACTAGCTATTCCGGCCAATAACCAGTAAGAACCAGTTAAGAACATGCTATTTTGGCCAAGAACTAGTTAGATCCAGCTAAGAACTGCCTATTCCTGTTAGGATTTCGAAAATCCATAGTGAAGTGTCGGTTACCCCAACTATTGTCTAGCATATGTCAGCTCGTAGACATTAGGTTATCTATTTGTTAGTTAGTTAGTTAGAGTAACACAGTGGAGGACGGACGGGTCTTTAACTGTTGTATGCATGATTCACAGCCTGACAGAGAGCGTATTATGTAAAACTATAAATACCCTCTACCTCCCAAAGTAGAGGGTTGGACCTTTCGTTTCTTAATCTAACCTTCTCTTTGTTTTTCTCTCACTTTCTCTCTCTAGAAAGGATCCCATTTCCCACTTTCTCTCTCTAAGTTTCCTGCTAAGATTCGAACCATATAATTGATTGTTTGTGTGTTAGAATAACCAATATCCAACAATTGGTATCAAGAGCCATGGTTAGATCATAAGGAATGGTTATTTGTGTGTTTTGTTGGTTTGAATTCTATACCCTAAAAGTGTTAAAGTTTGAATTTTGATAGTACATTTGTGTTTAGAATCATCGTAAATGCTTAGGCTTTGGTTTGGAAGGTTTAAATCATCTTGATTATAGTGTTTTAGATTGGAAAAGTTTAGTCTTTAAAGAGTTTCAAAGAAGAGGTTTGAGTCTCGTACTATTTTCTTGTATGCCGTTTGATGTCATTTGGTGCGATTTGATTTGATCAAGGAAGCGATTTGTCAAGTTCTTGGATGCGGTTTGTCTAGATTCGTTGATCAGAAGCGGTTTGACTTAAGTGATTTGACTTAAGCGGTTTGACGTAAGCGGTTTGACATAAGCTGTTTGACTTAAGTAGTTTGACTCAAGTGGTTTGTCTTTAGCGGTTTGACATAAGCGGTTTGACTCAAGCGGTTTGTCTTCAGTGGTTTGATCTAAGCGGTTTGATAAGAAGCGGTTTGATAAAAAGCGATTAGATTTAAGCGGTTTGTATTATAGGAGTTTGACAATCCTTCGATGTGACCAATGCGATTTGACCGCAGCAATATGAACAAAAAAACCGAGTTTTGACTTTTACGGTATGACTACTTGCGGTTTGACCACTTGCGGCTTTACCAAAGTTGACTTTTTACGTCAAAACTTTAAATGGCCATAAATTTTGAACCGTAACTACGTTTTCAGCAAAATACAACAGCCTGAACCAATAGGAACCAGTTAGAACTAGTTAAGAACAGGATATTCCGGCCAAGAACCAGTTAGAACTAGTTAAGAACTTGCTATTCCGGGCAATAAATAGTTAGATCCAAATAGGAACCATCTATTCTGGCCAAGAACTTGTTAGATCCAGCTAAGAACTGCCTATTCTGGCCAAGAACCAGTACAAAAGTTAGAACCAGATAAGAATTAGCTATTCCGGCCAATAACTAGTAAAAACCAGTTAAGAACATGCTATTTTGGCCAAGAACCAGTTAGATCCAGCTAAGAACTGCCTATTCCTGTTAGGATTTAGAAAATCCATAGTGAAGTGTCGGTCACCCCAACTATTGTCTAGCATATGTTAGCTCGTAGACATTATGTTATCTATTTGTTAGTTAGTTAGTTAGTTAGAGTAACATCGTGGAGGACGGACGGGTCTTTACCCACTGTATACCTGATCCACAGCCCGACAAAGGGGGTACTATGTAAAACTATAAATACCCTCTACCTCCCAAGGTAGAGGGTTGGACCTTTCATTTCTTAATCTAACCGGTTTGAGACTCGTACTATTTTCTTGTATGCGGTTTGATGTCATTTGGGTGTGATTTGATCTGATCAAGGAAGCGATTTTGACAAGTTCTTGGAGGCGGTTTGTCTAGATTCATTGTATCGGAAGCAGTTTGAATTAAGCGGTTTGACTTAAGCGGTTTGACCAAAGCGGTTTGTCATAAGCGGTTTGACTTAAACGGTTTAACATAAGCGGTTTGACTCAAGCTGATGTCTTTAGCAGTTTAGCTTAAGCGGTTTGACTCAAGCGGTTTGATCTAAGCGATTTGATAAGAAGCGGTTTGAGTTATCCATAGTGAAGTGTCGGTCACCCCAACTATTGTCTAGCATAGTATCGCTCGTAGACATTACGTTATCTATTAGTTAGTTAGTTAGTTAGTGTAACACTGTGGAGGACAGAAGAGTCTTTACCCACTATATTCCTAATCCACAGCCCGACAGAGGGCGTATTATGTAAACTATAAATACCCTCTACCTCCCAAGGTAGAGGGTTGGACCTTTCATTTCTTAATCTAACCTTCTCTTTGTTTTTCTCTCACTTTCTCTCTCTAGAAAGGATCCCATCTCCCACTTTCTCTCTCTAAGTTTCTCGCTAAGATTCGAACCATATAATTGATTGTTTGTGTGTTACAATAACCAATATCCATCAATTGGTATCAAGAGCCATGGTTAGATCATAAAGATTGGTTATTTGTGTGTTTTGTTGGTTCGAATTCTATGCCCTAAAAGTGTTAAAGTTTGAATTTTGATAGTACTTTTGTTTTTAGAATCATCACAAGTGCTTAGATTTTAGTTTGGAAGGCTTAATTCATCTTGGTTATAGTGTTTTGGATTGAAAAAGTTTAGTTTTTGAAGAGTTTCAAGGAAGCGGTTTGAGTCCCGTACTATTTTCTTGTATGCGGTTTCATGTCATTTGGGTGTGATTTGATCTGATCAAGGAAGCTATTTGTTAAGTTCTTGGATGCGGTTTGTCCAGATTCGTTGTATCGGAAGCGGTTTGAATTAAGCGGTTTGACTTAAGCGGTTTGACATAAGTGGTTTGACTCAAGCGGTTTGTCTTTAACGGTTTGACATAAGCAGTTTGACTTAAGCGGTTTGACTCAAGTGGTTTGTCTTTCGCGGTTTGATCTAAGCGGTTTGATAAAAAACGGTTTGATTTAAGCAGTTTTTATTCCAGCCGTTTGAAAATCCTGCTATTTAACCAATGCGATTTGATAAAAAAAACTGAGTTTTGACTTTACGGTTTGACTACTTGCTGTTTGACCACTTGCGGCTTGACCAAACTTGACTTTTTACATCAAAACTTCAAACGGACATAACTTTTGAACCGTAACTCCGTTTTTAGCGAAATACTTGTCAAAACGACCGGAATAGCCTGAACCAGTAGGAACTAATTAGAACTTGTTAAGAACCGGATATTTCAGCCATGAACCAGTAAGAACTAGTTAGAACCAGTTAAGAACTAGCTATTCTGGCCTATAAATAGTTAGATCCAAATAGGAGCCAGCTATTCCGCCCAAGAACCAGTTAGATCAAGCTTAAAACTACCTATTCCAGCCAAGAACAAATACAAACCAGTTAGAACCAGAAAAGAATTAGCTATTCCGGCCAATAACCAGTAAGAACCAGTTAAGAACATGCTATTTTAGCCAAGAACTAGTTAGATCCAGCTAAGAACTGCCTATTCCTGTTAGGATTTAGAAAATCCATAGTTTAGTGTCGATCACCCCAATTATTGTCTAGCATATGTTAGCTCGTAGACATTACGTTATCTATTAGTTAGTTAGTTAGTTACAGTAACACCATGGAGGACGGACTAGTCTTACCCACTGTATACCTGATCCACAGCCCGACAGAGGGCGTATTATGTAAAACTTTAAATACCCTCTACCCCCAAGGTAGAGGGTTGGACCTTTCATTTCTTAATCTAACCTTCTCTTTGTTTATCTCTCACTTTCTCTCTCTTGAAAGGATCCCATCTCCCACTTTCTCTCTATAAGTTTCTTGCTAAGATTCGAACCATATAATTGATTGTTTGTGTGTTACAATAACCAATATCTAACAATTGGTATCAATATCCATGGTTAGATCATAAAGATTGGTTATTTGTGTGTTTTGTTGGTTCGAATTATATACCCTAAAATGTTAAAGTTTCAATTTTGTTTGTACTTTTGTGTTTAGAATCATCATAAGTGCTTGGGTTATGGTTTGGAAGGCTTAATCCATCTTGGTTATAGTGTTTTGGATTGCAAAAGTTTAGTTTTTAAAGAGTTTCAAGGAAGCAGTTTGAGTCTCGTACTATTTTCTTGTATGCGGTTTGATGTCATTTGGGTGCGATTTGATATGATCAAGGAAGCGATTGTCAAGTTCTTGGATGCGGTTTGTCTAGATTCGTTGTATCGGAAGCGGTTTGACTTAAGCAGTTTGACTCAAGCGGTTTGTCTTCAGCGATTTGATCTAAGCGGTTTGATAACAAGCGGTTTGATTCTAGCGGTTTGTATTCCAGCGGTTTGACAATCCTACGATTTGACCAATCCGATTTGACCACTGCGATTTGATCAAAAAAACTGAGTTTTGAATTTTACGGTTTGACTAATTTCTGTTTGACCACTTGCGGCTTGACCAAAGTTGACTTTTTACGTCAAAACTTCAAACGGCCATAACTTTTGAACCGTAACTCCGTTTTCAGCGAAATACCTGTCAAAATGACCGGAACAGCCTAAACTAGTTGTAACCAGGTAGAACTAGTTAAGAGCCATGGTTACAATAACCAATTTCCAATAATTGGTATCAAGAGCCATGGTTAGATCATAAAGATTGGTTATTTGTGTGTTTTGTTAGATCGAATTCTATATCCTAAAAGTGTTAAAGTTTGAATTTTGATAGTACTTTTGTGTTTAGAATCATCATAAGTGCTTAGGTTTTGGTTTGGAAGGCTTAATTCATCTTGGTTATAGTGTTTTGGATTGGAAAAGTTTAGTTTTTGAAGAGTTTCATGGAAGTGGTTTAAGACTCGTACTATTTACTTGTATGCAATTTGATGTCATTTGGGTGCGATTTGATCTGATCAGGGAAGCGATTTGTCAACTTCTTGGATGCAGTTTGTCTAGATTCGTTGTATCGGAAGCGTTTTGACTTAAGTGGTTTGACGTAATCGGTTTGACGTAAGCGGTTTGACTTAAGCGGTTTGACTCAAGCGGTTTGATTTTAGCGGTTTGACATAAGCGGTTTGTCTTAAGTGGTTTGACTCAAGCGGTTTGTCTTCAACGGTTTGATCTAAGCGGTTTGATAACAAGCGGTTTGATAACAAGCGGTTTGATTTAAGCGGTTTGTATTCCAGCGGTTTGACAATCCCTAATTTCTATTGCAATATCTTTAGTGGATTGACAAGTTCTCAATGTAAATGATGTAGGTAATGTGTGTGGAAGGTTTGCAGGTTAGTTTGATTTGTGGGACGCGTAATGTGTGGTGGAAAGGTTTGAAAATATGGATCAAAGTTCGGAATATTTGGAAGTGGTGGTGGAAAAGAACCTAGGTGTTCTTGTAAGACAATGGGAGCTAAAGGTGGTGAAGTTACAAGGTCTTTGTAAATTGTGTTTGGAAATGTGGGAGGTGTTAAAGAGTTTTGTGATGTTTAATTGTGGTGTTTTGAAGGTAATTTGAGAGGGAAATATGTTTTTGATGTTTAAAAATTCAAGACAAGATATCGTAATGGTGGTAAGATTATAAGTTTTGGTTAACGGGTAATTATTTGTGCAGGACATATAGAGTCGGTTTGGCATTAATTTTGGAGGGAAGTGTTTGTTTTGTTGATCGTGGGCTGGACATATCCTAGCTGGAAGACTAAAGACATTTTGAAGTTTATAACCATTTGATTTATAGCCAATGTATGTTTTTTAGCTTACTAGTCTATGCGCCTATGAAATTCACAGGTAGCTAATATAAGTTGTTAAATAACTTTGAAATACAAAGTTAAAGTTAATAAAAGCGAAAGCAAACAACTTGTAAATCCATTACTTATTTTGGAATTTAGAACCGTTGCAAATTAAAATGAAACCTTCCAATAAGAAATCATGCAGTAAATCCATCACTTAAATTGGAACCTTGCTGTAAGAAACTACACATTCAAATGAAACCTTGCAATAAGAGATTACACTCAATTTAAGTACTACAAATTTAATGAATTTGGTGTAAAATCCCATACCAAAAGCTTACATCTTTATACACTTCAAACTTAACTCCCTAAGTTTGACTTTGTAGTTTTTTTCAACCAAAGTTTGACTTTGTACTAACTACACTAAGGTTGTGTTTCTTTTTTTTTCTTAGAAGGGAGTGTGTTCACATAACATTTAATAATATTTCTTTTTAAGTAGGACCCACTAGTTTTCCCTTACTTCCTTTATATACACAAGCCAAAAAATAATACTACCTCCGTCCCAAATTATATGTCCAATTTGACTTTTTAAATCAAACTTTAACCTTAAATTTTTTTGTTTGTATTGTATAATATTTGATGCAAAATATATAAATAGATTGTGATTTAAGTGTATTTTCATTTGGTATAAATTTCATCAAGTGTTGGATAATACAAACAAAAATATATAAGGTCAAAATTTAAATCAAAAAGTTAAACTGGACTTAAAATTTGGGATGGAGAGAGTAACCCCTTCCCATTAAGATGCTAATATAGATGTGGACCCCACTATTCCTTCCCCATATGAAAAAAAGAAACATCCCTTTTAAAACTAAACAAAAACATACCAAATATAAAATAAACTGACAACCAATTTTACCTGAGTCCATTCCAAGTGAAAAGGATAAGATAAAACCCATTTCATTTTTAAAGTCACACACATAACCATTTTGACTTTGTAAGTCAAACTAAGTAAACATTTCAACCTCAAATTTGATATCAATTTCAAAGTTATTTCTACTAATTCCACCTGCCACTAATCAAATAGATAGCAAGTACTACAAATTAAACAAATTTTGTTTCATATTCATAACAAAAGTTAACATCTTTTTACATTTCAAAAGTTCAAACTTTGACTTGGCACTAACTTCACTACAACTTGCTAAAAACTTACTACCATTTTTTAAAGTTTTTATTGAAAATCAAAACCCATTTACTTAAGTCCGTTCTAAGTGGAAACATAAGATAAACCCAGTTGAAGAACTGATTTCATTACTTGGATTTTATAAAGTGTTGGTAATGGTGATGAATATGGATGAATGGGAATTGAATAAGCCATTGGTAGATTATGGTGAGTTGATCTGGGCTTGAAAAATTATACATAAAAAAATAAATAAAAAATAAATAAATAAATAAATTTTCAAACAATTCTTGGATAAGATATTCCCATATAGAATAGATGTATAGGCACTTATAGGCTTGTTTCAGTATTAAGCATGTTCCGAAGCATGTTTTAAGCATGTCCTTTGGACTAGCTAATATATGTACGCCCATATAAGTCTTGCTAGTTGTCAATGGTTGTATTTTTATTTTTATTTTTTATTAATAAATTTGCGGGGGATGGTCCTTTTTTCCTGAATAAAAAAATATACTTTACCTTTTCAATATGTATATGCAAAGAGTAAGAGTACACAAACTATAACTTATACTTAAATTTAATCATCATATCATTTACCCAGTATTTTACCAAAAAAAAAATAAATAAATAAAAATACAGTCAAGTTTACTTTTTTGCCAAAACAAAACTATTGTTTAGAGTGAATCAAAATGATGGATTTGGTCAACAACCTTATATTCTTGCAATTGTTTGGCAATTGAATTGCATTCACTTTTGTGTTTGTACTTCTCAATGAAAAGATAATGTCCAAACACCCCTTTAGTTCCAGCCATATTTGAATGATCTGCAGTTTGGAGTTGGGGTTTCTGGAGGAGGGGAAGCCATTCTCCATGCCGTGAATCGGCTTGTTGAAGACCGTGGAGGTGATGTGGGTCTTTCGATGTTATTGGTGGATTTCAAAAACGCCTTCAATCTGGTGGACCGTCAGGTTATGTTACAAGAGGTTCGCCGCCATTGTCCTGCCATATCACGCTGGGTTGAATTCTGCTACTCCAGCCCTGCCAGATTATACTATGGGGAACACACTTTATGGTCACACCAAGGCGTGCAACAAGGTGATCCTCTTGGACCTCTCCTTTTTGCGTTGGTGCTACATCCTTTGGCTCGCAGGATCAAAGACTCTTTTTCTCTCCCCTTTCAAGCTTGGTACCTAGATGATGGTACGATCATTGGAGATACTCTGCTTGTTGGGAAGGCCTTGGAGCTCATTATGATAGATGGACCTCGTTATGGTTTGCACCTCAACGTCGATAAAACTGAGGTTTTTTGGCCAAGGGAAGACCCTAGAAGCAGACTCGAAGGTGTTTTCCCTCCTAATATTGCCCGGCCCCTGCACGGCGTAAAATTGTTGGGTGGGCCTGTTGGTGTAGATCTTGAGTTTAGTAGTAAGCTTGTTTTGAAACGAGTTTCTAAAACCATTGAACTTATGGACGCTGTTGCTAAGCTTAATGATCCCCAATGTGAGTTGTTGCTTCTCCGTGCATGTGCTGGCATTTCCAAGCTGTATTTCTCTATGCGCACATGTTCCCCCCGTGTGTTTGAACGTGCTCAGATTTCATTCGATGAAGCACTTCGCTCCTCTTTGGAGCGAATTGTCACTGCCTCTGGGCCCGGGTTTGGAAATTGGCAATGGAGACTGGCCACTCTTCCCTTTGAATTTGGAGGGCTTGGCGTTTACGCTGCTGGCGATGTTTTGAACTATGCCTTCCTTGCCTCTAGACTCCAATCGGCCAGCCTACAGACTGAACTTCTTCGGCAGTCTGGTGTTGGTGCCAATGGATCTTCCTTTGATGATGCCCTACATGTTTTTAACGAGAAAATGGAGACCGACCTTTTGGGTAGCTCTTGTGAAATTGCTGCCCCCAAACTCATGAAGAAATTGGCAGATTTATATTTCGCACGTGTCACCAAAGAGGCTGAATCCACCTTCTGCTTATCTGCTAGACAGATGGCCCTATGGAGATCGCAAATGGAAGACCATACTTCAGACTGGCTCAGAGTGGTCCCGATAGCTGGGCTGGGACAGACTATGAATGCTAGAACTTACAGATGTGTATTATGTTATCGGCTAGGCGTTCCCCTCTTCTCAGTTCAGATGCCGTGTTCAGCTTGCTCCAAGGTTTTCACAGGGGATATTTACGGGGACCATGCTGTATCATGTGCTGGTACTATTGGTATTAAACATCGGCACAACATAGTGCGTGACACTTTGACTGATATCTGTTCTCGATCGGGGGTCTCAGCTCATAAAGAGGTTGACATCGGATTGGGTGGAGATAGGGAGCAAGTCTTACGGCCAGCAGATATCTTGCTCTATTCATGGAATGGTGGGCAGGACGTATGTGTCGATTTGACCGGGTCGTCCCCCCTCACACAAACTAGTATGATGGACTTTGTGCCAGGTCGTGCAGTGATTGACGCCGCAAAACGTAAGCGCACCAAATACGAAGCCAAATGTGCAGACATTGGATATGGGTTCACCCCTTTCTCATTTTCCTCCTTAGGAGAACTAGAGGCTGACGCGGTGACCTTACTTAAGCGGATCCGGAAGTTCTCTATAACTCAAGACATTGGAGCGCGCGCGGCCGCTCATATCTTCAGTAGGATTAGTTTTGCTATTGCTAAAGGTGTGGGAGCCCAGATTGTTTCGAGGCTCCCCACTAATTTCTTGTAATCCACTGGTTTTGTTTCTAATGAAAGTGATGTTTAAATAAAAATAATAATAATAATAATAATAATAATAATAATATAGCAATGACAATGATAAAGATAATATGAATTTCATGGAATTGTAAACAATCCCTCTCATATTGTCATGGAATGTTGAATTCCATATATATGGGATTTTGAAGGAATTTCATTTTATTCTGTTTGCCAACCAAACACAGTAAAGAATAGCATTCAGATTCCAAATTCTTAAAATATTTCAACCAAACATGTTATGAAATGGAATTGGATTCCAATTCCACCAGAATCCTTAGGATTCCGCCGAACCAAACGGGCCCTAAGTTCAGCTTTCAAAAACAACTCTCGGAAGGAATTACAAACTTCTTAACGGTATCGAATACCAACAAGCTTTCTAAAATATTTACTTATTAGTAATGTACTCAATAAAATATCACAATATCCAATTAAAACTTTTATATTTTAGTTCAATATGATACTTTTTAGTGTCATCTCTTTGTATCGTTAGTCTTTTTGGCTAACGGCCGTTTGTAATTAACTCAATTTTTTTTCTTTTCTAATTATTTTAAAATTTTTCTTTTTATTCAAAGTTTTTCGATTTTTTATTCGTTTATATATACTCTTTCATACGTTTTTAAAAAACAAATTTATACGATTTTATATAAATACTTATACGCTTTTATATACATTTTGTACACGTTTTTATATATGTTTTTATACGTTCAAATATAAAAATAGATAAAAACATATATAAAATCAGATAAAAGTGTATAAAAATATATACATTTTTATATACGTTTTTGTATACATTTTATCCATTTTATATACGTTTTTATATATGTTTTTATACACGTTTTTATCTGTTTTTATATACGTATTTATATATACTTTTATATTAGAGCATATAAAAAGGTATTAAAAACGGATAAAAATATATATATGAAAACGTATAAAGTCGTCTTTAAAAACATATAGAAAAATATATAAAATAAATGAAAACGTATATAGAAAATCAAAAAGACTTTAATAAAAAGAAAATTTAAAAAATAATAAGAAAAGAGAAAGAAAACATATTTTTTGAGTTAATTACAAACGGCCATTAGCGAAAATGACTAACAATGCAAAAAGATATCTTTAAAATGTATGATAATGAACTAAAATTTGAAATTTTGATAGGCATGATAGGCAATGTGGTATTTTATTGAGTGCATTACTAATAAATAAACATTTGATAAAATTCATTTCTATTATACGCCATTAACCCTATTATTATTAAAACTCTAATACTTAAAATTACCTCACATATATCTATAATACTTTATAATGCATTTAGGCCTTCTAAAATTAGAAGGCTTAAAAATTTAGACTTTTTTAATTGCTTATTATGGAAAGATATATTATAATGCATGTAAAATTAAGATAAGGAGCTCCAATCATGAGATGACATGTGTCACTTTTTAACAAACTCCAAGCCTAACTCCTAACCACCAAAAATTAAGATAAGGAGCTTCAATTATAAAATGACATGTGTCACTTCTCAACTAAAAATTCATATTTATTTTCAAATTAAAATATTTTTTTATCTACTTATTTATATTATAATCTAATTTCACTATATTTTTTAAAATTTTATGCTCTTTAATTCAACATCCATTTTAATATATTTTTATGAGTTTTTAGTTTTTATATTTTTAGTGGGTTTATTTTATTTTAATTCAAATTTTTACAACTTTAACCTTTATTTCATTTATTCCAATCATATTATAGTCATCGGGTACCCGCCGCCGCATTGCGCGGATACGCGTCTAGTTTAACCTAATATTTTTATACAACAATGGAAAACAAGCTTGAGACATTATCTCGGGAAAAACAAATATAATATTTGGACCAAACTAAAGCAATCGAACGACTTAAGTTTGTTGTGTAGCAATTTTATTGAGAAATAACGGTCAAAATTAAGAAAAAAAAAAAGTAGTCAAATATAATTCATCCTGGTCATTGATTAATCACTTGGGTTCAGCCGGATTAATTTCACAAAAAGACCCAAAAATACACAAATACTTTTCTGAACCTAAGTGATATATGATATATTCTGACCGGTTAATATAAAAAAGACATAAGCATATAATAATCATTTTCAGTACTTTTTTGAGAATTTTGTAATTGTGCCACGGTGGTAGAGGTTAAGAGGCGTTAAATAAACTCAATTATCATATTCTCATGTTCGTTGATATTAATAATTTTCTAATTTATGATGTCTACCAAAATTACTCGTTTTATATGAAAATTAAGTTATTTAAAATAAGGAAACTAGTTTGCATAAAGGAAACTAAAATCTTGGAGCTGCTATAATAGGAAATAACTTATTAAAAGGAAACTAAAATCTTCCAATGGCTTTAAAACGAAATAAGGAAACTAATTCAAATTGAAGTTTGCAAAAGCCGTTCAGTATAATGACGCGTAATGTTATGTTGTATGGAAAGTAGTCTCTATAAATAAACATTCTCCCACAAAACAAAAAACTCAAA